>OZ029913.1:36744127-37109127 GCA_964023275.1 Norana najaformis | reverse complement strand
GAGATAAGATGAATGGCCGTCTATCGGATCGAAACAACTGCCTTTCAAGGTCATTTGAAAACGTATGCTGTACTACGTAGTCATAGTACTTAGTCATAGCAAATAGCTGTACATTTGAAAATGTATGCTGTACGTAGTCAAATGCAACGGCAATGTCGCTTCTCCAGACGCCTTACAACGAGACAAGTGTCGGATCAAAAACAGAGAGACAGACATAGAGAGAGAGAGAGAGAGAGAGAGAGAGAGAGCGAGAGAGAGAGAGAGAGAGAGGCAGAAAATGAGAAAGACAGAGGCAGAGAGACAGAGGAAAGATAGACAGTGGGACTAGTGGGTTAAGAGTACAGGGTTACAAAAACACAGACTGAGTGCACAAGACAGATAGAGGAAGACGAAGATCCCAAAGTAGGAAGCGAAGTAGGTAGAAAAAGAGACTACACAGAGTGGCTTCTAAATGGCGCCCCCTGGCGTGTAAGGGGACAACAGTCAACAACAACAAGCTGCTGATATTTGACCCCATGACCTACTTGACACGCGGGTATGTGGAAACTTGGTGCACAGGAAGACACGCAGACAGGCATTCAGACGGATTGTATAATGGGCAGAAGAAGAGAGACAGACAAACAGACAGAGAGGGTGTGATGGGAAATGATTCCTCTTGGGTAGGCTAAGATGGGCTCAAATTACGAGCAGATTTGACATTCCACACAAGAAACATACTGACAGGCAGACACGCGCATATTTCTACAGTGTCACACGCAGTATAGACAGATAGGCAGACAGTCAGGCAGACAAACAGAGGGTTTCTACAAGCAAACATGAGCCGATAAGCGGACAGTTAAATTTATAGACAAACTAATTTAAAAGTACAGAGAGAGAGAGAGAGAGACAGACAGACAGACAGACACACAGACACAGACAGACAGAGCCAGAGAGAGGCACAGAGACAGAGAGAAAGAGACAGAGAGACCGACAGAGGAAGATATTTTGGTCCCTGGACGCCACCGTACTATTTGAGGTACCCTTATTACACTTGGCCATCGTAGGTTCGGACGCGTTGGCTAGGGTATAAACGAAGTAAACCTAGGCCGGGGTAAACTCCCTTCTGGTTTCCATCTTTCCCTCAACTTCCTTCCCACGGGCTAATCATCTGCAGCACGTAAGTCGGTTAGTCGGGCGCTCAATCAACGGTCAGCGAATCCACTACACGTGACTCGACACGTGACTCGACAGAACTAGACAGGACGACCAGGCCTACTCTTGGATGACTACGTACAGCGCCGTCTGTCTGACCCTTTGGCGGGCCTTTGGTTTTGAGATCCGACGCCAGTGGCACGTGTTTCTTGATTTTCATTTGTCTGTGTGTCTATCGGTCTGTGTGTCTGTCTGTCTGTCTGTCTGTCGGTCGGTTTTAGCATGGATAGGAACCGTCCCTTCAACTGGCAATTGCATATAATAATACGCAGCTTGGCAGGTGAGACTGCTGATCGACCCAGTGGTAGCCGAGCGAAAGCATTTCGCACGCTTGCTGAATGCCCTTTCCGCTGGCCTATATAGCAGCCTAAATGCCCATTCGCAGCCTATTAGACTAAACTAGGATCTAGTCTGTTCTGATAATTAACCGCTTTGGTCTAGCCGCTGGTCGAACAGTGTCGGTTCTAATGGATAAGTCAACGTCGGATAAGAAACTAGGTAAGAACTGTAGATCTGTGTTACCCGTAATAAAATGTAATAAAGCAGTTATGTAGCGCCTTTTTAGAACCCCTTGATATATCAAATAGGAAAAGTTGTGACTTAGGTAAAGCAGTTATATAACGTCTTCTAGGAACCACTGATGGGGAAAGTCGTGAATTAGGTCAAATGGATACGAAGAGTATATTTAAATTGGCTAGCGCTAACAATATGAAAAAAGGAATCGGCAATCCTGTTTGAACTTACAAACGAGTATAGGTAGTAGTAGCTTGTAATTTATTTCCTTTCCTTACCTTGCCTTGCCTTGCATTGCATTGCATTGCATTGCATTGCATGACATTGCCTTTACCGAACATGAGCTTACCAGCTTACCTTACCGTATACCTTAGCTTACCCTAACTTAGCGCATTCCATCACATTTTATCTGGTGTTTGGACCTGTTCCTCTTAGTTGTTTATCTTAGTTTTTATATCCTTCTCCGTTTTTCCAGAATTTTTCTTTTATCATTTCCTGCCATCATTCTTTCCTTCTTCCTTCCTGATCAGTTTCGTGATGTTGTCCTGCTATGCACCCACCAGACTCGCTGATCCAGAACTGAAATCTGAAGAGAAGTAGAAAGAGATTATCGTTGCGGAGGAGAAAAGATGGGAGGAAGAGGAGGTAAAGGAGAAGGAAAAGGAGGAGGGAGCCGTTGATAAGATGGATTAGTAGTAGAGACACAAATATATAGACATACATCCTGTCTCTGTCTCTGCCTCTCTCTGCCAGAGAGAGAGAGGGAGGAAGAGACAGAGAAAGAAGATATGTAGGAGGCTGAACGAGTTATGGGAAGAGGAGGAAGAGGAGGGGAGGGAAGAAGAAGATGAAGGTAAGAAAGAAAATGTAGGGCGAGGAGGAGGAGCAGGTTTATGAGAGGATGTAGGAATAAACATCTGCTGAACGAACATTTGGCACATGGCATTCCTCTTTTTCCTCCTCCTCTCTCCGTCCTCCTCCTTCCTATTCTCTTCCCCTCCTCCTCCCTTCTCTTTACCTGCTCATCCTCCTCTTATTTCTTCTCGTCCTCGTTCATCCTGCTACTCATCTTCGCCTTCCTTCTCTGCATACTCGTATTCCTCCTGCTCCTTCTTCCTCCTCCTCATCCTTTCAGCTGATTTATTTACTCGTTAGTTTGCTGTGGAGGGCGGAAGACTCTGAAAAGCCACCGAGGTCTAAGGTCGATATACACCCATAGACACTCCTACAAACATCGACACGCATACACGTAAACGGACGAGGGAGCTAGGTGCGATTTGCGGCTGGAGAAGTGTATACATCACTCGGCTTATAATCTATTTTATAACCTAAGCAAGTGTAATTCTTCGATTTTTAACCCATGTATGCATAATTAATCCCTCTGATCCTATTTTTAAATTATTTTGGAATACATGTATATGGAATACATAGATCCCTATGTATATTAGGCTTATATAATATGACCGCTGTATAGATAACTTATATATGTATATATTAATTAGAAACTTCTAGGGCGCCGACATTCAGGTCAATATCCAGAAGAGCAGTCAACTAAGACACAGAGGCAGCCTACGGTGGAGAAGACAAATGAAAAAAGTAAGTTTTAAGTTGAGAACGAAATGATAGGAAAGACTGGGCATAATGTAGTGAAGCAGAAAGAGAATTCCAAAATTACGGCCCAGCAACCGAAAAAGCTCGCTTACCAAGAACAGTAACTGTTCTAGTTTCTGGCACAACAAAGGAAAGGCATTCAGGTATTCCGTTGAATGATGATGAGGTTTAGGAGTGAGGACTGAGTTTAAGTATTTTGGTTGACCAGAGTTCAATGTTTTGTAAACTATAAGCCCCAATTTAAAAGAAATTCTTTGCTGAATAGGAAGCCAATGCAAGGATTTAAGTACAGGGGTTACATGCTCATCATTTGATGTAAGAGTTATGGCTCTGCCAAAGAGTTCTGTATTCTTTGCAGTTTCTGCATGTATGACTTTGTGATACCGGTAAGAAGTGAGTTACAGTAATCAAGGCGATTGGAAACCAGAGCATTTGCTAGAGATATTTGTGTATATATATACAATTGCATACACGCACAAACACACACACCATATATATATTATATATAATATATATATATATATATATATATATATATATTCGCACGGCTTTCCAAACAGTTGTTTTAACTGATAATATTTTATCGTTGCGCACCCTAACTTCAAACCCTGGATCCATCCACCCCTCGTGTGGTTATGGGGAGAGTTATGTGTTTATGACTGGTGTCGATAGACATCAGAGGCTCTTCTAAATTGGTGTGGATAATGGGTGCAGCCGACTGCGGGCCACTTTGGTTCTTCTACATTATTCTTATTAAATACACGGTACTCTAGTCATACATAATTACAGTGTGGCCAAATGACAGACAGTCAGGGAGATCAGAAATATGGAAGCTCAACCAGTCATATTTCTAAACCGGATCAACTATCGGTGGTCTGTTCGATAGCACGCTGGGTCTGTAATCCAACGATTGCGGTTTCTAACCTGCTTAGCGGACTCCTTGTAGCGACCATGGACAAGTTGTTGGCGTATACTTGTCTTACACCTCAGATTTAGATTTCCAAACCTTGCACGCGCAGTGAGTGCAATAATAAACCAATAGATGAATCACAACATTCATGGACTGATAGCACTAATGTGGGGTGAGACGCCGAAGGGAAGAAGCGAAAGGGGTTGTCGAGTCCACCCTGTATTATCTGCGGTTTGCCGATGGGATGAAGGTATACGAAGTTGACCACTTTTGCGGTTCCACTCATTATGTATGCATAGCAAGTTTTAAGTAGGTTTAGTAATTGAATTGCAGTATAGTGCTCTGGCATTACAATCGAACGCCACCTTTCGACAATTGGTGTAATTAGAGCAACGTAATGATGTAATTATGGCAACTACATAGGGACCCACCTGTGCTCTATGTTTGTATGTATGTATGTATGTATGCATGTATATATATGTATGTATGTATGTATGTATGTATGTATGTATGTATGTATACAAGAAGGTCTACAAAGGATGATGGACCGCCTGAACCTAATTACTATACAGTATGGTATGAAAATAAATATAAACAAGACAAAAATTATGAAGATAATCAGAAAAGAAACAACAGTAAGAATAATGCAAAATAATGCAGAGTTGGAAGAGGTCAGTCTGTTCTGCTACTTAGGAAGTATGACTACAACAGATGCAAAATGTCATAATGAAATAAAAAGGATAGCAATGGGAAGAGACGCTTTTATGAAGGGGAAAGAGTTAATCAGACGAGGCCTGAACAGGAACCTGAAGAAGAGAATGGTCAGAACATTGATATGGTCTTATGTGGATGGGAATCAAGGACCTTCAGAAAAGAAGACATCCGAAGACTGGAGGCTTGTGAGTTATGGGTATGGCGCTGGATGGAGAAGAGTAGCTGGACAGAGTAGAAAACAAGCGAAGAGGTGCTTGAACAGGTGGCAGAGAAACGATCTCTAAGATAAGGAGGAGACAGAGGAAATGGATTGGACACATACTGAGAGGTGATTTCCTTCTGAGAAATATCATAGAGGGAAGAATGGAAGGGGAAAAACAAGAGGAAGACCTAGACAAATGCTACTAGTCTGAATGATGGAGGAGGGATACCGTAAACTGAAGGAGGAAGCCCAACAACGTCAGGAATGGCACCAGCGGATATTAAAACCTGCCCGAGGGCAGAGAACTTGAGGAAGAAGAATAATGTAATTATGGCAACTACATATGGATCCACATATGCTTTATATATGTACGTATGTATAAATGTATATATATATGTATGTGTATATAGGCTATACACACGCGCGCGCATTATGGCAACGTAATAATGTAAATATTGGCAGCTACATAGGGACCTATATGTGCTATATATTAACATATACATATAGATAAACACACACACGCACGCACGTTTGGGTGATGTTTGGGTGAGTGGGTGAAGGCGCAGTCAAATGGTAGTGTTTGATCATCGTGCGATTATTTTAGAGATATATATATACATTACACATATACATGTGAATTATGTATTGCTAATTAGAAAGAGGGGCGAAGTCTTGTGTAAGCCTCTGGCTTTTTATGTGGCTCCTGTCGCGCTGTTTCTGTTCGGTCGTTATTAATGCAGTAAAATATTGTGGTGTTATTTTGCAGGCGGGAAAGGGATTTTCTCTTCCCACTGGCTCAGGTTGTCTCTCGTTGAAGACACAGTTTGCTTCATACAGTTTGCTCCAGCCCATGAAGTGGTCTATGATTCCAGGGCACTGGGGAAAGTCAATGGTTCAGTGGAAGGCCGTAACCTTTGACCTCTCCTATAGAGCCGCCGTTGCATTCCAACTCATATATAGATGTATACACATACAAAAGAGCTGAGCTTAGGTATACATGTATAAGCTCAACATGCCTTGATAGATTAATGCTGTTCATGTGTGTGATTGTGTATATCATCGTTAAATCAGCAACAGCAGCAGCATCATTGTCGTTGTTGTCGTAGTTGTTTGATGGCTGAAGATGGAGACGACGACGACGTGTATTCCGTGTGTGCCTAGTATCCTCGAGGGATTCCGTCGAGGCGGAGGAGGAGCAGGAAAAGGAGGAGGAGGAGGAAAAGGAACAGGAGGAGGAGGAGGAGGAGAGGACAGCGACGACTTGGATGGAATGACAACGGAAGCCGAGAGTCGTCTGCTTCCGTCGAACAACAAGATAACGAAGACAACGTTCAGGGTATAGACCAAGCATCTAATATTATCTAATCATTACGCCTTTATGTAGCGCTTTAAAGAACGTTCAGAATGCATTACACGCAAACATTTGAATCTATTGATACGTTACACCGTGTATTTGTGGAATTATATAGCGTCTATTCAGAAACTATCAGAGTAAACTACTTGTATATATATATATATATAATATATAATTTGGATCTATAGGTGATTCGTGCTGGAGCCGAATCGGATGTTTCTACGACTGCAGAGTCCATCAACTTGCCATCTCTGGTCAGCCTAAGTGGAGTCGGGTCCAGTGCAGCCAGCAACAGGACCTATTCGTTACCAAAAGGTTCGTCAGTTCTTTTGCACTTGTTTAGATTCAAATCTATTCTAATTACTTCTATAGCGCCGTTATCAGGACCAGGGGTGGGCAGGTCCCACTTACTTACGTAATTGATTATATATGGGGCAGAATGACAGTCTAAGAAGAGGCGAAGTGATGGCGGTATGAAAAGACTGTTGAAATGAAACAACGAGAGCAGAAACGTGTGAAATTTTATTTCTAACTTGTTTCTGACCTAGCTCGTGATAGCTGTTATCTTAATGCTGAAGGCATCAATCGATGGTCGCTTCAAGTGAAACTGTGGTCAGAAATCATAATCCGTTGAAGACACCCGGTAAAAAACCAAATGGTCAAAGAAACCAATAGTCAAGCTATATACGGTGGAAAGCAAATTGAAATAGATTATACTTAAGTTTGGTTTCTCGAGCCATTCTCGAGAAGCAGTCATGGGTATAAAATATGAGCTGCTTAATTTTCTTAGCCTCTTTTCTTAGCCAACGAATACTGAAACATTTAATATAAAAATGAGCACATTTGGGCTACGTGTCGATGTTGCTTTTGATAAGAATCCTCATGATCCGTCGACAGATCAAAGTTAAGAGTCGTACATCCTGGGTTAAAGCTGATATTGGTGTTCCCCAGGGCTGGGTCCTTGGTCATGTTTTATACATTTTGTATACTGCTGATATCCCTTCCGTCTTTACTAAACACTTGTCTGTTGGTCATTTGTACGCTGATGATGTCCAGGCTTTTGTTCAGGGACCTCCATCTGCGCAACTTGCTCTTGTTGGTAAGATTGATGCCCTGACTCACGATATTCAACATTGGATGTCCTGCAATCGTCTTCGCCTTAATCCTGCTAAGACTCAGTTGATCTGGTTTAGTTCTAAATACCGTCTCGCTCAGATTGACTACTCTTGTTTATCTGAAGCTTTCCCCTATTTTATGTTTTCGTCTAGTGTTCGTAACCTGGGCGTTATACTTGACTGTAACCTTACCTTCGCAAACCATGTCTCTAGTTTGACTCGGGTCTTGTTACTACCAATTAAAGCGCTTAAGAGTTGTTCGTCGTTCTGTTTCTTCCTCTGTCTTTACTACTATGAGTCATGCCATGATATGCTGTCGCATTGACTACTGCAACTCTGTACTTGCTGGTTTGCCTAAGTATCGACTGTCTTCCCTTCAATCAGTACTAAATTCTGCGGCCAGGTTAATATCACGTCTTCCTCGTTTCTCTCATATCTCTGATTACATCATTCAGCAACTTCATTGGCTCCCTCTCCAATCTCGTATTCAGTTAAACTATTATCACTGGTAATAAGAGCTCGCATGGGCCAGGGTCCAAAATATCTTTGTGATCTTATTCGGCCTCCACACTCTAGTACCTTATCCCGCCCTTTACGTTCTTTAGATCGTATGTATCTATTTGTTCCTTGTGTTAAGTCCTCTCTTGCTCAGCAGAGGGCTTTTGCTGTTGTTGGCCCATCTCTCTGGACTGAACTTCCGCTATCGCTTCGTGCTAGGGTCACTGTTGTTAATAGAGCTCAGTCAGCTCGTTGTTTAAAGACGTTCTTATTTCCCAGGGGCTCTCACGCTGGAAGCGCCTCTGAGCAGTTTGTTCTGTAAGAAGCGGTATATAAGTTATCAAATACAATACAAAGAGTCACTTATCGGGAGTGTCACACAAATAAAACATCTTATTGGATCTACACGAATCCCAAGAGTGGTGACCTAGGACTCAGTGGGTCCGGACCCCAATGCCCCCTTCCGGCCAGGTACGCCAGTGACTACACATATCACTTCAACAAAAATTTTACACGGAAATACCCAATACACAGAGTTACCACACAAATATTCTTAGTACCAATTTATATGACATAGAGGTTCTATCTCCATTGGTCTCTCTATATAGACATCATAGCGTATCACTGTCTTTTAAAAACTAAAAGTATCGACGAAAGTTATACGCATCAAACTAAAAACAAACGTGACGTCAGCATAGAATATATATTGACAGAAAAACATACAACTACAAGAAAAGTATGTAAAAGCAGTTGGTTGCATGGTTGACTTTCAATTTTGCAATTGTACCAGATGGCCACTGTGCAAATTCTTGATTAAAATGAAAGCTAATAACTCGTTCCTATGAGCAAATAGCTAATATGTAGAATTCTATGTCTGATTTTGTCTCTGTATAAAAATTCTGGCTTTAGTATATTACTGGTTAATCCGTTTGTGGGTTAAACACGGTGGGTTGTAGGTTAAAATACGTTTCGTTGCGTACTAAAATTGTAGGCTGAGGTACGGTGGTTATAAGCTAAAGTTGTAGGCTGAAGTACGGTAGGTTGTAAGCTTTAGTTCCCCATAAGAAGCCATGTTTCATTTTCAAGTTCTCTCCCTTACTGCTGCCGTTTTCTGCCGCTGTTTCTTGCTCTAGGCCTATGAAAGGCCTATGTTTACGCCTATGAATACGCATTTAACAGAATCGCCTCCCCTGACATGTCTTCGACTCGACAGGACTCTTCTAATTTAAAAATGATTTTGTTGGGTGTGACTCCGCCTACTTGAATTCTCTAAATTTAAAAATATAGGCTATTAACGCTGTGAAGCGATCCCATGACTTTCGCATATAGATGCGACGCGTTGTCAGCATAGCTCCGATTCGCATTTCGGTGTGACTGCCCGTGTTACAAATTTTCGTTATAGTAATAATAATAGCTATCCTGCCTAGCAGTTGGTGACTGTTAAATTTTCCGTTAACGATAATATTCTGGTGGACTTTGAAACATTCTGCCATAACTTAATTGTTCATGCGTCGTGGATTCGATCCAAAGGTCGAGCTTCTGGATTCCGGCATTTTGCATGAATGAACCTTATTTCTTTAATTAAACAGACGACGCCGACGTTTCATAGGCCGTAGGCGACCCGTGGTTCCATCACGATTCTAACAATTAGGACGTAGAGCTACGCCGCTTTTCTATGTGGTAGACGATTTTTTATAGCGCTACAATAATCTGAGGCTGCTGTCTGGAGACGTTGAAGCAGACTAGCGCACTCCATGATGGATGAGATTTTACTTAACCGTGATGTACGTCGATTTAATTTGCATCGAGAGAAATTTCGAAACAGACTGTCTTAAGACTTAGCTTTTTCTACCGATAGAACCGTCTTTAGCAACGATTTTCTGGTGTTTTGTTGCGTTGAGCGGAGCTTTTAATGTTGTGGAGGTAAAGTGGTCGATGAACTTCGTACACTGCGTCGGCCGGCGGGGGCGCTAGACTAGGCCAAATCGCCAGAATATCATGGATTTTTCTTGTTAGATGCAGTTTCCCAGAATGGCAGATCTTTGGGCGATGGACGTATATTTTAAAATTAAGAGTTGGCGGTTTTTATGTCTGTTTCTGGTTGACGTTAACATTCTAAAGTTGACGTAGGCTGTGCCACTAGATGTTTTATACTCTGTCAAGCACAATTTTAAAACTACAATAATGATATAATTCAACATTTTTATAGCGCCTATTTGAAAGCCTTGTAAAAGTACCATAAAATTTATGTATATGAGTATTTACATTTAAGCCGTTGTGCAGGCTATTACATAGTTGAGATGTCTGACATGTTGCATGCAAGTAATTTTTGCTTTCACTGCCTATAACTTTAAGTTTATCTTTGGGAAATTTTGCTAATTTAATTTTGCAGTTATTGTGTAAGTTTTTGTGTTTTTTTATGTAAAACATTGTTTGGCCATAGTAGCCAGCTGGACATTGTACAATTTTGTGTTTTTAGGTAAAACATCATTTGGCCGTAGTAGCCAGCAGGACATTATCATTGACGGCACCGGTGTGGATGACCAGCACTGTTACATAATTAATGAAGGCCAGGTCGTTACCTTCTACCCTCTGGGTGTTTTGAACTCGTTGGATGGCTTCAGAATAGCAAAGCCGACGAAACTGAGCCACGGTTTGTAAGAGTTTTGTAAAATGCCAATTCAAAATGGACAGAAAATTGAATTTGGACAGCAAGTAATTTTGAGTTAACAGTTTGTCAGGCTGCCTGAGTTCAGAGTTTATCGAGCAGTAGCTGTGTTCTAACAAGGAACTACTACTGAAGAAGCTTTTGAATGGAGTTGTGATGTGTCTTTCACCTTGAAAAATTGAGGTACTTCACATGAAATAACTATTCACTGCTATGCCCATCCAATTACTGGATTGCTGTTGTTATATTTTTGCTTCAGATTTGATTAGGTTAAAGACTTAGCAGAATTCAGATGGCTGGTGCCTTGTGTGTGTGACAGTCAAATGGTTAGCAACCAGAGGTTTTGAGATTTAAGTCCCTAAATGAGAAAGATATTTGAAGATTCTGTTCCACTAGCACAAACTCATCTAGCAAATGAGGACATCTTCTGTACACTGAAGGAGGTCATACAACGAGGGAGATGACTGGCCACCCACCCTCATGTGCCAAGGTTAAGAAAATGAAGTCGCTAACACTTCATTTTTATGGCTGCCTCTTTGGGTTAGCTTAAGGTACTGCAGTCTAATGATTTTAGCGCCTTTATTGTAATTCTCAAGGAAATCAGTTGATGGTAGCTTGAATTCTGTATGGCAAGTGAGAACAAAGCAGCAACATAGGAACGTAACAGGGTAACAGTCGCACCATTGTTAAACATCTCTATCAGAACCATTGCTCAGAAACATGGTTATGTGGTCGAACCTCACTTATTCTTCTGGCTGAAGTTCTGATGCAACAATGGCAATTGAACAACTGGCAACATTTTTTGTTCTGACTTAAATGACTCAACAACAAATAGCCAATTTCACTTGATGCACTGGACATTAAAACCAAGACTTTGAGGTGAAAGGCACAATGTATCTTGATCCATTACCGTGATACAGTTGATGGTTGCAGCTCGGCAAAACTGAGTTTGGAATTCACAATTCTTGGGATGGAACCATTTGACATACATTGATGCCTACATGTATGTATTTAGATTAGATTAGATTAGATACCAGTTTATTCTGAATTAACCACTCCGGGACAGAAAGATGTTTTGAGATTTCTGTGCCACTAGGACTCTTCCTTAGCAAACTTGGCAATAAAATGAGTACTGTACATTGACTATACACTGTTGGTGAGTAAATCAGACAGCAATTGATAGGAGCGACCATCTGCTTCTATGTGCCAAAGCCAAGAAAATGGAGTTGTTAACTCTTCATTCTCTGAGCAGACCTAGTGGCCTGAGGGATATCTGGACGCTGCATCATCTACCACTTTTTGAGGGAGTGCCAGTCAACGTGTCAGCTGTCATCATTCTTTGTACTGTGAATGTAGTGCCTTATGTTAGCTCTGGATGCAACTCGGTTGACTGGGCTTCATGTGTGTGCAAGAAACTGCCAGTGGTGTAGTTTACAGTTACCTGAGAATTGTTTGCTTACAGCTGAACTTTCTATCCTTAATGAACTTTTAGCATCACTTACTTACATAGACAGTGCTGCTGTGATGTACTAAAATGAACTAAATTAAGTGTCTACATACCTAAATACGTACACGTGTGCGTGCATTCATACTGTCATAGCTGCTTCTGGAGCACTGCTTTTCATTTAACTACTGTAGCAACATATGTGTTGAGTCTCCATATGGCAGCACTTAGACTTAACTATTCATTCCCTAGATGGCGAGCGTGTAGGTAGATGTTTATGTTCGTTCAGTGAGGCTGGTAGTGATTAGCACTTACCCCAATGCACGCTAGATGGCGTTGGCCTCTGGGAATGACAGACTTGGAGGCTGTTGTGAGCCTCTCAACTGCCTGGCTGGTTGGCTGGCTATCTATTAGCTTGGCTGGCAACACAGAGAAGGGTAGATCTCATTCCAAGGCTGCCAGTAATTGTTTTGGGTGAACGCCTGCCTTTAAACAGCCTTTCAAAGCAGCAGAGAACGGTTTAATTAGAAGCTGTGGGCCTCAATTTACTGTCGGCTCGGGTCGGCCTGGCTGGCTTGCTGGATGATTGATTGGCTGTGCTGTTGGATATAATCTTGTCAGAGTCCAGTTTGTTAGGCGCAGTTTGGAACTTCTGCAGACTACAGCTTTTCTGGCAAATCAGGTAAATCGTTGGTTAGTTAGGAAATTTCGATCAGCTGGACCTTTTTACCTGCACAAAGGTGTTTCTTGTCAACACCAGTAATTGTGATTGCAGCTCATAGGATGTTGTATGCAATGTAACGTACGGAGCTGAAATATGTTACATGAGGGAAATTGATAACATGTGATTAGTATAGCACCTCTTAAGAGAGTCTCAGAAGTATATTTGAGCACATATGAAATCAGTGAACAGAGGACTGGCCACCATGGTCCAAAGCTATGAAAATGAATTTGACAACATTTCATACTTGTTGGTGCCTTTTGAGTTTAGCTTAAGAGACTCTTCTTCTAGATGGCATATGTTATAGTGTACTGTGACTTCGTTATATAGCCTACTATGCAATACAGTACATTTGTTATTTTGTGCTGGAAAGGTTCCTCATGGATATGCTGTTTACAGGAAGTGCAGGATACTTGTGTTTTATCAGATCAAGAGCTGTATTTTTTTATCTTCTGATAGGCTCTTGGGATTTTTTGTATGGAGATAAAGGGAGGTATATAGACTGAATGACAGAGAAGAAGATAGATACAATAGAGACAGACAAACAGGTACAAAGAGAGACTGAGGCATACAGACAGAGATAAAAAAACTGAGGCACAGATAATATCAACTGAGTGACAGAGACAGCTTCTTAACTGACTGCCTGCATGGATGGATGGATGGCTATCTATTGATGTGTTGATTTTAAATATCTTACCGTACTTTTCATGAATTTTATCACTTCAAAAGTTAACTTTTATAATTCTGGTCACAGTATTTCTATTTTCTGACTAGTTTTCTATATTTTCACTGTATCAGTTTTAATTATTTATTTGCTCTTTGTATCAATTTTTGTGCCATTGTGCATGGACTTCGGGTTACCTGTGCTTTCTAGGCTTCATGGCCGGGATGGGTACAGCAAGCTGCTTCGCATTCTCTTAATTTTATGGATTTTTGGTCCACACTAATACTGGCTGGCCTTCTGTTATTTTTCTGTGTTCATGAGTCACCCGTGAACTGAAGAACTGTTCTTTCTTAATTAGGTCACATCTTTTTATCTTGTGTGCCCAGTTTCCTCACAATTGTTTTCATATTCTATCCGAGATTATGTCTGCCTCATTATGTTGCTTGCTTCTCTACTCTATATTGTTCATGTTACTGTTCCTTGTGAAATTTGGCAGAGGCAGGTCTGTTGTTAGATTTACACACATATCACTCTGGTCTGGTCTGCTTTTGAAGTTGGCTCAAGCCCTTTCATTTGATCTGTTCCTGGTGCTGCTTTTCAGTTCAGTCATATGTTCTGCTGCTATGAAGTACCAGTAGCAGTATCTTCTGTCGTGGGTTGAATGTAAATTTGTGTAGAACATATTTGGCTACACGTCATGTATTTTCTGTGTTTTTGTTTCTGTTGCTTCTCTTGGCTGGTGATGTTGAAATAAATCCTGGACCAGCTTGACTTCATAGTTTGTGTACATTGGTCAATCAAACATTTGTTCCCTTCAAAATAAAGCTGTGGCCCTATATAATTTTCTTTTTGAGCATTCCTTGAGAGGTGGAAGATGGGGCAGGTTGTGGAATTTGAGTTAATTAGACCTAGGAAGGGTGGGAGTCATGTTAAGGGCATCTGGTTGATGCTGCATCACTTGACCCTTCAGATACCAAGTGCAGTCAGACCTCTACGTAGTGTGCACTGGTTTGCACTACTCTTATCCCACTCCTTCACTCATGCTTATGCCAGTGATACTGTGTCAATTTACTCTTATTCTAAGAATAAAATTTTTGTTTAACGTTACTCTGATACTAACAATTATTTTCATGCTACTCTATTACTCAAATATTTTTTAAGTACTGCTAATCTAATACTAAAGGATTTCTGTTACTGTTATTCTAATGGTAACATGTTTCTCTTTCTGTTACAGAATAATAACATATTTCTCTTACACTTACTCTATTACTATAGTATTATTTTTACTCTTACTCTGATCCATATAGCCGTAGGTGCGAGCGTATATCCATGCGTTTGTGCATGACTTGCAAGTGGCAATGCCAATGAATTAAATGATGACAATTAGACATTGGTGGTTGAATGTTTTGAGAACTGCTGCTATTAAGCTCGTTAATAAAATATAATTTAATTAACGAGCATAATATTAAGAATTGCTGCCATCCCAGCCAACTGCAGTCGAGATTACAGTGTTATCTGGCATTGGTGAATATCATTATGTGGCATAATCCGTCAGGTGTAAGGCTGCGGCTCAATAAAAAAATTTGTGTTATTATGTTTGGTAGGTTGATAGTTTTATTGGTCAGAATCAGGATCCAGAGTCTGTAGTCTATGTCAGTTTTAACCAAGATCTTAGGTAAACGATGCACACGATTCATAAAGGTTCAGAATCATTGTGAACAGCTGATACAACTCAGTTGATGACACACCATCATGCAATTGATGTAGCACCAGATTTCTGTGAGTCATAAGCACCTTGAAACAAGAATTGGCTGGCTTATTTATATTTTGATGAGGTGTAAAACAAAAACCGGCCACTGTAATCCCTTTTATGTACTGGGTATATAGTATAGAAAGGCAGGGACAGAATGGAAGGCGGAGGAAAAGACAGAGGGAGGGAGAGAGGGGGAGGATGGAGGGAGGGATATGGAAGGAAGAAAGAGATAGAAGAAAAAGTAAGGGAAGATGGACAGAGGGAAGGAGGAAGGGAGGTAGCAAGAGAGGGAGCGATGAAAAGGGAGTAATGGAGAGGAGGGCGAGAGGGATAGAGAGAAGGAGCGAGAATGGGATAGAGGTAGGGAAGAAGAAAAGGAGGAGAGGAAGTGAGGAAGGCAGGGAGCAATAAAGGGAGAGAGCTGGAAAAGAAGAGGGATTATGGAAAGAGGGAAAGAGAAAGGTAGGGAGAGAGAGACAGGTAGGGAAAGGGCGGAAAGAGAAAGGAGGGGAAAGAGGGGGAGAGCAAGGGACATAGGAGGCAGGGAGGCAAGAGAAAGGGAGGGAGGGAGATAGAAAGGAAAGGAGGGAGAGAGAGAGAAGGAGGGATGAAGAATGGAGGAGGAGAGCAAGGAAAAAGGGGAGGGAAGCAGAGGGGAAGGAATATTGAGGAATGGAAGGAGAGAAACACAGGGATGAAGAAAGGGAGGAATTAAAGGAGGCAGGGAAAGAGTGAATGAAGGACAGGTATAGCGAGACAGAAAACCATGGCACTGTGGCTCCGCGCAAGAGAGACTGGTAATAACTTGTTTTTCTTACAGTTAGTCAATTACTAGCCTATTTCTCTTACTGCTGTTCTGTTAACCAAGTACTTCTCTTAGTTACCCTATTACTAGCATATTTATCTTGTAGTACTCAATTGCTAACGTGCTTCTCTTGCAGTTACTTACTTAAAATTTCTCTGTTTCTGTATTAATAATGAAATAAATGGATGATTTAACTTTTATATGTTGTCTCATGATTTGTTCTAACATTTTGTTGTACGTTATTGTTTTAGGATCTGTTCTGTGTTTTGGTCATTCGCTTTATTTTCGATTTAATCAACCACCAGCCGAGAAAGTCAAATCAACACAGAGAATCGTGATAAAGGGATCATCTCCGAGTCAGTGGTTTAGTGTACCTAGTACCTCAGAATCAGAATCTCCTTATTACAAGCTTCTTTATAACATGAATTCTGATACAACACAGTTGGGGATATTGATCCCAAATTTAGTTCAGCTTTTAAAAATTACCTCAATATAATATAGCATTCGTAACTAGTTTCCAGTTTTTGTAACAACTGTTGCAATATATAATAGCTGTTAAATTTTCTTGCTTTAGGCTTTAGCTGCTGTGATTCACCTGTCATATCGTTCATGTACAACTGCCTCTCATAAATTTGTTGTAACCGATTGATTCAGGTGACGAGAGTCGACGACAGCTGATCAAACTGCAGAGCAAGCCAAGCGCTCAGGAGGTCAATGAAGAGAAGACCAATTTCCCCGTTCCAGATGAATCCCAGTTTCACTGGATTGACTTTAACAAGGAACTAGGATTCAAGCAGACACCATCACGTGTTGAGTCCAATAGGTCCGACAGATCCGGTCAATACCCATTGCAACCAGTTGGCAATCGAACTTCTTGGACTCGTCCAGAACCCCATCAACATCCAGCGCATTCGGCATTTTTGAACCCTCGTGCAGTCAGGAATTCGCTTCCATTGTCACGTAATGCAGACGTGCAAGTTAAACACAGCCGATTCCTCAGCCAGGGTCTCGAGACTTACCCATTAGAAAGTTCAGAGTTTAAATCTCCAACATCACCCACATTCCTGCCACCTCAGCACATAACGCATGACCCAAAAACCGGCACAAGACATTCGGCTCAATTTCCATTACAGCCTGACACAGTCGGTGACAAAAAGGATGTAAAACCATTCGACGACGAAAGCGATTCAGGCACTCCATCTACTGAAACCTCATCTTTATCGAGCTCCTCGCGCAGCAGTGGCCTTAAAGTACTGCTGGTGGAGAGAGCAGATCCGAAACCTCAGGTTACAACAGATCATGCAGAACTTCGTGAGACCAGCCGTAAGCTGACAGTTTTACCGATCACACCACGTTCAGGTTCCTTGTTGGCTGGGAATAGCTCTGAATCGAGTGGGTACGATAACATTGCCAACATAAAAGCGGCAATCATAGCTGCTGCGGCTGCAAAGCTAGCCAACTGCTCGAAACCTTTGGAAGTTGAGGGATTCAGGGTCACCCACACCACGTGTTCTGAAACTTCAAAGGTCTTGGGTACTCCGTCCAGAACGACCTCAGATTATACCGTTCCATCAACTTGTTCTTCAGACGTGGGCTCTGCTGAGGATACATCAAAAGCGATACATACACAGAAGAGTCCCAAAGGACTTTCTGAAACGTCTGTTGAGTCAGTCATAAACACTGATATCAACAGAGTTTTGGAAAAACAACCTGTACCTGAAACTCGTTCAACTGATGTGTCCTGCAGTGAGTCGGGTTCACACGTGTGCAATTCAAAACCAAACGACTTGAACGAAAGATGTGAATTGCAGTCTGAGTTTGCAAACCCACTAGATAAATCCTTTCCACAAGTAGAAGAAAATTTCACCTCTGAGTCAGGTATTTCGGAAACATTTTATTCAGCAGCAGCCAGCGTCAGTGCTGGTGAGAGTAGTGATTTGGGTTGCATTCCGACTGCAATCTTCGACAAGAGCGTGCTTGTTTCAAGGACATCTGACAACATTTGTGTTGCTCAAGCAGACAAAACTGTTGCACCTCGAGTGCCGACTGTTTCAGAGGAAAATCAGACAACCTGTTTAATCGTAAAGAGTAACGAATCAGTTAACCAGAATGATTTGAAAGTGAACTGTACGTCTAAGGAGAAATCAAACAGTTTGCCTACAGAATCCATTTCAGCGGCCGAAAACATTAAGCCTGATGTTGTATGTCTGAACAAACCGCCAATCGGTAAACCAGCTCAAGAAAACTATAAGCCAAATAAGTCCGAGCGAAAGAGCGTTAAGGCAGAGAAGAAACCGTCCGAACCAGTTGCGTCCTCTCTCTTTAAATCCCTCCTCAGCAGATCAAGAAGTCCTTCCCCAAAAGGCAGAGCGAATCGCTCACCAAGTCCCTCCTCTTCTTGTAAGGATCAGGCATCGGATTTGGTAAAATGCTCATGCGATTCTCCGCAAGGTGAAGCAGAAAAGGCCATTTCAACTTCTGATAATTTACCCAAGAGCTTCAAACGAGATGGATTTCGCGATGAGAAATGCACCACCGAAGCGTTGACACAAAAACCAGTTGACGCAGAACACATAGGCAACTTGGAGAATTCATCGCCGGATGTGGAAAACGACCTGCTTGAGAATCCGTGGCGAGTGAACTTGAAACACAGCCTGAGGCCGAATCTCGAGAACTTCAAAGGTGAAAAGGTGTTCACGAAAGATACGGTCACCACTAACGTCGTAATTGGAGTTGGCGTACAAGTGGGACAGAATGGTTCCAGATTTTCCTCTTCCACGGTCTCAGCAGGCAATGGTGAAAATTCTTTAAAAGATTTTCGCTCTGATAAAACAACAAAAGGACCAGCTAGTCTCAGTGACAGCGTGCAGGATCTCCATACTGCAATTTCCACTGACCAGCCTATCGATATCGACTTTGGATATATATCTGACTCTGGTCTATCGGTGGCCAGAGGCTTTAACAGGGCAGGGAAATTCACTGCACTTGGTCGGCCAAAACACAAGAAGAGTGTGACATTTGCTGAGGAGAGCAAAAGCAAATCCTCGGGTCATAAAGCTGACAGCTGTCAGGACACTGTGCTTGCCATGTCTCAGAACATGGACAGAGTGGTGGAAGGCCGATCGCCAACAGAGAAAATGTCTGTTTCGGAGAACGTTCGGACATACCTGGAGATGATAGATTCTGGCTGGCCAAATGTTCGACCACAGAATGAGGACTTAACCATGTCAAACCAGACTAACTGTTTCATTACAGATCAGAATGGTGGCAGTGACCGAGCTGCAGAGGGTGTCAAGAAAATCGGTTCAAAATCATCCACATCGAACAATTTGATGTCGGAGTACAACAATAATTCGTCCTTGGGAGCTGCCACCGAAGTTCCCAATGACATCTCAACAGCCAATTGCCGACAACCCAAGTTAGAAGAAAGAGAATCAGTGAATCTGGATGATGCTGATCTTGAGGACATTGGTGCCAGTCAGCAAGACCTGAAGGAGCTGTACCAGCAACGTAGAGCTGAGCGATTAGAAGAGCAACAGCGAGCTGAAGTGGAGAAACAGCGCCTGGAAGAAATCCTCAAGATGTGCTCGGAGTTTGAGCTGAATGCAATGACCAGTAGATCCCAAGATCGTTCAGACGATCGAAAGCCATCAGTGCGATTGAATCTTCTTGATCAGTGTGGTGTGATGATCAACTCGAGTTCCTCTAACTCAGAGGATGACGCTGAAAGGGGTACGATCAAACGCCGTCCGATTCTTGACAAGACCATTCCCGTGTGTCCATCGTCGACATCAACTTTTGACTCTGCTTCAACTTTCCGACTTGAAAACAACCGTCTAAGTGATGAACGAGACATTGCGAAAGGCAACCTTGGCATCGATGACCTCAGCCCGGCTTCTCCCGTCGTAGACAGCGGCATAGACATAAGCATGATAGATCGACCATTTGCGTCTTTGTTTTCGTCGTCTTCATCTGCAAGGGACGGAAAGGATTTCGCTTTGTTGTTCGGGGAACGGCAGCCGTCGATCGAATGCAAGTCTTCAGGGGAGCGACTGCGCTTGGAGGAGCGGAGACCATCTGGAGAGTGCTGGCCGCTGGTTGAGAGTCAGTCACCACGGCACTTGGGAGGCGAAACTGAACACCCATCCGGAAATTTTTCCTTAAGTAGCAGAGGTCTTTTTCAGGAGGTGAGAGCAACTTCTGAGTTTTAACCCGCTTTTTGACGTTTCTTGCAGGTG
Organism: Norana najaformis; assembly: GCA_964023275.1. NCBI lineage: Eukaryota > Metazoa > Annelida > Clitellata > Crassiclitellata > Hormogastridae > Norana > Norana najaformis. The sequence goes on along the minus strand of OZ029913.1, from coordinate 37,088,726 downwards.
TAATGTAATGTAAAGTACGTAGGCATTTGTATAGTGCCTTCTACATCCCCATCATGATGTTGGCATTTGTTAAGAGCAAGTTCATCCTTATGTTCAAGGATGGTCAAACAGCTGAATAAGTTTCTGAGATGCATGTAGAACCCGACCAGCAGATTCCCCTCCAACTTAGCAGTTGATAACAAAATTTTATGTTATTTTAATCACAGATTTATGTAGCACCACTTCAAAGCAAATTCAGACTTGACAAAACAAAGCCATGATTGAATACAAAGGTTTTCAAGCGCTTACAGAAGGAGGGAGAGAAAGGCCAACGGCCTCATGTATTTAGAAGACAGTATGAAACGTGTTTAGAATACCGAAGTGAATTAGAAAACGAAGAAGTAGCTGTAGAGCAGCATTTCTAGTAGACCTCTTTCACTTTGATTGATGAGTAGAATGTTTATTTGAGAAGAGCCCTTCTCAGTTGCTACTAACTCTTGTTTTTTTCTGCCTTGCACCAGGACATTTTTAGGTTCTTGAGCAATCTCATTGGCTGGTCCAAAGCTTTGCAATTTATTGCCCAGTGCTGTGTGTTCTGTCAGGTCGTTAATGTCCAGCTGCTGCTAAGAGTGATTCTGATGGTTGCTAATTTAATGCAGAACTAATGATGAGCGGCAACCAAGAGTATGAAGTTTTAGCAACTTCACTTTCTCAGGTTCAGCATTTGAAATTTGATAGCCAGTTCTGTCCCTTTCAGTGTTTGTATTAGAGCCTGTCAAAGCTTCTGTACTGTTTGCTGGATCCAAATCCACATTTTCCTAATTCTCACGTTTACCTAACACATCAAGATCCAAGCTGCAGATCCAGTGGTGAGGTATAGGCCAGAGCTTTCCACTGAGCCGTCACACCACCCTAAAGCCAGTGCTTTGGTGGTACCGAGTGTGTGTATCAGGCAGGTCATTGTGCCTACTTGTGCCCTCTAAGACGCTAGAGACATCTGGCGTTGAGGCGATTTATTGTGGCGGCTGGAGCAATTTGGCTTTTAAAGAAATAGGCTGCAGCCAAACTGTGGCATAACTGAACGGTGGAAAATTGATAAGAACAAGCACTTGTTTACCATTAGTCAGTCATTTGCTGGCTTCCTACTAGTCTATAAATAGTATGTGTTTACGCACACACATATGCATAACACACTCACACAGTGCACGACATGCTATTGAAGTGCTCGGCACTCAGGACTCAGTACACTTGCAGTACACAGAACATGCAGTATATATGCAGTAAACAGCACAAAAATTACAAGCACATTGTACATATGTACAATAGATGATAGTACACAGCACACATATGAGCGCTTCGAGAAGTTTCTGAAAGGTGCAGTACAAAGATCTAGAAACGTACATGCTTACTGTTCACGGTACAGGTGACATGCGAAGCACACGCTATTCACAACACACACGGTTTTGCAGCTTTCTTCTTGGAATGCTGCAAATGATTTGACTTCCCTGAAGCAAAATCACTTTGGCTGTTAGTGCCAAGTGTTGTGCCTGAATGCCCACTCATTTTTCACTACTTGTGCCAAGTGTTACGCTTGGCTACTCTTATGTCACCTTTGTCTTCCCTTGGTTACTGCTGCTGATTTTCATCTTAATAGTAATGTTCTATACAGGCAGACACTGATGTACAGCAGGAAAGCATGATTTAATTAAATAATTTCTTCTTAATTATTAATTGCTGTTTCTGGGCACTGAACCCTGTATCAGTGATGATCTGCTTAGCCAATTATTTAATACCATTTTCAGAAATCTTTGCTGAACCTTTATTATTATTATCATTTTGGTTATTATTGTTATTGTCAGAGCTATTTGGTGTGTTTATAATTTTTATGTAATGCATGTACAATTATATATTACATTCATATGTGTAAAAGATACAGCAGTGCCTTTAAAGGCAGTTTGAAAATTTTTGCATAACAAAATTAATAATTGTAAGTTCATTAATAATTGTATATATGTAATTGGAATCGCACTATGTGCAGTGTAATGTACCTTTACCTATGCACATATGACAATAAATCATTGTTTGACAAATACACAAGACAACATTAAACACAGTTAGTCCCATTCAGCTCAGTTTCAAGACACTTTTCTGCATCCTCCACACCTTGCAATCTTGGATATTGTTGGTCGCAGTTTAATAATATTCCATAATAAATGTTTTCTGACTAATTTCTCTATAGGGGCACAAGCATATCCAAGATACTGAACCATCAGCAGCCTTTGGCAACAATTTATGCCTCTTTTACAAAAACAAATTATAAATCTACACTGATGTTGCGGTAAAAATCCACGCTCAGTGTTGCAAATTTTTTATTACAGTTGAACAGTCTGTCCACATTTTGTTGCAAAAACCATCCACATTAGTGTAAGATAATCAGTTCAACAAAAGATGTAGGTGAAGTGAAGTGGCTTACACTTTTGGTTACAGAATGGGGGGGGCACAAGTGGAGCAAAAATCATGAAACAGATGTCCGCCATGGGATTTGAACTTGTGACCGCTCAGTTGACAGTCCAGCATGCTAACCGCCAAACTGGTGCACCCCAGATATATATATTTTATATATAATTATCTTTTATTTAGAAAAATATATATACATATATATCTATTAATTTGAGTATATAGTGGATTGTATTTGACATTAATGGAAGATGGACATTGCTGCAATTTTCAGATGTTAACCATGGCTTCAGAGGTGAGAGGTTCACAGGGAGGGTGGAGAACCAGGAGGCTGTGTGTGATAATCATGATGTATTATGCACTGTGGAAGGTGTTCATGTATCTGTGCATGTGTATGTGATTGACTGAGTGAGTAAGGAATGAATTAAGTAAGGAGTGAGTCAAGAATCTGAATTAAGGGTTTGAAAATTTTCATTGTAGGCGATAGCAGGGGTGTTTAGGATAAGAACTTGCTGCAGTGGTCAAGAGCAGATGGCAGAGGAAAATTTTAAATTGAAATCTCTGCCTGGAATGATTGGATTATCCTTAACGGCTCTGGCTACCAAGGATTTTCATTTTATGTTGATGTAATGTACTATAAGCAGGTAGTTGAGTAATGCACATCTTACAGCCTTTTGATGTTTGTTTGTCGCCTTTAAGAGTCTCTCGAAAGTCCTCAATTGAAGTGTTGTAGCACCAGTGCTCGCACCTTTTTAGGTTTGTCAGTTAGCCGCGTTTTGGTGTCTTTGAGACAGAGTTTCAATCAAGGCACCATATAAATGTTCACACTTAAGTATGTTACATTTCTGTGGTCACTTAGCAGTTTATGCTTCTTTTGTGGGAAGATCAGGTGGTAAAGGGAGAAGACTGACCACCTGCCCTCATGTGCAGAGACTAAGAAAAATTAAATCGCTAACACTTCACACCCTTGGCTGCCTCTCGGGTATAGCTTAAGGAATTGCTATTCTTTCGTCATCTTTTGTTCTTCAAAACATGTCTTCATTATAGTACAGCCTGGTTATGTCACAATGTTTAATGGCTTTCAGAGGAACTCCTTTGGATGTATGTATGTATGAATTTGAACATTTATATAGTGTATTTTCAAGGTTCCAGTGTAGTTATTGATGCCTTTGTCACATAAGGGTTAGGTGGCATCACTGTTGTGCTGACTCTTTCTCTGACTGACCATGTAAATGATATCTCCCACTCTTGTCTTTACCACCTACGACAACTCCGCTGTATTCGTCACTCGCTTCCTCTTCATGCGATCACTACCTTGGTCCATGCCCTGATTTGCACTAGGATTGACTTTGGCTGTGCTGCCTATATTGGACTTTCTGCAGTTAACACCTCCAAGCTTCAGTCTATACTTAATGCTGCTGCACGCCTTATCGGTGGTCTTCCAAAGTCTGCCCATATATCTACTTTTATTCGTGATTCACTTCATTGGCTTCCTGTCAGTCAACGCATCCAGTTTAAGATTCTTACCCTTTTGCGCAACTGCCTTCTAGGCTCTGCTCCGTCCTACTTAACTTCTTTTTGTATTCCGGTTTCCTCAATGCCTGCCCATGCCTTCTTTTGCTCAGCTACCCATGGTCTCTTGGTAGTCCCTCGCGTCCGCACTACGACTGCTCAGTCCAGGAGCTTTGCCTTTGTTGGGCCTTCCAGCTGGAACTGCCTTCCTCTTGAACTGCGGCTTCAGTTACTTAGTCTCTCTACTACCCAGTCTCGCAAACGCCTGAAATCCTTTTTGTTTGTTCAAGTCGGGAGCGCCACTGTTTCCTAAGTGGCGCTTTATAAATGTTCGTTTACAATCACAATCACTCTGCAATCTTTCTTTTCGTGTCTGTTTTGACTAGTTAGGTAGCTGTGTGTGCAACATTTTTGAGACATCCTTAAAAGGTATTACGTTTATTGTTTTGACAGTGCATACACTTAAATACCTACACTGCTTTAGGTGTGGCACGATGAGAAGTTGAAGCACGTTCAGCTGGATCTTCTGAGGGAACTCCAGAGAGATGTTGTCCAGAGCATTGCTGATATCAAACAGAAGATCGCCGACATTGAGACAAGACAGAGTGAGGCTGTTCGAGAGGTAAGCGACTTTGAAAGTTACGTTTTTTGTATGGGATGCCCAGTGTGGGGCCAAGAGTAGGACCCAGATTGGAATCTTGAGTAGAGTTTAAGTTTGGGACGAGGAAGAAGCGCAGGAGCCCAGAATAAAGCCAAGGATGGCATCAAGGGTGGAGCCCAGGTTTTGGACCAGGGACAGGCACAAGAGCCCATACTAGGACCCCAAAGGGAACCCAGGTTGGGGACCAAGGAGGAGCACAAAGGCCCTGAGTGTGGCCAAGGAGGGACACCAGGAAGGAGTACTAGAGCTGAGAGAGAAGTCTGGAGTGGAGTTCCAGTTGGGGACCAATCAAGAACCTAGCACGGAGCCCAGGTTTGAGCACAGGGAGAGGCATATGATGGGGCCAAGGGTGGAGCCCAGGTTCAAATTTACAATGAAGCCCAGATTGGAATCCAGGTGGGCACACTTGTTATTGCTGCCTGTAGGTAGTTGTAGTGTGATATGAAACTGACAAATGATGGCATTGCGGGTGTCTGATTCTAAAAGCATTAATCAACAACTCCTGTCCAGCGGGATGTGACTTTGATCAATCCGTCCAGCTTAATTAGAAGAACTATGGCCCTATTAACATTATTTCTGAAACCTTTCAACCTTAATTTGTTGGTTTCTATGAATTGGGGAAAAACGGTTTCTTGGCTGCAGTGCCAAGACAAGTCAGCGTTTGATCTGTGTATTTCTGTATGCCTTTTTGTGCAGGTGGAAATGGAAAGGGCTCTGTTAGAAGGCGAACAGCAGATCCAGCTGGAACAACTCGACCGGATAAAGGAGAAGATAATTTCGCTGGAAAACAAGGAGGCCAACCTCCTGGCAGAAGCCGCCTCACAGAGGGCAAAGGTTTAACTGATTCTAACTGAATTATGCCGAACCATAACAAAGGAAGTTTGTGGCTTAATCCCACTGAAGCCACTATATGGAAGATTTGAAGGAAAGAAAAGCAAGGGAAGACCAAAAATTTACTGGATAAATAGATTGAACAAAGATGTAACAAGACTTTGGCGAAACATAAGAAAAGCACTGGGCTTAAATAATGACCAAAAAGAATGTAGTATTTGCTGTAGTTAATATATGTTTGTATCTGTTCATGTATGCAGCAAATTTTAGGCACTGTGTACATGTCTATCAAACAGTCTAAAAAGATGCATCTTTTACTCAGGCTGTCCTGAAACTAATAACTTCTCCCAATACCAAGGAAATGTTGTTATTAGTAGCCAACAACTATGCCACATGTAGGTGTTGATATACAGGAGTGCCATCTTTGCAATAAATGAGTGAATGAACAAATGAGTGAATGGTTGCATTTTAGGAGGTGGAGAGAATTTTCCTGGAGAAGGGAAAGCTGACAGAGCTGGAAAAGCAGCTGAACTTCTCCAAGGAGCTTACATCCCGAAGTCTGAAAGCCGAAGAAGCTGAGATGCTCAAGCGAAGATGCTTGGAACTGCAGGACGCTGTTGACAATCAAAGATTCCTTGTTGACAATCTTGAGTTTCAGCAACTGGAGGTATCTGTCAACCTTTGTCCTTCTGTCAACCTTGCTGTTTCTGTCAACCTTATTCTTTAATTCAAGCTTGTTCTTAATCAAATCATAAACTCGATATTTCTGCAGCACCCAGAGAAAACAAAGTGCCAGGAACCAGCTTATTATCTCTGTCCAGCTCATTCTTTCTGTGAACCTTATTCTTTCTGTCAACCTGTTTCTTACTGTTAACCACTTTCTTGAGCCTGTAATGCCTGGAATCAAGGCCTGAACTTTTGTGCTAGTGCTCTGTGGTCTTATGATGTTTATGAACATAAACAGGTGATCTTTGGGTTGATTGTTGTAGGCTGAGGCTCATTACGAAGAGGAGAAGGAAATCATCCAGAATGAGCTGAGAGCAGAAAAGGAATATCTTGAATCGCTGAGCAGTCAGCATCAGGTGAGCTAACTTGTCACAGGGATTTTGTTAACTTGTCACCGTTAACAGTAACCTATGGTTGGCTGACTGGGTAACACAAAGAAGTCACTTATTTATTTACAAATTACACCACACCCTCACTATGACACGAATTCGGGTATAACACTGTTACAACCATGGATCCCAAATTTACCCATGCCTGAATGTGTAATCTTTTGGAAGAAAACCAATATAACGCCGATGTAGTAATTCCTGTTCTGATGGAAGTGCTAATTTTTCTTTTTCTGGTTGTTTACTGAGCTGATAGTGGGTCAAATGCTTGCATAGTATAGCAAGATAGCCTCAATGAAGCATCACCATAGTATTTCTGTAAGACTTTTGCTGGTACAGAACTCACAGATTGCCATAATGCGGACTTGGCATGGATCCCAAATCTCGTGTTACAGTGAGGGTGCGACGTATTATGTACTCCTATCAATAAAGGTGGATGAACAGCTCTACTTAATTTAATTGTTACAGTGTTGCAATAAATGTTGTTACAACAGAATGTATAGTTGTGGGAGCGAAGGAAGAGCAAAACTGCACTGGATAGACAACATAAACAAAGACAACAAGAATATGAGAAACATAAGGGCATTGGACTTGACAGATGACCGAAAAGAATGGAGGTCATTCACTTGCATGTATTGCCACCAAATGGCTGGCATCAAGAACAGATGATGATGATGACGATGAGGAGGAGTAAAGTATCTGAAGCTGAAACTGATGATGTTATGTGGTCACTGTACTAGGCCACTCTGAAGCAGATCGCTTCACAACAGTCGGATCTTCTCAGGCAAGTGGACTTGGATGTTTTCGAGCTGGAGAAGGAACGACATTTACTGGCTGAACAGTTTCAAAAGGTTTGCATATCTTTGGAACAGATCACTCACTGGCCTGTGCTAAGTGCTTGTGTTGAAAGTGTGAAGAAGCTGGGCTACTAGCTCTCTGCGTTTAAAGTATGAAGAAGCTGGGCTACTAGCTCTTACAATGCCATTATTAACATTCATGTAATGTTCAGTTGCATTGCATGCTATACTATTATCAATTTGCTGTTATCACTTGCCATACCTTTCCCTGCCTTACCGTACATTACCTTATTTACAATGTGTAACAATTTCTTGTTGGGCCATGTAAGGTCAGTCTTAATGGCATGTGTTTGCTGTCAACCCAAAGGTCAAGAGCTCATTTACCTGCCAAAGCAGAAAAGTATTTGGATATTTCTGCTTAACTAGCGCTTGTAGCGAACTTAGCTGTAAAATGGATATATTAACCGGACATTGTCGGTTGGAGGACCGGGTGGAAAGGAAAGGTCTGACCACCCGCACTCATATTTGTTGAGGCTAAGAAAACGATGTTAATGCTTCACACATTTGCTGCATCTCAGGGTTAGCTTGAGGAACTGCCCTTCTTACTTTACGTTACTGTATTTTAATACATGACTTTTCAGGAAAACACGATGCTGTATAACATAAATCGTCAGATACAGGAAGCACTGCCTTCGCCCATTTCAGATGATACTACTCTCGACGAAGACATTCGTCCATCTCGTTCAGTTAGTAAAGTGTCTTATCTCTGATTCTAATCAGTTAGTCTGTGGCATTTGCTTTGTTTAATTTATTGGTTGTTTCTTGTGTTTACTTGGTAGTTTTGCTCATTTTAATACTTCCAGAATTTGTGTAGTTTCTTCCTAGGGGACACTTTAAGGATTTCATTATACTTATGGATTGCTTGTGTTTTAAGAATTTGTGGCACCGTCCACGATTGATGGAGATGGAGGCTGAAGTCACTGGAAGGTCGACGCTTGGAAGTCCTCGGAAAGTTCCAATAAAGTTGCCGCATGCTATTCCAAAAATGGACACACTGCCAAGAAGTCGACCAGGTAAGATGACGCTGCTTGGTGGCAAAGTGGTTAACACTTCTATTCAAGTAGCTTCATTCAGTGTTGCTGGTATGTTTAAGTTGTACAGAATCTGTAAGTTTATACAGAGTCTAGCCGACCCTGCCTACTGTAAATAAATAAGTGTATGATGTATTTTGTATTTTCAGTGATCAATAACATATCAGAAAGTGGAAAACGGGGCAGTCTTCGCTGACTTATATCATACCAGTCCAGACCTCCAGACTGTAGTGTATTGATGTGTGTGAGAATGAACCTGCTTCGCTTGCATGCAGTTTTTAGGGAGAGATGGGGAAAATTCCCATACTGGTTCTGTCACTGAAGATACATTTCCTTGTACATTTTACTGCTGCATGTATGTCTTCCCCTACTGGTTTAGACTATCTGACAATGAAAATATATATTTTCATACATTTTGCATCTGTCCATTGGCTTGTCCTCCCACTGCTGTATACCGTCTACCACAAATTCCACCTTGCACCTTGCCATGCCTTACCTTGTGCAGAACTCCAGAATTGCGCTACTTGATTTTGGGCACACCATACAAATCTCCAAATACATATGTGCATAAGTTTGTGATTTCTTTTGAAGGTAAGGTGAGGTTAAAAATGTCCCATCAGGCTGGATATGATTATAAATGCCACAATGCTTTCGTACATAACTTTATGTTTTTGCATTCAAGGTGGAGAAGTCTCAGACGACGAGGAAAGACGTTTCCTGTATGAACTCAAAACACGGTCAGCATCTCGGTCGATGTGGGACAGGTCCTGCAACTCGGCTGATGGAGGAGCAGGAGCCGGTGCAGTCGTTCAGTGGCAGGGACCAGTTGCTGCCGTTTCGGCTAATGCCAATGCTGCTGCAACTTCGGAGTCTGAGGAGTCCAGTGTTAGCGGCTCTGATCCACTATCAGACAAAGCAATTAGGTGTGTGAATCATGCTAGTAAACGCTACATACTTTCATAACGTGGTTATAGCTAAAGGTGACATGCTTGTTTAGTCACCTTGGTGGAAACTACAGAAACATGGACCTAGGGTTGAGCAAGCTTTCAGCTGACGTGCAGACACGGCCACAGCAATCTTACAAGAGAAGAGATTAATGTTCCAACTGGATTTCAAATGTGCGTACAATCCCAAAAGGATGGAGGGCTGAGTTAGCCCAATTGGTCTGGCTCACTCATCCAAGTACAGTAATAGCCATACTCACCATTACTGAGCTTCAGTGTGCTGACCAGGATTAACGCTAATGTTCTGCTTGTTTCTTCCAGTCTTTCAAGTAAGGAGGACCAACTTCATGACATGGAATGTCTTCTCGTTCTGGCAAAAGCTGAAGGACTGCGCATGGTTGAGGAACAGGTACATTACTATTCATGTGTTTATTCTGTGATTTCATTACACATTTGGCTGCTTGTGTGCTTTGAGAATTTGTGGCACCACCTGCAAGTCATGGAGACCAAGGTTGAAGTTAAAGAACCGTAATGTTGTCACTTGGAAGGCTTTGGAAAGTTAATTGTCACATGCTATTCCAGAAATTAGTTGCTACCAAGATGGTTTATTACATTGATTTTTAACATCTATATAGCTCAAGTAGATATTTTGTGTATTAAATCATTTATATAACTTCAATAGAAATTTTGTTACAACTTTGTCGATCCAGTTAAGATTTTATTTATATGTTACATTTATGTAGGTCCATTTTGGAATGACAAACATCCCATATGATCTAAAGAATAAAGTTTGCTAGACACAGGATGCTCTTTGTTATATTCCTTTCTTAAATTTCAGTTATTTGTAGTTTAGTAATAATGAGCACTCTATTGACGGTTTGCTTAGATTCATCAGCGTGACATCGAGAGGGAAGCACTAGAACAAGAGCGCAGGCGCCGGAAGGAACTCGAGCGACGCCTGGCAGAGGAGATTGCCAAGCACAATGATGCGATTGAGCAGGCGATTAAACTTCGTGAGAAGGAAAAACTTCAGGTTGGTTACCAGGTTTCATCTGCTTTACTCGGTGCAGCTCATTTTAGGGCAAATAGACATTAAGTGTTAAATTAAATTTTATCTTGAAAGGTTCCCTAATGATTATGATTATGGAATTCAACTTTAGAACCAACAATCTCTGGTTTTTATAAGTTGATCTCGATTAACATTGTTGCACAGCTCTCTAAGATATTGTAAGTTTGAATGTTGTTAGCAAAAATTTAATGCGCAGTACGTTTATGTCATCCTGTTTCTGTGTTTAAACATGATTCCTGTTAAAACCAAAGTGTTTTTGACTGTAACCTAGGCACGACCTTTGACCCGCTACCTGCCGGTGCGTGACCGCAGCCTTGACCTCCTGCAGTTCATTGTTGCCGCTGGTCACTCGGTCGACCAGTGTGCGCACCTTGCCATGACGTCGGTCAGTTGCCGTGGTTACTTGACGAAGATGGGCAGTCGGATCCGGACATGGAAGAAGCGTTGGTTTGTGTTCGACCGCACGAAACGCTGCTTGTCCTACTACGGAGACAAATCAGAATCGCGTCCTCGTGGCATCATCTACTTCCAGGCGATCGAGGACGTGTTTGTTGACCACCTTCATCAGGTGAAGAGTCCAACTCCACAGCTGACATTCTGCGTCAAGACCTTTGACCGGATGTATTACCTTGTGGCGCCGAGTCCAGATGCAATGCGCATCTGGATCGATGTGATATTCACCGGTGCCGAAGGCTACCAGCAGTTTGCTTGATGCGACCTTCGGACTCTCGTTTCCACGACTGTTGCCTGTTCTTGGTGCTAGGGTGGTAGGGCAGACATACTTAGGAATTCAGATAGTTTTGTGGTTGAGGTATTGTACTTCACCTGCAAGGGAATTGCCTTGTGTCTTTGGGCACAAGGAAAAAGTGTGCATCTGGTGTTTAAAGTGGGATTGGAAGAGCAACGTCTGTTCTGCTTTTGAAGAAGTTATTTGTTCTGTTGTTGACAAGAATACCTTCTGTTTCAGCACCAAAATACATGAATCTCTTTGGATTCTGGATAAACGACTGTTACTTCATGTGCATTTGTTCTTTTACTGAAAAATGTTGCTTCCTGTTTGATAATTGAAATGCCGTCATTTCTAGAAAATACTGTCCTCCATTCTAATGTTCTAAGATCTGCATCTTTTCTTTAAAAAGAAGAACATCTGTTGTTAAGTCAGAACCAGTTCTTAAATTGGAAGAAGATACCTGTTATTGGTTCAGATTCTGTTCTGAAATGGGAAGACCCACATCTGTTGTCCCGCTGCTTGTTTGAAAAGCTCCACCTGGTACACTCGTATGCAGAAACACTTGAAAGAGAATTAATGAAAATCTGGATCTGACTGTGAAGTGTATTGTGGAGGATGAAGCCAAGACTTAAAACAATTAAAACATCTTGGAAGACTATCAGTGCTGAAATTCTGGAGGTAGAATTTGCATGCACTCAAATTACGAACAGTTATGAACAAAGCAGAGCGGGAAGTTGGTCTCGTACAGCGGATCACCCCTAAGATGAATAAAATCTGTTGGAGATCTTTATGGCCATAAGGTCCAGATACCTTCTGCTGTTCCCAATTATAGTGCTGACCAACGACTTCATGATGAAAGGACCGTTCCAAACTGATCCTGGGATGATGTGATGGCATGGCACTCAAAAGAACGTGCTTGGAAAAAACATTATTGAGTTTGCTCCACATTTCCGAATTGTGATGTTACTTTTGTTGTATGTGAATGAACATATCTGGGTTCTTCATAGTGTGTAAACAGCCATTCAGTTCTTGAAGAACACGACCGCAAAATGAGTTGACTGAATTCACATGTTCTACTCAAGGACACACAGTGGACTGAGTTAATTGTTTTTATTCTACAATTAGAATCCGTTCCAGTTAACAGAACATGAATGCATTCTGAGAACAGAATTCTTTTCGGATGAGAGTACTCTTAAATTTCAGCCGGGAATTATGCTTTGTTTTCTCCACCAGAGAGAAAGAGAGAGAGTGAGACAGCATGTTCGAATTCTGAAATGCTAAAAGATTTTATATTTCAGTGAATGTATCTGTAGATTCTTCTGATTTTAACTTCTTGATTGAACTAGTATTTATTGCTGAGAGATTTGTTCTTCTTTGACCAGCGTGTGCCTGTAGTGGCAGAAAATGGTGCTGATAAATTCTACTCTGTATACCGTGCAGTGCATCATGCGTCGTTTATGCTATGCTGTAAATTTGCACTGAAATTGCTAGGCTGGAATTATAAGAAGGATGCCTTATTACAAGGTGGCACTTAGAACAAAATTAAATTCAGGATCTACACGCGCACTGGCATTATATTAGACTTGGCCTATCCCGTGCAGGGACCAGTGTGCTAATTCCTCTTTTTTGGGAAAATCCACTGCTGCTCTTTTTTAGGTACAACCTTTTTTCTGATATTATTCGTGAGATGGCGCTGGCGTTATATAGCGTTTTCCCTAAATGGACCACCGACTGCGTGTAAGCTATTAGATTCATGTCGTGATGAGGTATGTGATAAGGAGGCTTTAGCATATTGCTTGTTTCACCCTTTTTACAGACTGAGTTGACTTCTTAGAGGCAGAGCCGTTTGATGATTTTGTGACTTGTGTTTTCTTCGTTAGGAGAAATATAGAGTTCAAGGGCTTTGCATTTATGTGGGAGGGTGATTTCTTTATTGAAGTGAGACTTTGACTTAGCAATTTTTTGCATGCTATGCTTTTGGAAATGCTATAATTAATTAGTTACTTGGTAAACAGCTGGCCATCTATTTATGGTAGTGTGCAGCATGACCTCAATATAGCCATTCACGAATCAGTTAGGACCAAGGTTTAGTGATATTTATGTAACCAATCACAGGGTTGATTCTGAAGTTGAAGTTGGGTGAGGGTCCAAGCACTAGTGGTGTTAACGAGGAAAACAGTTGGGATAAATGTTAATTTTAGGGGCATATACCCATGGCACCCTCCCCTGGAATAAGCCCCTGATTCAGAAATCGAGTCGGGATAAATGTTAATTTTAGGGGCATATACCCATGGCACCCTCTCCCGGAATAAGCCTCTGATTCAGAAATCGAGTCGTCCAGGGCGCGTCTGTGGACAGTTAAACAGGGAATATAAACTGGTATTCTGGTTTTAGTAAAAGTTTTGAAGTTGCCCAGTACTGCAGGTACAGCTGCCGATTTTATTGTCATGTAAACAGGCTGCACAACATCTTAGAAACCATTTCTTCGCACAGCTGAGTGCCATGCGGCTGTATAAAGTCTTTTCTCATGCCATTTCTTGCAGTTGCAGTGAAAATTTGGGTAGTCGGCACCAACAAACAGATCCACAAGGCACTGTACAGGTATCCAGAAACATATACCTATACATACAGGCATACTGTCTAAACGAAAAGAACAGTATAATATCTAAAGTTGGCCGGCCATTAATGGATTAGCCATTTGCGCATGTGTTTAGGGTTGAATCCTGGTGTTTCAAATTGGCTGTCCTACCTGTCACAAAATTTTGGATAGTTGTGCTGCAGCTTTTGTGATCTGCTCAAACAGCCCTGCAAACTCAGAACAAAATCTCATTGTCTTTTATGACAATGAATCAAATAGATGTAACGGGACAAATTTCAGTCATGTTATTCAAAAAGTGAATCTGACTTTTATCACAGTACAAGTTTCAGTAATATGTTGGTTTTTGCAACAGTGAATCAGACTTTTATCACAGTACAATTTCCAATCATTTATTTTTTAATGACAGTAAATCAAACAATTACACATTACCTTTTCCAATCATCTTGACTCGTATTGCTTCATACCAGCCTTAAACTCACTGGCCATGTTTTGGAGAGAAATTTCAGCTACAATGAAAACTGAAACGATGTCTGCAGTTAACAAAGACATGCTTTGCAATTTATTGTTTTAGAAGTCAAAATAAAGTTGTCTTTATATGCTTTGTAATTTTTAAACAACAAGCCATATTTTAGAAATTTTGTGGATTTTCTGAGATTTTTTCTTTCCTGCATCTTCACATTTGAGATTTTTGCAACCATAGTAGAGTACTTGATGGTACTGCCGGTCAGTTACAGTACTGTATTTACTGGAATCTTATTATAATCCTACTTTGCAAGCCATATTAAATACCACCTTATAATGAGGTAGGGTTTTGAGATTCTGTTGAAAGTTGAATTGAATTTGGGATCCATGGCCCCAGACACGTTCTATCAGAATTCATGTTATATGAAAAGCCTGTTATGAGGATGTTTTGATATAAGTTAGTGTCATATGTCAGGTACTGCCGCTGTTTTACCTCACGTAGTCAGAACTGAATCTGTTGTATCTTATCTGATGTTTGTACATTGCTAAGTTTTTAGCTGACTTACTGCTTTTAACATTTCTAAGACACTAGGAGTGTTTTCTTACAGTTACTGTTACAAGTTGTCTGTGGATCCAGATTTCATGTTGGCATAAGATATACTGCACTTTCTGTAATGTCACCATATTCCTACTTCTGAGTTTGTATAAGCCTGTTCCGTTGATATTAATGCTAAAATTTTGTTTGTAAACAGTTTCTTGATATTATTGCATGATGAAAGTTCTTTTGTCTGCATTTAAGAAATACGTTTTGTTCTTAAACTATAGGCAAAGCAGTGCTATTCTGCCCATGTTCATTTCAAAATCTCTTCATCTGTAATCAGGATGTCACTAAGTATTTTACTGCTGGCAAAGTTTACAGAAAATGTGAAATTTTCAAAGAAATTTTGTTTGTACTTGTCATCTTATGAATTACGAATTTGTCATGTATTTCATTGAATTAATTGTTAAATTGTATGGTTGTTGGCATATAATGCTACTGGCTAATGAATGCCATAGCACAATATTCAGTGCAGTTTTTAAGCATGCTGAATGATGTAGCACATTTTCCATTTTTGTATTAGAGTTTTTTATGCTAAAGTTACAATTTGAATGCCATGGCTCTAAGGACAACAGGTTTTACTGATAAAAGCTCATAGTGATGATTACCTTACCACAATTTACCTGGTTTACAATTTACTGATCTTTCGTTACAGGTTTCAGAAGGTTACAACTTAAGCTAATGTGTAGCGTAACTCTTAAGTGATTGTATCATTGAGGTACCTTAAGGGGATGGTATATAAATTCTGGTTTTGGACTACATTAGTTTGTGTAATAAATGAAGCCTTAATCATCGCAGTTTGCCAAAGTAAGTCGTTCTTGCAGCAAGTCGGTTTCTCTAAACGCAGCGTTTTAACTGCATTATTGTATGCTTTTTACTCGTTCGCCTTTTAATTTAAACTAGTTTGTAACATTATATGCTTTAGCACCTACTTACGTACTATCATCAGATATTTGCTATGTTGTCATGTTGTTGAGTATTTTCTAATAACTGAAATTTGATGAATTCTTTGGTAACTGTTGCTGTTTGGCCATTTTTGCTACCAGGACGGCGCTAGAAAAATACTCATGAATTGTGCGGATGTTGAAGTTTGTACTTTAAATTGAAATCATTATGGTGTCCATTTTCAGGTTTTTAGCGATAAACGTATTGTATTTGTCGTGGTAGTTGATGGAGTTTAACATCCTAATTAGGGCTGCCAGGTCCATTGATGTTGACCTTACCCAACTATAAGTGGATTGAGGGTCCGAATCCGGATTTACTTACCGCTACCAAATTGGACGATATTACACCTGATGATAGTTTTTGATAGGAGTATTCGAACGCGCCTATTTCTGTCTTCCGCAAACTATCCGGCGATTTTCTACAATTTTTTAAAGTTCACTTTCTGCACACACAACATCCGCCATTTGTAATCCGAGAGTGTTGATCACTAGCCAGAAGTCACACGCAACCATGGATGTAAGAACACTAGATACAGCATTGAGCCAGTGACGTAGATGGCAGAAAACAGTCCTGTATGGTGGAAATGCAAGGAAAGAACTGCAAGTTTGTGTTGAGAATCTTTTTAATAAAATAATTCACATACATACTGTAAATATCAGAACAAGTAAGTTTATTACCATCCTTCCATATCATGTATAAGGAATATGAAAATTTATATGGGAATACTGTATTGTCAAAATACGATGCTGTTTGAGGAAAGGCATCCGAGTTTTACACGTATTCGTAATTTTACAAATTCACATCATTAAACTTAGTTTATTATATACGATGTTTTGAAACTTAATTTTGATATAAATTATAAATCTACAGTAATTTTATAGTTGTTACAATAGCCTTGCAAGTATGCCAATGAACATTTGATGAGCCCTAAATACAGAGGCCCCACATGGGTATAGTACCATTTGGGCCCCAATAGGATTGCCCATGCCTTTGCAGAGTATGTAATTCACAACACTATGAAAACTATTGTAATATATTATTATAAACATTGCTGTAGAGACTTAATTCCATTATTTTCACAATTCCAATTGTTTAGTTTTATTATAATCACATAAGCCTTATTGTCTCCATTTTCCACCATTAGCCCAAACTAATTGCATTACTAAACTTGTTAAAATATTTATGTAGATAAATTCTTTATAAAAAGATTCTCAACAAAAACTTGCAGTTCTTTCCATGCGTTTCCACCGTACAAGACTGCTTTCTGCCACCCATGACGTCACTGGCTCAATGCTGTATCTAGTGTTATTACGTCTATGGTCGCGTGTGACCTCCGGCTTGTGATCGACACTCTCGGATTACAAATGGCGGGTGTTGATGTGTGTGCAAAAGAGTGAACTTTAAAAGATCGTAGAAAATCGTCGGATAGTTTCCGGAAGACAGGAATGGCGGGTTCGGATACTCCTGTCAAGAACTATCATCAGGTTTAATATCATCCAATTTGGCAGTGGTAAGTAAATCCAGACTCTTACCCATCGCTCCCCTCCGTTATCCAGGCTTGGGACTGGCACCACCCGATTACGGCGATGGCGAAGTTTGGAGATAACACTGAAACGCAGCTGATGATTATATAGCGCAAGATGAACCGCTTTGAAGGTGTCCATTGAAGCAGAGCGCTGTATTCGACGTTAACTTAGTAAGTAGTACGCAGTGTTTACCAACATCTTACGGGCACCAGAGCCTCTGACGTCGACATTACTTTACATGTTACAATATTAAATAACTGATAACATGTAAAAAGTAGCTGAAATGGTCATAGGTGTTACAGTTTAACAAACTATTGCAACAGAGATGATTGGTGTCGCCCCTTCCTTTATACCACCACCCGATCAGGGAGATTTGGAGATTTCCTTTGGCATTACTGGTTCAGCCCTCACCTGGTTTCGGTCATTCCTTTCAGACCGCCTTCAATCTGTTGTTTTTGGGCCCTCGCGGTCCCTCTGGTCTCCCGTCTTTTTGGTCTCCCCAGGGTTCCGTCCTAGCTCCTCTCTATGTTTTATATACCTCTGATCTAGCTCTGACCCTCCTCCCACTGAGTGTTGCCGTCCTTCAGTATGCAATAACAAATGTGTACTTGCATTCTTTTTGGCTTTTGTTAAAATTAGAAACTATAGACTCGCTAGGGGTTCTAGACATCTAGGAAACGACGACAAGGCCGACAGACGTGGGGTCAAGGGTTCGCTGATCCCGGACTCGTGGTTCTTTAAAGGGGCCCGGCAGTCCAGCAGTCTTGCTTTCATTAAAACAGGCTGATGCAGTCCTTTCTAGGTATATGCTAAGGCCTGTCACCCATTACCGATGAAGTGGTGTTCAGAATATTTATATAGGTTAGCGTCAATATGTTGGAAACATGTGTATTAGTTGACTGGCTTGGTTTCATGGACATCACATTCAACAGATGGAGCAGCTGATCATCTGAAGGTCTTAACCAATCAACGGCTCCCACGCAGACTGGTCGGGAGTCGGTGGAACAGCCTGCCGAGCAACTCAAATTATTATGAAGCTGGTTGGGCCATAGCCAACGTACTAAGTTGACCCATATTGTGTAGGAAATCAAATTCCAAATTCACACTGGCTTTCACTTGTTTACTGGTCTGTTGTTTGCTGTCCTCATATTTTTCAAAACACTGTAACCGACGGGGACCATGGCCTCGTCGGGGGGGGGGGGGTCCCTGGAGCCGCTCATGTACAGAACTGCGCTTTCGTAACGATTGCCTGCATTTTAGACAGATTGATTCTGCTTGCAGTGAGTCGGATTCGACAAGTGGGGATAGAATAAATATTCTGCTTTCTGTGGGTCTAATTTTTACATGTTGGGGGTTGTTCAGTACCCTTCTAAGAACTGTTTTTTCTTGCGTAGGGTACCCAAGTGTCCGTTCACGGGGACCTTCATCGAATCCGTTGCCTTCCCGTTTCTCTCAGCTTAAACACAACCCACCCTAACAGTTCCTGATAGTTCCTGCTGGTCTTCTGGCAACCGGCCTTGGTTCTTGATAGACATCTTTGGACAACCCCACTGACTTGACGCAGCGCTCTTGAATAAGCTGATGCCCTGCGCTTAGCTGTTAAGTCTACAGCACTTCAGCAATTTCCAGGTTTATGATTATGACCTTAAATGATGTGGCGCCCATTTAAACAGGCAGCGGTGGTGAAGGATCTCACCCGACTAAATGATCGAAAAAATGAGCAGGGTCGAGGTCATACGGTCGCTATAGAAAAACGCGTACATTTACATTTACGTATGTGTACGTCCATAGGATGTCAGCGTGGAATACTTATGGGGTGGGTTAAACTACCTGTGTTATATTTGTACTAATTTGCATTTATATGAACGCATTAATACAGGCGAAGTATGTAGGTCCGATATATAGACGTATATAGTCTCTGGAAACAACGGACAGTGTGTAGCCAGAGCGATCAGAGGTATCAACTGTCTATAAATGAAGCACAGTTGCTGTGGCCTATAGCCAGCCAGACATTATTGTGGTATTTTTGAAGTAATTTGGTAGGCGACAGTGATGGGATTTTACACCATAAAGTTTAAAACTGCGAGGGCTCTGGCTACTCTACTGTCCGCTCTTAGCCAGAGATGCCCACGGGACCCGAGACGAGACCCGAGACGAGACCCGAGACGAGACCCGAGACGAGACCCGAGACGAGACCCGAGACGAGACCCGAGACGAGACCCGAGACGAGACCCGAGACGAGACCCGAGACGAGACCCGAGACGAGACCCGAGACGAGACCCGAGACGAGACCCGAGACGAGCGAGACTGAGACGTTCGCCTAGCAGTCCGAGATGAGACCGAGACCTTAGGTCTCCGAGACAAGACCGAGACCTTGGGTCTCCGAGACCGAGACTTTGGGTCTGCGAGATGAGACTGAGACCTTTGGTCTCCGTGACGAGACCGAGAGGTAACTGAGTACGAGAGGTCCACGAAAGGAAATTTTATTGTCTGCACTCCGCAGTCCGCATTTGTGTCACTTCGAATGTTGACTTCCGCTTAGGAGATTTTGCAATGATTATTTAATAACTTGATAATAATCTTGGTACCTGTTATACTGTCTTCTTATTTACAGTGCGGTTATGTTATGTTATTTCGTTTTTGGTTACTTCAAGTCTTGGCGAGTAGTTAACAACTTAGTTAATGCTAATAATAATACATTTTAACAGACATACAGACATTTAAACTTCTATACAATGTTGTAGGGTTTCGCCTATCATGGGCCTAGCCGCCTAGGACATAAAGTCGTCCAGCAGTGAAATACTAAATATTTCACTGAAATACTGAAATGAAATATTGAAATAAACAACAGACTGTGAATAGGACAGACTGATGTTGATGTCACTGACTTCGACTGGTGTGTTTGGTCGATATTAGTAGTATAGTATAGTCTAACAGTCCTGTAGTTAGCAACTTGGTACCGACAACAAAACCGAGATGAGACACTTAGGTACGTCTCGAGACCGCGACTTTGAGCCCGAGATTATATCGCTGCCCTTAGCAGACATGACTTTTCAGACTGTATTTTGCTGTACATGCAAAATGTACACATGCACATTCATTTCTGTGGACATGTTCACTTGTTCATGTGCAAGATTCGAAGGAAAGAACAGCAGACGAAGAACACGACAACCCTGGATAAACAACACAAACGATGACATAATAGCACTTGGACGAAACACGTGAACAACATTAAATTTGACAAATAACCGAAAAGACTGGAAGTAATTTATTCGCACCCATCGCCGCCAAGTGATGGTGGTGATGATGATGATGATGATGATATGATTATGGTGGTGATGATGATGATGGTAATGATGATGCTGATGATGGTGATATTTATGTAGGTCTATGTACAGTAGATAGATCTTCGTTTACACTGTGGCATTTGATCAAAAACTTTGACATCAGCTGGTTGGGAGGAATGTTTGGCATCAGACAGTTTTTCATCTACGAGTCATTACAGTGACACTGTAGTGTCTTGTCTTTGTAGACATTACTTTAAAGAGCGCAGTCTCTGCATTCGTGTATAATAATGTATCTTTATATATATATATATACAAAATACATTAAAGAGTGCATGCATGCATGCATGAATTCATACATATACGTACATTTATATATATATATATATATATATATATATATATATATATATAAGCATATATATATATATATAGTAGCAGCTTAGATAGATCGTTGGCATCAGGCGGTGGCGCGAGAAGCGAATGAGAATGTACAGGAATTCCTCGCAGGACGCAAGTCCACGTGGTTGAGAAAGTTCGCCTTGCGCATACTATGATCGATGCTTGGCCCATCACTTGTCCGCAGACGCAAAGATACTGTGCCTGCATACTTAGTATACTTTCTATACTCATAGACTACGCGTGCGCGTAAGTAATATGCCCGGCACGAACAAACTGGACTGTATCCGAGCGAGTTAAGTCAGCTCAGACAAACGACTTTAGTTTTTAGTGCAAATAGCTCCAACTGTGTGGACCTAAGTATCTGCCGTCGCCCTGGCTTCGACTCTAGGCTGTAGAACAAGTTCAATCCGATAGATCACAACGCCTTTGACCTTTGAAAGAACACAACGCCTTTGAAAGATCACAACGCCTTTGAAAGATCACAAAACCTTTAAAAGATCACAACGCCTTTGAAAGATCACAAAGCCTTTACGCCTACGATTCCTCGCTCAGCCGATGGACACATGGCGTGTTAACAAATGTCTTACTTACTACTTAAAGATACTCTAAAGGCGCTATAAAAATGCTCACATGCATGCATCGGTACACACATTACTTTAAAGAGCGCAGCCTGTGTATTCATGTATAACATGTATCTTTATATATGATATATACACATTACATTAAAGAGTGCATACATGCATGCATGAATTCATACATATACGTACATTTATATATACATTAACACACATCAACATACACACACAGGCCTACCTACATAGGCCTACGGATACAGCTGAATACAAAATATAATATACAATGATATTTTTATCAGATTGGTCATAATTATGTGGTATCAATTTTTACAAAGTCTAATA
Organism: Norana najaformis; assembly: GCA_964023275.1. NCBI lineage: Eukaryota > Metazoa > Annelida > Clitellata > Crassiclitellata > Hormogastridae > Norana > Norana najaformis. Next base: position 37,066,810 of record OZ029913.1, on the reverse strand, counting down.
CTGGCGTCAATTTGCAAATTTTGTACTCTCCGTCACAGTTACACCACAGAAAGTGAGATTCGCTGTATGGCAATTGATTTAGATCCGATCACCACTGCCACTCCTTCGCTAGATATCGCCCTGCCCTCATGCATTCTTCGAGTTTTGGAGCCTGGTAAATAACCTGTTACGATGATGGCCTATAACACGCAGGCTACGTGGTTGATCGATCGCTTTTCTTGTTGACTTGCGCACAGTGCGGAATAGCAAAGCTGAATCTTGCTATCTCGTTAGTTACATCGACAGCAAAAGCATGACTGATGATGATTAGCCGGCTTCTGTTTTCATCAAGGCTGCATTGTAATAGGCCTGTTAGGCCTAATCCATCATCCGAGACGTCTGTAGTGTAGGCCTTTTGGGGCCTGACATTTAGTCAGAGCTCTCGAGTCAAGCCAACTTATTGATTTCGTCGGATTGCATTTCAAAACTTTAAAAGTACGATTCCATTACAGCCAATGTGCGATTTGCAGGGGACAGCAATCAATCCTAATCTAATCTAACGACTTCTATAGCGTCGTTATCACAAGGCACAAGGCATCAATCGATGGTAGTAAAAAAATCCCTCGGAGAGATGAACTTCCCCCTCCCGTGGGTTAAGACAATCTCCTGTCATTGAATTTACATATTCCCCCTCCCCAAGCATTTTGCTTCCACCAGCAGTTCTTCCCTAGATCTGCCAACCAAAATACGCCTTAATTGTTGTGCTTCGCGATCAACGGTAAACAACCACGTAAATGTAAATGTACTCGGTTTCTATAGCGACCGTATGGCTTCGACTATGCTCATTTTTCAATGCATTTATCGGGTGAGATCCTCCACCACCGCTGCCCATTTGAATGGTTACCACGCCATTTAAGGTCACGTGTATAGATCGCGCAAGCCATGTAGACACACAATATATATATATATAACGCCTTTACACTTCACAAAAGCTCTGCCAAAGGTTCATTAAGAACTAAAAACTTCATTTATATAAGGAATAACGCTCAGATAACTTATAAAGTTCATTAAAGATAGAAAGTTCAGCTATAAGCAAACAATTCTCAGGTAACTGTAAACTACACCACTGGCAGTTTCTTGCACACACATGAAGCCCAGTCAACCGAGTTGCATCCAGAGCTAACATAAGGCACTACATTCACAGTACAAAGAATGATGACAGCTGACACGTTGACTGGCACTCCCTCAAAAAGTGGTAGATGATGCAGCGTCCAGATATCCCTCAGGCCACCAGGTCTGCGCAGAGAATGAAGAGTTAACAACTCCATTTTCTTGGCTTTGGCACATGGAAGCAGATGGTCGCCCCTATCAATTGCTGTCTGATTTACTCACCAACAGTGTATAGTCAATGTACAGTACTCATTTTATTGCCAAGTTTGCTTTTGCTAAGGAAGAGTCCTAGTGGCACAGCAATCTCAAAACATCTTTCTGTCCAGGAGTGGTTAATTCAGAATAAACTGGTATCTAATCTAATCTAAATACATACATGTAGGCATCAATGTATGTCAAATGGTTCCATCCCAAGAACTGTGAATTCCAAACTCAGTTTTGCCGAGCTGCAACCATCAACTGTATCACGGTAATGGATCAAGATACATTGTGCCTTTCACCTCAAAGTCTTGGTTTTAATGTCCAGTGCATCAAGTGAAATTGGCTATTTGTTGTTGAGTCATTTAAGTCAGAACAAAAACGTTGCCGGTTGTTCAATTGCCATTGTTGCATCAGAACTTCAGCCAGAAGAATAAGTGAGGTTCATCCTTCTGGACAATGGTTCTTGTAGATGTTTTTAACAGAGTGATTCCAAATCCCGCCGGATCACCAAAGCCAGCCTCGGAACCTGAGAGTGATTGTGTCGGCTGGTCTCTGGGGAGGGAGCGCACCAACCAATCTGTCTTTTACCAACGATCAGACAGACTTGTTTCTCGGACGAGACCGGTGGGGTAAGCTTCCGTATCATTACCCCTCGTTTTACGCAGCCCTGTTATTATTTATTTATTTATTTTTCACTAACAGGTCCTTCCTCGAGTCTCACACAACCTCATATCCTCCTCTATCGGGACTCAGACCGTCCAGCCATATATCACCACAGGATGGGCTCCGAATCCTGTTGGATCAGCGGAGACAGCCAGGAGCCAGACAGTGATTGCTTCGGCTGTGACTCGAAAAGCACTGAATTTACTTTTCCCAGGTCCCCACGCGTCCGAATATATATTTTGTAACTCGGACTTGTTTTGTGTACACTATTTTCGCCCAGCATATAAATGAGCTGTACAGTGTATACACCGTTAACCAAACGATGTCAAATTGCTTTGCAGTTTGCGGCAGGCTGTATTGAACCTTTTCGCTCTGTATGCGTGTTATAATGTTGTTCGGACGGCGATTATTGTCTTCCGCACTAAAGTTGGTATCGTAGGAAACACCTCGACCGACGATCGTCGATTCGCAGGTAAGTGCTAGCTCTGACTTGTTCTTGAAGTGCCCTAAACTTAGGGTATTACGGGCCTAAAGCGAATGTCGGCGTCCCTTTGATCGAGCGGCGTCACGGGAACAATTGATTAATTATTAGACGGAGGGGGTTGAAAAGAAATGAGGGATTTAATTATAAAATCAGTGAAAACAGTGAATCGTTAAAATATAAGAATATAAACAAGGCGAACCGAACAACTTAAATATGAAAATATTATTTAATTCGCCCACAACTGAAATAAAATTCTTTTTATTTATAAATCCTATTCAAGACAAGCCTTGTGGCCAGTCCTCCAAATATGGACTTTGTGTGGGTAGAATATGTTCATATTCCGTCGTTTTAGCATCGTGCGCTCTATGAGGAGTCTTGGATCTTGACCAGGAACCGAACCCTTTGCCTATCGTTTTTATTTTGACTGAGCGCCTGTGAATAAGCTGGTTCCCGCGATTTAGCTTTCGTTGGGCGCTGTAGAAATCTTGAGATTACGATTACGATTACTTGTTCGAGTAGACTATGTTGAGAGTAAGTCGTTTTAGTGTCAGGCACAACGCATAGGCTTTGCTTCGGTTGTGTATCTGGCTTGGCTGTTGCCGCGGTCGCCGGCCGAAGGAAAACCGTCGACCAATGAAGCGTTCTCGAATCTCGATCTATTAGCGACGCCGGCCCAGTCAGTCAGTCAGTCAGTCCGTCTCGTTCGCCTCATACATCGTCCATCGGGCATCGAATCATACATAGTCTGTCTGCATTGCATGGTAGCTGGCGCATGAACGGACCCGTCGAGGAAACCACATCGTATGGCGGCGCTACATAAATGTTCCATTACCGTCGACGGGAGCAGACGCTTCGTTCCGGGCGTCTTTTGACCGATTTCCGGCTCTGACTCGACGACGACGATGCCCTATAATGGACCTTGGAGGCGACCAGGCGAACTGTTCGCATGAGTTCCTATTATCGGTCGATTGCTTGTCGGCTCGTGAATACGGATTACATTGACGGCGACGGCTGCTTCGGTCGTCGGCCGACTATGGTTCCGCCCCGGAGGATCATCCACCGGCCCCACCCGGCAGTCCACGGACCAGGTATTACGTCGCTCTACTGGGCCGCCACAGACTTGGTGCGTTGGTTGATCGTCGCCCAGGCAATCCTGTTCGGTAAGCTTTGTGAAGCCCTTCTTTTACTGCGTTTATCTGTGACGGTGTTTTCCCAGTTAGGCCGTCGTGTTCGATGATGATGAGTTCTCTACCCGAAGGCAGGTCCATTGGCTTTATGCCACCCGGGGATGAGATGAGTGAGGTGGTTTCCCAAGGTGGTTTCCCGTTGCCTTCCTCACAGACAATTGTGGGTGAGCAACTTGTCCAAGGTCGCTGCGCACTGGCTTGAGGCAGATTCGAACCCGCGACCCTCTGGTTACGAGCCACAGACCATACCACTACACCGCTGCGTCCCACGTGTTTGATAAACTTTAGAAAAACCTGTTCTATTTGTTTTTATCTGTGACGTTGTTTTCGCTTGTTAGGCGATTCTGTTCGGTAAAGTTTAGAAAAACTGTATATTCTTATTTAACTGTGACAGTGTTTTCACTCAATACTGGTCCAAACTTCATACCGGAAGACTTGAGTTTATTGATGGCTAGTGAGTACTCAGTTTGTTTCGAGACACAGGATCTGTGTGTCACTGAGAACCCGTGGCTAACTGCAACATGTCGGATCCTGTTATGTGATCAAATGTTGTCATGTTGGATCCTGTTATGTGATCAAATGTTGTCATGCTGCATCGTGTTGTGTTATTGAGCTCCAGAGATTGTTATGATGTCTGATTGACTCAATGATTGACTCAAATCCGCATTTTTAGCTAATTTTAAGATGCACCTTTTTGATCTGTTTCATAGCCATGCTTCAGCGCCTTCGTAAGGTTCTAATAGGCGCTACATAAATGTTCAGATACATAAATACATATAAATCCCGATTGAATATGATTCAATCAAATCCAGTCCAACCGATCCTAATATATTGATTGAGATTAAATCTAATCAAATCTAGTCTTATTCTCCGATAATCCTATCTAACCCAATTGAATCAAGTTAAATCTAATATAATCTTATGAAATGATCTGCTGACGACGACGTCTAAACTCAGGGATTCGAACCGCCAGCCTCTGGACAGGCAGTCCAGTGTGATAATCCCTAGGCCACCATGACGCTGCAGTCAGAGTAACGAATGTTACTAAGGCGAGTCATCAAGATTTCTGCATTCAGCTAAGGACTCACTGTTTCCAAAATCAGTGGATAATTACTTCTGCTCGTCAACATTCATGCATTAATCAATGTGTGAAGAACTTAATCCGAGATACTGTGAGTTACCTGTATTTGTGTGTATTTTGTATGTATCTATGTATCTATGTATGTATATATGTATGTATGTATGTATATATGTATGTATGTATGCATGTATGCATAGATGCATGTATGTATGCATGTATGCATGCATGCATGTATGTATGTATGTGTGTATGTATGTATATGTATGTATGTATATATGTATATGTCTGTATGTGTAACCAGTTATATAGCGCCTTTTAATAACCTCACCTGTATACGTCGTTTACACCTTGGCTTCGAGCTGTTATTTGATAGCATTGCCAGTCAGGCAAATGTTCCAAGTATCTCGGGCATTAACTACTCACTTGAAATGTACTTGAAGAATATCGCCGTAAAACCTAGTCCTTCTTCTATCAAAATAAGTTGTCTGATGTCTAAACACATTCGCTGTCGCACGCTACCAGAAAATTTTGTATAATTAGTTCAGAAGGCTAGAATGTCTGGCTAGAGGCCACAGTATATAACATACTTAATTCTGCAGAAGGCAGACAACGAAAACAGAAATAGAAAAAAATTAGATGAAAACTTAAACTATCTCTTTATTAGGTATATAAGTTATGTTTGCATGTATTTAGTTAGTATTTATTATCATTTATTTATTTTAATTTAATTAATTAATCGAGTCATGCATTTATTTATTATTTATTATCAGTTATTTTTTACTGGACAGTTTATATCTGCTGTTTCAGACATTACTCTTGCGAGACTGGGCAACACGATGCTTGCGTTCTTCGTTTTCCTTAGTCAATTGTTTTGAGTTTTTGGCTTTTCCAGACATTTCAGGTCAACTCTGATTGACTCTGATTGACTCTGATTGACTCTGATTGACTCTGATTGACTCTGATTGACTCTGATGGTCTCGTGTCATGGACTCTGATTGACTCTGATTGACTCTGATGGACTCTGATTGACTCTGATTGACTCTGATTGACTCTGATGGACTCTGATTGACTCTGATTGACTCTGATTGACTCTGATTGACTCTGATGGACTCTGATTGACTCTGATTGACTCTGATTGACTCTGATTGACTCTGATTGACTCTGATTGACTCTGATTGACTCTGATTGACTCTGATGGACTCTGATTGACTCTGATTGACTCTGATTGACTCTGATTGACTCTGATGGACTCTGATTGACTCTGATTGACTCTGATTGACTCTGATTGACTCTGATTGACTCTGATTGACTCTGATTGACTCTGATTGACTCTGATGGACTCTGATGGACTCTGATTGACTCTGATGGACTCTGATTGACTCTGATGGACTCTGATTGACTCTGATTGACTCTGATTGACTCTGATTGACTCTGATTGACTCTGATTGACTCTGATTGACTCTGATTGACTCTGATTGACTCTGATTGACTCTGATGGACTCTGATTGACTCTGATTGACTCGTGTCAGTTTTTCTTGGCCTTGTTTCTTCGTTTTTGTTTGCACAAAGTAAGGTAATCACTCATGTTGGATGGCACGGTGGCTGACACTGATAAAGCGTTTGTCGTTTTCAGTTCAGCCAACCAAATTGCTGTATGCCATTTCAAGTTGGTAGCCTTGGGATGTATGGCTCTACCATGTGTTAAGCGAATGCACGCATTACCGGGACGCGTTTTACCGGGCTTATACCATGTTGTTGTCAAGCTGTGCAACCTTTTGCTGTATTGCTGTTGTCAATCAACTTCACATCTTTCAGTTTCTGCGCTGGTCTTTCACTCAAGACCGAAAACATTTCTTTTCCAAAAATCTTACCCCCTTGTTTCTCTTCTCGCTTCAATTTCAAACACCATCCACCGTAGCCGTCAGACTGTCTGACTGCCTGACTCCTGGATCTTGACCTGGAACCGAACCCTTTTGCTTATCGATTTTGTTTTGACTGAGCGCCTACGAATAAGCTGGTTCCCTCGACTTAGCTTTCGTTGGGCGCTGTAGAAATCTCGAGATTACGATAACGATAACCCGCAATGTGACGGTCATGGCTCCGACGAAAACTGTAGTTGAGATAACTGAGCTGTAACCTTATCTTTAACTCCCCTCAGTTTTAGCCCTCGGAATTGCATTTGAGCAGTTGAATGATCTTTTGGCTGAGGCACTTAGTTGCCAGTAACATTATGAGACTGTAAAATCACAGCAAAATACATGACAGTAGCAATACATTATAATGACTATACCTGGCTGCAACAATACATTACAGTGATAACACATTACAATAACCAAACATTATAATAACAATACATTACAATAACATTACATTATAATGACAATGCATGGCAATAACATTACATGACAGTAACAATATTTGAGCCATTGCTTGTGAAGATGAATTGAAGAAGGATTTGACTGTTCATCACTGTGGTGAAAGCCTAATCATAAACTATTGTGCTTCCTGCTACACTACGGCTCCATAGAAGTCAATTCTGTTTGATCAGGGAATCCTGTTGAACTGAAGTATCCAATGATTTAAGCTTGTTACCGAACAGAAAAATGGAGGAAAATAGAAATAATAAAGCAACGAAACAGCGATATACGTTAGTAACTGATAGAAAAAGGAGGAAAATAATCATAGTAAATAAATGATATTGTGCGGTTTGGTGATTGGTTTACTTGAAATGGGAAGAGCGGAGCGAGTTATAAATTGCGAAAGAACGATTTTATGTTTGCCCTTTTGGGGCATTTAGCTGTTCCTCGTAAACGTCCAATGCACCTTCTGTTATGCTGTAGATTCGTCTGCAGGGCTCGCTTTCTGTTATGCTGTAGATTCGTCTGCAGGGCTCGCTTTCTGTTATGCTGTAGATTCGTCTGCAGGGCTCGCTTTCTGTTATGCTGTAGATTCGTCTGCAGGGCTCTTAAAGCGAACGGGTCGCCGCTAAATCGGCCAGTAAAGAAATTTCTAGGCAGTCCGGTCGGTCGGGCAGTGTGCTTGGGCAGTCCGGTGGCGGTTGGTCAGTTTGGCTAACCAGTCAGGTAGAATCCGATTTCGACTTTCTTAGAACTGTTCAGCAATCGCCTAGAATGAATATATATATTGAGGGAATCGAACTCGAAACATTCATTGCTTCATCAATTCTGGTTTGATCGAGTGCCTGCGATTAGGATGGACGTGGTTCAGTCGACTTAGGTTTCTGAGTGCACACGAAACACGGTATTTTACCATTATAGTAGGAAATAGCTAACGGTGGCCTTCCTAAAACACGCTTCATTATAGCATATCGGCTCCGATGTAGCACAGTGGGAAACCTGGCTCAAAAGTGTCATTTAGATTTTATTTGAAGCCTTTAATAATAAAGGATACTGCAGACCGAAAAGTCAATCCAAAGAAACTCTCCAATTTTCTTCTGGACCGTCATCATTAGAGTTGAACTTTTAGGCCAATGTCATTTTCTAAATCAGCAAGTGGTGACTCCGAAATGATAATGATAATAATAATCACCATCTTCATCATCATTATGATCCCACCTGCTATTACACTTGGAAGACGGCTCGAGGCGATTCAAGGAAAGAGCTAACGGCGCAACAGAAATGATCCGTCTCAAGTTACTCCGCTGTCGCTGCATTTAAAAAATGAGAACAAAAATCTGGTTGAATACATCCTGCGCCCAACTGCGACATCTGGGCGATATTAGGCGTCGTTGTCCAGGCATCCGCTGTCATCAATATTCAAGACTACAAAACCCGCTCACCTTCTGCTCATGAAGTTCATTGGGTGCAATGTAAAATTGTCATTACAGTACATCACATTTTGCGTTACATTACGTTGCGAAGGAATCAGCAAGAGCGATGGTTTGGTCGTTTCGTGCGTTGCCTCGACGATGGTCTCTCGGCTTCGACTGCAATGGACAGTCTTCGCGTTCATCCCTTGTCTGTCAGTCTGTCTGTCTGTCTACCTGTCCGGCCGTGTCTCTGACTGTCCGTCTGTATGTCTGTTCGTCTGCCTTTCGTTCGTCTGCGTGTCTGTCGCATGCCATTAGACATCAGCCTTTCACCTTCGATGGATAGAGCTGGTCTAATGACTTCCATTCACTTCCTCGCTTCCTGTGCCTTGACCTGGCAATGACCCGGCGAGTCTTGGAGGGGAACCACAGGAGGATTGGGTCACCACTTCCTTGATTCGGGTTTGGCGAAGGGCCAGACGACTCTCTCAGATGCCGACTGGACTGCCTCTGGATCCCCCGTGCACGCAATCATTCGCCTGTATTATTTATCTCAGCCGTCTGTCTGTCTGCCTGCCTGCCTGCCTGCCTGTCTGTCTGTATGTCTATCTGTCCGCCTGTCCATCCCTTATCACTCTGTCTGTCTGTCTGTCTGCCTATCTGTCTGTCTGTCTATCTATCTGTCCGCCTGTCCATCCCTTATCACTCAGATTGCCCGTTTTTGTCAGTCAATCAGTCAGTCAGTCAGTCAGTCAGTCAGTCAGTCAGTCAGTCATTCAGTCAGTCAGTCAGTCAGTCAGTCAGTCAGTCAGTCAGTCAGTCATTTATTCTGTCTATCTGTCTGGCTGGCTGTCTGTCTTCTGTCTGTCTGCCTGCCTGTCTGTCTGTTTGTCTGTCTGTCTGTCCGCCTGTCCATCCCTTATCACTCACACTGCCCGTCTTTGTCAGTCAGTCAGTCATCCAGTCATTCAGTCAGTCAGTTATTCTGTCTGTCTGTCCGCCTGTCCATCCCTTAATACTCAGACTGCAAGTTTTTGTCAGTCAGTCAGTCAGTCAGTCAGTCAGTCAGTCAGTCAGTCAGTCAGTCAGTCAGTCAGTCAGTCAGTCAGTCATTCTGTCTGTCTGGCTGGCTGTCTGTCTGTCTGTCTATCTGTCTGTCTCCCTGTCTGTCTGTCTGTCTGTCTGTCTGTCTGCCTCCCTGCCTGTCTGTCTGTCTGTCTGTCTGTCTGTCTGTCTGTCTGTCTGTCTGTCTGTCTGTCTGTCTGTCTGTCTGTCTGTCTGTCTGTCTGTCTGTCTGTTAGGTCGGACGGAGTGGCTCGCGTGTCGGCTGATACTAATTCGGTACGATCCTTGCAGCTCTCGATACGACCGTGTCTTGCCAACGCGATCAGACAAATAGCGGGCAGTCCATCCGCTTCGTCCGTCCATCCGTCCATCTGCCCCTGTCGGCCCAATCGTAGGTAGCCCCTCGACCCCCGACCCTGACCCCAACCAGCCGATCCCAGGTATTTATTGAATATTTTATTCATGATACGGGACTTGTTTTAGTTTACTCTTGCGTAATTGAGTGTTGCTTCGGTCGAACCCCGCGAGATGGCACTCTCATTTCGCGCCAGTCGCCATGCGTCGTTTGGCCGAGTCGGCCCTGAATGAGTAAGTAAGTAAGCAGACAAGCAATCGACGTTTTGTTGCGCTTTGAATGTGTACGGTGGGGGTCGAAATGCTGTGGAAGGGGTAGATGAGCAGCTTCGAGTTTGTTGAAAGTGGCGAGGTGTTTGGTGCTGAGTTAGTAAATGGCGTGGATTTGAGTCAGGTCAAGAAATCTCTCGTCCCTACTTAGTTTTAATAAGAGTGAGGTCCGAATAGGTCAGGTCAGGTCAGGTCAATTTAGATCCGGCTAAGTTGACTTGGAAAACTGGGAATTTTCTCTCCAGTCTCCAAGTCCGATGAACATTGACTTGAAAACTGGAAATTGTCTCTTCAATTTCCAACTCGAATGCACATTGACTTGAAAACTGGAAATTGTCTCTTCAGTTTCCAACTCCGATGCACATTGACTTTAAAACTGGGAATTGTCTCTCCAGTTTCCAACTCGGATGCACATTGACTTTAAAACTGGAAATTGTCTCTCCAGTTTCCAACTCGGATACACATTGACTTGAAAACTGGAAATTGTCTCTTCAGTTTCCAACTCGAATGCACATTGACTTGAAAACTGGAAATTGTCTCTTCAGTTTCCAACTCCGATGCACATTGACTTTAAAACTGGGAATTGTCTCCAGTTTCCAACTCGGATGCACATTGACTTTAAAACTGGAAATCGTCTCTCCATTTTCCAACTCGGATACACATTGACTTGAAAACTGGAAATTATCTCTTCAGTTTCCAATTCGGATGCACATTGACTTGAAAACTGGAAATTGTCTCTCCAGTTTCCAATTCGGATGCACATTGACTTGAAAACTGGAAATTGTCTCTCCAGTTTCCAACTCGGATGCACAGTGACTTGAAAACTGGAAATTGTCTCTCCAATTTCCAACTCGAATGCACATTGACTTGAAAACTGGAAATTATCTCTTCAGTTTCCAACTCGAATGCACATTGACTTGAAAACTGGAAATTGTCTCTCCAGTTTCCAACTCGGATACACATTGACTTGAAAACTGGAAATTATCTCTTCAGTTTCCAACTCGAATGCACATTGACTTTAAAACTGGAAATTGTCTCTCCAGTTTCCAATTCGGATGCACATTGACTTGAAAACTGAATATTGTGTCTCCCGTTTCCAACTCGGATGCATATTGACTTTAAAACTGGAAATTGTCTCTCCAGTTTCCAACTCGGATGCACACATTGACTTTAAAACTGGACATTTTCCCTCCAGTTTCTAAGACGGATGCACAAACGACTGATTATGGCAGACAAGGTTTCCTGCCGTTTCTGCGAACCATCATTGTGCGGTTTGTGAAAACGGATCGATATCAGTGCCAACCAAGGAAGGACAGATTTAATGGCGGGAAAATAGAGCACCTGACTATTCCATGTTGTCCAGCGTCGTTTCGAGCAAGTTGCTGAAGCGTGATCATCCGAAAGACAAGAATGATGGAGCGTCTAGGACTGGGAAGCCACTGGCGACAGGAGCTGTTGACAGGAGAAACACTGGCGCCTGGAAGCAGACATTCAATGATAGACAGCTAAATAGAAGGACAGCTGGGTACGACAACACAGGTGGAGGGACAACGACGTGGAAGGACAGACAATGAAGAGACAAAGGCCAGAGAAACAAAAGGGCAGACAGACAAATGGAGGGACAAAGAATTAGAAGGACAAACAAGACAAATGAGGACCAAAGCAGTGGGACAGACAGATGGAAGGATAAAGAAACTGAGTGACCGGCAGACAGATGCAAAGATGAACGTAAGATCAGATGGGCAGACGAGAAGACGCATCGCCGATTTTCTCTTACGGATTAAACGTACTTTAACCGTCTCGTGACTCAGCTTGTTTTGGGCGCCGAACAAATGCGTATTTTACGATACACGAACAGATAGACAGACAGTCTCACAGACAGACAGATTTAGTCTATAGAAGCATCTTGAATAGCTGTGCAATGTCAATCTGAATTGAGAAATCATTTCGCAATTGCCTCATAATTTTGGGGAGGATTACTCTTAGGTCGTGTGTCTCATTTCCTGCTCCGAACTTTTCTTATGGAGATTAATAATATTCCGAAATTTCCTGCCACGCACTCCTTGGGGCGTGCAGATCAGTCGGTCTCCTAGCGTTTCCTTGACGGTCGATACTCTCTTACAGCAAATGTCTGGAAACTTCAGACACTAATGGATCCAGGACTCTCATTTGTACATGATCGTCTGGACGTCTGTTTTTTTAGTACAGTTACTGCATTGTGGCCTGCATTGTTAATAGTAATCTCAGGATAAAGCACGCACACTATTGGTACCAGAATTCTCATGGACATCAGCTGCCTACGTGTAGTATTAAAGCACAGTGAATATAGCAATATGCCTTGTAAAGTAACTAAGCAAAACTGAAGTAATTGGACAGTTAGACAACCAAAACAATTCTTTCAGCTTATCTTAAGACAGATCTTAGAAGATTCGTTTTCGATCTCTTAGGTAGCCATGTTCCAGCGCCCTTAGAAAGTCCTCAAAATGTACTATGAAAATATTCAAATGCATGCCTACATACACAACTACGTGCATATCATATATACGTCCACACATAAACTTAACGGATTGACGTTCTTTTGTTTTTCTGCTTACGCTGCAGTACCTGCTATTATTTCGCCCCCCAACTTTAAATCCTCGATTCGTCTTCCGAATGCCAAAGTCTGAACTATTGTCACCCTCTGTTTGGACATACACAGAGACAACAGCACTTGACAAAAACACTAAACATAAGTTCTATGAGAAAAATACTAGACAAAAGCATTTCACAAAAGCATTTCACAAAAGCATTTCACAAAAGCATTTCACAAAAGCATTTCACAAAAGCATTTCACAAAAGCATTTGATACAAACCACAAAAGCATTTCACAAAAGCATTTCACAAAAGCATTTCACAAAAGCATTTCACAAAAGCATTTCACAAAAGCATTTCGCAAAAGCATTTCACAAAAGCATTTCACAAAAGCATTTCACAAAAGCATTTCACAAAAGCATTTCACAAGAGCATTTCACAAAAGCATTTCACAAAAGCATTTCACAAAAGCATTTCACAAAAGCATTTCACAAAAGCATTTCACAAAAGCATTTCACAAAAGCATTTCACAAAAGCATTTCACAAAAGCATTTCACAAAAGCATTTCACAAAAGCATTTCACAAAAGCATTTGATAGAACCACTTGACAAGAACACTTGACAGAACAACCGACAAAGGTACTTGACAACATGAGTGTTAAATGAAACGCCAGAACCTGACCAGTGACCAGTATTACCGAAGGCATCAGAAACGCCAAAGAAAATTGTGACGGATTGCCAGGAAGCCAGGAAGTGACAGAGGATCTCAAATCGTCGACGAATTTCGATCAGATTATTCACACCGTCAGATGTCAAGGTTTCAAACTCCAGCGACAAAACAGAGCGACTGAGCCGGTTATAATCCATCCACGGCCCAGGCCACACTGTCCTAAGTGATGTCTTGCAGATACTGGGGTGCCAAGAACGCTAGCAGACATAAACTGTCTGGTGTCAGTGCATATTCCGGTATGTATGTATGTATGTATGTATGTATGCACGCATGCATGCATGCATGTGTGTGTATGTATGTACGTATGTATGTATGTAAATATGTATGTATGTATGTATGCATGTATGTATGTGTGTGTATGTGTACATGTGTGTACATGTGTGTATGCATGTATTTATGTGTGTATGTATGTGTGTATGTATGTGTGTATGTATGTATATGTGTACGTCTATCGTCCTTCTAACAGACTATGGTCTATTCCTTCTAATTCTACTCTTCTATTTTGGTCTGTTCCGCCATTTTCCTTTCTCTTACTTTATTCCTTGCTCTTGCTGCGTGGACAACGGATTACTTCTCGCCTGTGGAGGGTTAAGTGCTAATCCGGTGGAGGAGTGACTGGCGCGGGAAGTGGAAAGGAGTCACATATGAGGCGAATGGGGGTCGAAGAGCCGTCTTCTGCTGTCATTCTGCTGCTTCTTGGCTGTTTTCGTGTTGGTCGCCTTTTCAGCGCAGTTCGTGTCCACTGATGCTGATTGCGCTCTTTGAAGTCAGGTCTCCTTTCAGCTGACGCTGATGCGGCCTGAAGGATGTGCCTGCCGGTTAGCTCGGTTCTGTCTGTGTGTCCTTGTGGATGTATGCCTCTGTCTGTGTGTTCGCTTGACTTATGTATCGAGATATTTAATATAGCGCCCTTTATTTCTCACAAAAGCCCTGCATATCTGAATACTGTAATTATGCGTGAAGGACTTGCTCAAGGTCCTTATACAGCGATCGTCTTAGGGAAGGATGCTCGATCCTGTAGCCTCCGCGTTACGAGTTCGACACGCAACCAGCTGATGAAAGGATAGGCCATATTGTGGAGTTGGAAGCGCTTTGGTACTATTGTTATGTAACATAATACATACTTTATGTAGCGCTTCTTCAAAGCATCTATTCAGAGGGCAGTGGATGAATATTGCATGTGTATTGTGAGTGAAGCCGATGTGTATGTGTGTCTGTGTTCGCGCGTTTGTCCTTCTCTGTCCTCTCTGCCCCACCCCATAATGCGAGGACGAAGCAAATGGGACTTTTCGATGTGCTGCTGCAAAGCATTCGGGGCGGAACCAGGATTTTAAGTCAGAGTGGAGTGGGAGGGGTAGTCTGAGGTGACTAAGATAGGCATGTATGTATTGTATGTGTATGTGTGAATGTATCATCATCATCAGCAGCAGCAGCAGCAGCAGCAGCAGCAACAACAACAACAACATCAGCATCATTATTACAAGAAGATTTATAAAGTACAAGTTAATGTAGCTAAATACATGGTAAATGTGCTAAAATGTATACATATATATCATTGTATGTACACATGTAGCTATGCATGTGTGGATGGCAATTGTGATAATATGTATATACGTATATATGAATTAAGTATATATGTACATAAGTATGCATGCATGTATGTATGTGTGTAATGTATGTATATATGTATTTGATGTATGCATGTATGTACGTTGTATGTATGTATGCATGCACATATGTATGTATGTACCAAGATATCTATATAGCGCCTTTAAAGAACCTCTTAACGTTGTTTGCTTTGCGCAGCAGGATTCTTCTTTGTCCTCAACTCCAGAGCAAAGGAGGACTTTTGTGTCAGCTGAATGCATAGCCAGAAGAAATCCAACTGTAGACAGTGATTGGTTTAGGTGTTAATACAGGTGCAAATTCAGGTGTCAGTCCCTGGTGGAGGCTGCAGAATGAGTGCACAGGTAGTCTCGAGGAAATGCTTTCGTTGTCATCGTTTAAATCTTGGAATTTCTCATTTAGTTTGGTCCATTTAGACCATGTTGTT
Organism: Norana najaformis; assembly: GCA_964023275.1. Classification (NCBI taxonomy): domain Eukaryota; kingdom Metazoa; phylum Annelida; class Clitellata; order Crassiclitellata; family Hormogastridae; genus Norana; species Norana najaformis. Next base: position 37,051,234 of record OZ029913.1, on the reverse strand, counting down.
TCGACCATGTTCTTCCTTTCCTGTTGAATGGCAACTGCGTCAGTTCCCACACACAGAGATTTTCTCAATGAGAAAAATCCTCTTAACGCCTTTGAGGGATTCGGAAAAGAAGATGTTCCTTATTAGAATCTGTTCTGCAGCCAATAATTAGGCTATAAAACAAAATCCAATTTTTCTCTTCATTTCTACGAAAACACAAAAAAATTTAATATAATTTGGAACTTCGCAATTGGTGTCTACTCGTAATAAAATGTTTGAATATTATGAAAGGCCACATTACTTTCAGGTTACAAGCCACAGTGGCTTACTTTATTATCAGACAATTACTGGAATGAGCGTTCTAGCAACGTTAGTGTCTGCTGTTTTCAGACATTAGTTTTAAGTATGTAAACAAAACCCTTGTCGAAACGGGGCGGTTGGATAATTCTTTGAAGAGAGAAGAACTCAAGTACCCTTAAATCTAGGGAAGATAAACTAGGGTGGAGTATCTGAGGAAAGAGGTGATGGGCGAAGATTCAGAGGACAGCAGTGGATGCAAATAATGGACAGCATATACTGTCCACAGGTCTTGTGTATCCATCCCCAAGGGGTGGAATTTTGGTCCGGAGGCTGAGGTTATATCTAAGAAGGAGACGGCGTGGGAGGGAAAGAAGAAACAAAATTAAGAAGAAGAAGATGCAGAAGAGATGAAGAATAAGAAGTAGAAGCGGAGGAGGAGAAAGAGGAGGAAAATTATGAGGAGGAGAACAATTGGGTTAAGAAGATAAAAGGACGAAGATGATAGGAGTTGAAAAATCAAGAGAAAGACAAGGAGGCTGAAGAGGATTGGGCTGAAGAGGGGACGGATTAGGAGAAAGAGGATGAAAAACAGGAGGAGGAGTAGGAAAGTAGAGGGACATATGGGAGAGGACATGCATGGAAACAGAGGAAGAGAGTGAGTATTAGGAGGAAGAGAAGTATGAGGAGAAGGACGATGATGAGGGCGAAAAGGAGGAGGAAATGAAAGAATGGAAGCATATGAGAAGTGATGTGCATGACGAGAGCCGAAAAAAGAAGGAGGAAGAGAGGGAGGGAAAGAGATTAGACGAGCCGAACGAGAATAAAAATTCAGGAAAAGAAGGTAAAAATAGGAGGATCGTAGTGAGAAAGAGGAGAAACAAATTGGGGAGGAGGAAGAAGGAGAGAAAGAAGAAAGATACAAAGGAGGGATAGAAAGAAGCTACCAGGAAAAAGGATAATTAAGTGGAAGAGAAGATTGAGGAGCAGAAAAGGTGAAGCAGATCTGGAGTCGTGAGCACAGCATGTTGTGAGCAAACGTTAAGACCAAAGGTCATGAGCAAAACGCCGTCTTCGCGTCATTCACTTAGGATGAGCATATCTGGAATCATGAGCGAAATCTTTAAGATTACCTTTAAGATTACCTTTAATATCGAGTCCATATGCAACTGCTTGCAGTTCCGAAATGAGCAAAAAACGTTTGCCATTGCAAATTCACATGTCATGGCAATTCCATGTGTCACGGCAGTTTCATATGTACACATATATCTGGATATAGAACCTAATACAGGCAATGGTAATTCCAGTTGTCTTTGTAACTTTCCATATAGTGACAATTCCATATTAGATGGATATTCCATGTGCCGTGGCAATAACAAATGGAATTTTTAACTGTCATGGTAATTGCTTGTGCCAAGGCAATTCCATATGCCTTGACAATACCAAATCACAATTTCATCTGGCTTCAATTCCATCTGCCATTGAAATTTCATATGCCATGGCAATTCCATAAGCAACGGCATTTCTAATTCATGGCAATTCCGTGTGCTATGGCAATTCCAAATGGCAATTTTGTCATTGCGATTCCATGGGACGGAAACAACGGGTTTCCTACCCCTTGCTCTGCAGTGAAGGACGAGTGTACGTGTGACCACGCAGCCCCACGACTCGAACTGACCCCTTCCTCCCCGACGTCCATAAATAACGGCGTCTTTTCGGCGCCATTTTGTGCTGACCGTGTGATTTCGAAGTCGTAGCTGACTGCACCCGGAGTAGACTTCATTTGCTTCTCTGATTGCGTTCCTACTCGACGGTGGCGTGATGGGTGATGTGGATATGAGCCTTCGAAGGAATCTGAACTTAAGACGCACCCTCTTAGAACCGTTAGATAGCTATGCTCTAGTGCTTTCGAGAGATACCTAAATAGCGCCATATAAATATCCAGATACACACATACATGCATACCTACATACATATATACATGCATGCAACACTGGCAAGCCAAGTGAAGTCAACAAAGACAGAGCCCGGCAAGTGCTTGGATGGATGGGTGACCGTATGTGGAATATCCAGATTGGTTCAGGCCTCTGTTTCAGTACACTCTACTGCACTCCTAGTTTATCCCACTTACTGGACTTTGGGTATAGGCTACTACTACGTTTGCCCTGAGAGTGCCCCAATTATTCTCCATTTACTCTAATTGTGCTGCAATATATTCGGAAGACACCCAGTTTGAACCGAGTGCACATGAAGTGAAGTAGGTGCAGTATTCTCAGAGTGCACTTCGAGTGAAGAACGTGTACTCAGTATGATCTACGTGAACTTGTGCATATTCCACTTACTCCACTTCGAGCGTGCTTGGTTTATTCCGAGTGTGTTCCAAACCTACTCCGTCGCTTACACTGAGTGCACTTCGTGTATCCTTCTCTTACTCAACATCAAGTGCGCTCGGTTTACTCCGAGCCTGCTCCGAGCATACTCCTAGCATACTGTGTTGCAGCTTGGAATGCAGCGAGAGTCGTGATCCGGAGGCCTGCGACCCTTTGCCACTTGACCGGAATGATGGAGTTTAACAGCGCAGCCAGAGTCCTCTTCATATCGCCGTTGCTTAATCGACGCTTCTTAGGTTCCTCAAGCGCCGCCCACTGAGAGACAGACCGCGTTTGCCGACTATGAACTAAAAGGATTTTTCACCAAGAACCGATAAAATCCGATAATTGTTTTAAATTATAGATCAATTATTAATCGAGGGAGATGTGATCGAGAGTTAGGTGATAGAGAGAGGGAGGATAGACAGACACACAAGCAGGTAGGCAGACAGATATAAACGAGACACACAGACAGACGTAGACAAAGACAGAGAGAGACAGATATACAGAGAGAGGCGAGAGAAGCATCAACTAAGATCGACTAGAGCTGCGTTCAAGAATATATTTTAATTATCCTTCCTAATTAGGTTTTACGGGCGCATCTGTCACTCCGTCTCTATCCCTCTATCCTTCTACTTGTCCGGTTGTCTCTCTGTTTGCCTGTCTGTCTCGGTCGACACCTACATCGATCGTTTGCTTTAGAAGATGTCCCACCGTCAGATAAATGGCCGATGAAACGAAATCTATAGAGCCCTGCAGGCCAGAGTGGGGGTGACGGCTCCCTTATTAAGCGCCTGTATAAACGTTATTCCTCGGATATGCCGATTTAACTTGGTTAGATGTTTCATCTGAAGAGCTTCTGTGACAACAGTATTTCACCAGCTGGGAGGCCACTCCTAAGGATCAACTTGGCTTGGCTAACAGTCAGTGTAACATCCACAACTCATCAGAATCTCATTCAAGGAGCGTCTTTGAATAGTTTTACTCTGTAAGAGGTCCTGTTATAAATGTTACTGATACAGTGCTTTACGTTACAACGCAACACAATGCAATATGGTACAGAACAATAGCCCTACAATACAGTAAACCAGGATTCAAACTTTGTGCAATGAGGCAAGGGACAAAAGCATTGATGATCAGCTTGTAATGCTATTTGTCACTTTAGATCAAGGACTTCAGTTTTGTTTATTTTAATGGACATTTAAAAAAAAAAACATAGATTCATTCGAGTTTTGCAACTGCTCTAAACAATTCTAGCAACAAAATAGATTTATTATAGTCTTTTAAACAGTGCGGTTAAGTATTGCTTCTTAGAATTGCCTCATTTTTTCCGTTTATGGAGACGGCAAGCGGTACAATAGGCTACTTCTTAAGTATAATCAAGGACGTCAAATGCCAAAGAATTTTGTCTACTTACTATAAAATGCCGCATCACTGTCTGACGATGCCGAAGCGAATGACCCGTGCGAGCGTTCTGGCTGCATTAGTGTCTGTTACTTCCAGACATTGCTCACGAGAGAGTAGATCCATTGAAATTTGACACCTACCTGTAACGTGGCAGAATAGATTCGTTGTTCATTCACGACGGCTGCGCACGTGACACTTCTGCGACAATCTGTATTCTTTCACATCTCAAAGTTCTCTATAGCCGCATAGGCGTCAAGTTCTTTACGGGTCGACCACGCAGCCTCTTGCTCTGCTTCATCTTGTCTTGCCCTGACTAACGTTGCCTTCTTTTGCTTTAACTTATCTTACATTACCTTGTGTAGTATTGAATTGCATTGCCTTACATGGCTTTGATTGCCTTAAGTTGCCTTGCCTTGCCTTACTTTATCTCAGTTTGCATTGCCCAGTATTGCCCTGCATGCTTTGATTGCCTTAGATTGCCTTCCTATTACCTTAACTTTCCCATACATTACCTCATCTTACATTACCTTTCTTTCCATTGCCTTACCATTCAATCAAATTTCTTAATGTACCTTACCTTGTCTTTCATTGGCTTATCTAACCTTTTACCGTAGCCTACAATTTACCTTAACTTACCTTGCTGTATTAACATGCAGTACATAGTGTATGAACGACATTAGCTGACCTGGAAGCAAAAGGTTTGTGCCTGCCTGCCTGCCTGCCTGCCTGCCTGCCTGCCTGCCTGCCTGCCTGCCTTCCTGCCTGCCTGCCTGCCTGCCTGCCTGCCTGCCTGCCTGCCTGCCTGCCTGCCTGCCTGCCTGCCTGCCTGCCTGCCTGCCTGCCTGCCTGCCTGCCTGCCTGCCCGCCCAGTTGTCTGCCCGATTGGCTGCCCGTGAGCGCTGGTAAGGGATTGTCGAGACGGAAGCAACCGGATCTGGAAGAATTATCCAACATCTGTCGACCGAGTTGGCAGTCGTAGACGGACTCTTCCGGTCCGGAAGAGGCAGTGCCAAGAGTTACCGGAAACAAGGGCATCGTACGCGGATTAGGCAGAGTTATGTGGCACAGAAGAAAGAAGGAAGGGGGAGGATGGAGGAGATGGATGGATGGATTGGATGAATGGATGGAGTGATGGATGGATGGATGGATGGATGGAGTGATGGATGGATGGATGGAGTGATGGATGGATGGATGGGTGGGTGGATGGCTGGGTGTGTGGGTGGGTGGTGGTTGGTTGGTTGGCTGGCTGGATGGATGGATGGATGAATGGATTGATGGATTGATGGAATGATGGATTGACGGATGGATGGATGGAAGTAAAGGAGGGAAGGAAAGACGGGAGGATATAAGATGGAATGGAAGGACTGAAGGAAGAATGGCGACTGAGGATGCGCAGATGAACTGAGGCAAAGTATATAAGAAAGGATGGAGGCAAAGTATATAAGAAAGGATGGATCGAAGAAAGGATGAAAAGATGGTGGAAGAAGAATGGATGGATTGAAGCGAAGGATGGAAGACTATCTCTGTGTGTGTGGGTGGCTGTCTGTGTGTTTATCTGTTCGTGAGTACTTTCCTCTTTTCTCGTGTCGACCCCACATGTAGCATCATCTGTGCGTGCAGTGGCCTTACCCGAGTCAGGTGATGACAATTTCCTCTCTCCGGTTTGGGTCGCCTGTTGTTGCTCATATTTTCAGAGCCATAATATATGGTACCTCACAGCCGATTGTTTACATATGTTATGCCACATCTGAATATCAGTTAATCTGGTTTTGTATCTGCGCCGGTATGTTTGTTTGTCTTTGGCTATATATCATTCTGTTTTCCTGGTTGTTTCTCTGTGTCTAACTGCCTGAATGCCTTGTCCTCCGCCTGTCCGCCTGCCTGTCTGCTTGCCAAAGTGTCTCCTGCATTTGAGTGCTTCAGATCCACCGGCGTAGCATCGACTGTCTCTAGAGACTGCACGGCCTTTTGGCCTTAGCTCGCTGTAGCTGAAGTTATCTATGCAAATTTAATATGAATATATCTGACGGATGTGCAAACACGTACGGAATACATTTATCGATTACGCCGCGGCTACAAATGTCATTATTTAGACGCCCCTTTGCGCAGCGCTGACATATGTCGATCGCCCGACCAACTCGGGTCGACTGGCGACGCCCGATCGTAAATGGCTCTGCTAATCCAGGTGTTACTTGACGGCGGAGGCGCCGAATATGATCCGCACGTCTGTTTGCGATAAATCGGCGTCGAAATTTATCGCGAGCGGGAGCCAGTGCTGCGGAATACATTCTTTATGACCAGCTGCCCGATGCCTTCTTCGACCGACTATGCGCCGTTTATGGGCAGTTGCGGAGGAATTCGCTTGAGCCGACCGACCGACCGACTTTCTTGGTCGATTGGAGCTAAATGGCTTCTCAAATGCTGCCGAAACACCAGACACTTAGATGGTCTTAGGCCTTTTCCTGCGCAGTTGCAACGCTGAGTCCGTTCTGCTGAGGGCGCTATATAAATTTGGTTATTACGTTACGTTCTGTCGGGTGTCCGTTTGGTGCTGCCGATTCCAGGATGGCAGACGTAGTTAGTAATCGTAATCGAAGTATCCGGATATCTTCAGCCCTAAAAAGCTAAGTCGTGGAAACAAAATGATCCATCTGCGCTCAGTCCAATAAAATTGATGATGCAGGTAGGCAAGGTCCGGTTTCAAACCCAGATCAACAGGTCAGACAGTTGCTTGGATGGGGTGTTCATTCGGTGAATATCACATCACCTATCTGCTGACGGTTTATGCCACACTTAACTGATGGAAAAATTGTCCGATTGTTTGATTCTCTTCTTTATAGCACATCAGTAGTCTATCCAGCGATTAGCGTGCTCGACTGTTAACCGTGAGTTCACGGGTTCAAATTCCCACCAGGGCAGAAAGATGTTTTGAAAATGTCTGCTCCATGTCTAGCGCACCTAGCGAACTCAGCTACAAAATGAGTACGCTGACGGTACACTGTCGGCGGGAAGTTCAGAGGACGAGGGAGAGGACTGTCCACCTGCTCTAATATTGCTTAATTGCGGCTTAACTTTGGTGTTCCATCGGTTGACGCTTTGTACATTAGACACTGGCGCTTTAGAAGTTACTAATTACAATTACAACATTTGAACCCCTACCTCAATAGTTTGACAGTCCAGCATGCTATAGCCAGTAAAGACTCTTAAACAAAGAGGCTTGTAATAAATAATCTACATATATACACGTACGGATAACCAATGTAAAGTAAGGTAATATATATATGTAAAGTAAGGTAATATATATAATATATATATATATTACCTTGCTTTACATTGGTTATCCGTACGTGTCTACAGTGGTTCTGCAGAAATTGCTGAATGCATCCACCTGAAGATTGACGTCCAGACGCAGACGGGAAAGACCGGATGGCACTGCGGCCAATTAGCATCAGCTGCAGTGCCACCTCTGAAGCATCTGCAGCATCCGACTGATGGCTTCTTTCCTGCTCCTTTGAATTCATAAAGACAATGCGAATTCTCCCTCTCTTTCATCTTGCGAGTGATTAATTTTCCGAGAGGTATTTATGTGCGAGTAATTAAGAATATATGGCGCGATTTGTTTCTGAATTGCAGTTTCTGTTTCGTTGTCGTCGGTGTCGCTTTCCCAGAGATCATTGCGTTTCCTGGCTGCCACTTATCTAGTCAATGATTGCCGGAAGGCCTCAGTTGCTGTTGCTGCCGAGGTGATGGATGTGACTTTAGCACGTGACTATGACACGTGACACTGACGTCCTGGCCACTGGCGGATCCAGGAGAATGGTGCCTGCCAATCTTATCTAGACCCGCTCTTCAAAGAATCAAGAGTAGAGTTTGGGTCAATTCCGGACTGGTCCCCCTTGGTCCATTCTTGCACACTTGCTCTTTGTTCTTTGCACGGCCTTTCAAAACTCGGAGGGATAGAGGAAGGTATGGCCGTCGTGGTCCCCTTTGGATCCGCCCATGATCCTGGCAGATATCCAGGACGGATCGGGTCAGGAGGCAATCAATTTAACTTTACGATATCTCACTTCGAGATCAAAGGCTTGTAACGCCACAATCGTCTGACAAGTTTTGCAGATGAAGACACAGTAACAGTACAAATTTATGTCATCACCCATACGAACTATAGCCATTCAAAAGCATTCTAGGTACATCTGTACAATGAAAATTTTCTGGAACTTTCTTACAATTTGCGCCGGCTTTTATGGGCTCTTTCCCGCCAAGACAGGAGACCATTACAAACTCGTAAGTCACATCCATCACCTCGGCATCAACAGCAACTGAGGTTTAGACCGGCCTCCCTCTATTGCGCAATCGTGGGCTTTTCAACCCCGCTGACTCATAGCTTAGGCTGCACGAAAGCCCATGCGATAAAAAGCGCGTCGTTAGTAATTATTACTAACGTTAGTCAGCGTGCCCACAGGACACCGCAAGCCAATCACACCACCCAACCGCGCGTTTAATACGTGTCAGTCAGTACGTGATCCGCGCGTACAACAACAAATCAATAACCCGATGACTCATGAAAATTTGCTATAAAACCGCTCGCTTTAAACTTGGTGACTAGCAACGTAATATTACATTCGCAATCATTACAATCATCATCAACATCATCCCGTCGTCGTCATCGTTTAACCATGAGCACCATTACCAGCAGCAATATCGGGGTCTGCCAATTTGCCTTCTGCGGGCGCATCGTCCAGCGGTCGATGCTGACACCTATTAGTGTCGCCAGTACCCTGTCTCTTCGGGCGACTTGTGATCGATGTCCATCGGTTCGCTTCAAGCGACTCTCACCACGATTTATTTTCCCATCCATCGATTGTTCAAGTTGTCCTCACTAGACTGTCTCTGTTCTCGTCTGTTTCTAAGTTGTTCGTCCTCCTTTTCTTAGTTCCTCCTTCTTTCTCATCCTTCTTCTTCATCCTCTACAGTTTGGAAAATGTAGCAAGTTCATATTACGGTGCTGTTTAAATGTTAAATGCTATTTGAATGCTGGAAATTCACCTACTCATAGTTGGTCTACATCTTCATCCTCGTTGTTTTATCCACCTTTCCTCATTCCTGATCCTGCTTCACCCTTCTTTGTCATCTTCATTCTTTATCCCTCGTCTTGATCCTCCATCCCTTTGTTTTCTAGTCTTCCGTATTCCTTCTTAATCCACTTTCTTGATCCTTTTTCTTGATCCTGTTTCTTGATCCTGTTTCTTGATCCTGTTTCTTGATCTCTTTCTTGATCCTCTTTCTTGATCTCTTTCTTGATCCTCTTTCTTGATCCTCCCTTCGTCATCCTGCTTCCATCATCGTCGACGTTGTGCATTAAGGTCGTCCTCAGGGTCTCTATATAGAACCTACACAGTAACCTTTTCAAAGGAAGCGATTCGAACCCGCACGCTGCGCGCTATAAGTCTAGCGCTCAACCAGTCGGTCACCGAGATATTTCAGAGGCAGAAATTAGATGAAGGAAAAACAGCCAACGGGTAACGGGTGATTGAGACGGACTAACGACGAACAAGGAGGTCATAATGAAATGATGAGTTCTGAAATTAATTTGGACAAGTGCAAAGATTGCCCCGCTTGATTAGATTCATTCGGGTGAAAGTACTTTTGGCGAATATCGTTTGTCGATTATTCTAATTCGGTGCCTGCATTTGTTCGGGGCTGAAGTTTTGGCAAAATAGGAGTTTTGAAGAAGTAAGATAAGGAAATAAGATAGCCGTAAAATCTTTATCGAGATTGCTACAGCGTCCAATGAAAGCTGGATCGCGGGAACCAGCTTATTCATAGGCGAAGGTAATGTAATGTTATCGCTTGTTTATTGAATTATTACATTCCTCAATCAACAATAGTCCTAAAAGACGAGGCCCAGAATTGATTGTTTATTTCAGGCAGTTTGCACCGTATGCCACATATATCTCAGTATGATACCCGTACACCATTCAAGGCACTAGTTTCGTCCGTCCTTTACCTCGTAATCGTAATCGTTAACTCGAGATTTATACAGCGTCCAAAAAAAGCTAAGTCGCAGAAACCAGCTTATTAATGGACGCTTAGTCAAAACAAAATCGATAGACAGGTAGCGTCAGATTTCGTTCCAGGTCAAGATCCATGGGTCAGTTAGACAGACAGACGGCTATGGTGGATGGTCTTTGGAATTAGATAGGCAATATAAAAAAGAGAAGAAAAGAAATCAGGGTAGGATTTGTGAAAGAGGAGTATTTTCAGTTTTGAGTGAAAGACATGTGCAGAGATTACAAAGGGTAAAGTGTTGATGAGTTCGAAGAATGGGTAAGATAATTGTCGTAATTCTGACTGGATTTTATCCGTCTATCCGTCCATCTTTCCATCTTTTCATCCATCCAACCATCCATCCATCCAATCATCCATCCATCCGTCGTTTCATCCATTCGTTCTTCAGTCGTTCATTCGCATGACGTAATTGGTCTGGCCAATCGTCGTTGGGTGCCGTGCACTATTCTAGCACTTCGTTATCGTCCGCATCAGAGCTACGGAGGATGGTGACCTTCTTTGGTAGACGAACATCATCTCCATCTCATTATCTGGTGGATTAGTATGCTCTTATGCGATTGCTGCTGACTTTCTGTGCGTCTTAGAAGCATTGCCTCGCTTCACTAGACACGAATGTGGTCAGCAGAGCGCGATTTCTGGTTGCAGGTGGTTGCTGTGAGCGTGGGAGGTGGGAGTTAAAGGCTCATAGGTAGAGCGAATTAGAATTAAGGGTAAAAGGTATCTTAGTAGTTGTAAACCGGTGTGGGGCACGTGTTGACAGAAGAGAAATGTATACAGGAAATATATTTGCTGTGAGAAATGACGATGGAGAGATGGATGAATGCATCCATGCATGGCTTGATTGCTGCATGGATGGACGGCTGGATGGATGAGTGAATGAATGAGTGAATCTGTGATGGAATGGTGGAACGATGGATGCATGGATAGATGAAATGTGCATTGATTTATAACGGATGGATGGATGGATGGATGGAGGAATGAACGTATTAATCAAGTAATAATAATGAAAGTATGAGTGGTGGGCTGTTTTTAAAGAATGGGACTCAGGTTACATTAGTGTCTGCAGCATCCAGACACTACTCGTTCGAGTGTGGTCCGTTTGACTGGCAGACTGTCATCTGAATGTTGATTTCGATGATGCCATTTCTCATACCTGGCTGGCCTGAGACATACGAACAGACAGAGAGACAGACGGACGGACGGACGGACGGACAAACATACGCACATACATACATACAGAAAAACAGACATACAAGCATACACAGGCATACATATAGAAAACGCACAGATAGATAGACAGAGACAGACAGAGACAGAAAGAGCGAGGAAGAAGAAGTTGAAGACTAAGGATTCGTTAGCGGGATGATTCGTCCAAAGGAAGAAGCTGCTACTGTACATGTCGCCGTTGTTCGAGCTTTGGTGCTTATCGGTGGCTTAACTCCGTCGCCCGTCTGTGCATTACTAATGGTGCAATTGCCAATTCAGTCCTTGTCAATGGAGTAATTGTTGCTTCTATTAATTATTAATGTGGTGATTGTGGCTGTATGAGGTACTTTGGCAGTCTCAACTAATGGGCTTTTTGTGGCTGTCTCTTATTGGGTTACCAATTTACCATTACTGATATTTAAAGGGGTGCTGTGGCTGTTATCATGACTGGGATATTGGGGCTGCTATTATTAATGGAGGTGATTATGGCTGTTATTATTAATGGGCTGTTATTGAGGATGAGCCAGACTATCAAAATGCTTCACTTGCTTAATGTAAGGCGTGAGCACGTAGACGTAATTTTTAACCATATTGATTACTGTGATGCTCCTGATGGCAAATAGCACTGATGCAGATTCCAACTTCTATAATAATAGGCCTACTTTTCTTTGCTGAAGTATGCACATGGACAGGAAGCAAATCACTGCTTCTGCTGAAAACTGTGGTACCGTGAGTTTCTGTTGCTCACCCGAAATGCAGAAGTTTATTGTACAAGTTATCACATATAAATTTGTTATTTGTATAAACCATTGCCACTGTTGTGGTGTTAACTAAAACTAGGCTGACTCCTGCCTTGGCCTTGGTAGTTTCAGTTCAAGGTTATCAGTTAGTCTAGCAATGTAGACAGGGGAGGGAGGAGTTTTGGCTGCTTTATTTTGTTAGAAATGATGTCTCTTTTGAGGGGATAGAAGGTGATTGGACTGTACCTCTAAATAGCACATTTGAGAGCATGTTTATCATAGTAAGACAGATCAAAGATAGCTATATTATAATCGGCACTCTATATCGTCCCGCTGGTCACAGTGTAGATCACTTCATTACAGACAATAATATGTTCTGTGGGGATACAAACTCAGCCTGCTCTCTGCCGAGCTGACCTGGATTTAAAATTTAATATTTGTCTCTGAACTTAAGAAAAACTAGAGATGACCTGTATTATGTAATGGGGATTTCATTTGATAACGGCGGTTGTTAGTTCCAGTCTGTTTGTTGATGGCTTGGGTATTAGACACTGGCACTATAGTTCTGGCTGTAGAGAAGGTAAATTAGTTAATTAAATATGCAGGATTTACACCTGATAATAGTTAGCTGGAGGAGGAGGCCTATTATTCTTACTTTATACAAATGATTTATTTGTCAACTATCTATACAGGATTTAAAATTTTACTGTTAGCAGTTGGTACCTATGCAGTCAAGTCAGATAAATCTGCCGACTCACTCCTTATATGATCAAATCAAGAAATGGTGGCACTGTCTTTGTGTTTCAGGGCTAACTAACTCTCACTCTACCTACACAAACAACTATTTTCATAATGTTCTGCTCACACTGGAAAGTTTCTTCTACATGTGATGTGAAAGTTGCTAATGATGGCACAGTGATGATGTACTCAGGTAAATGTATGGTTATGTAGATCAGCAACTTAAATGGAGTAGCATGTTGCTCACATTTCAAACAAACTTCCCAAGAACATTAGTATAATTATTATTTCGTATTAGACATTGTTTGGCTAAACGTACCGTGCAAAATCTTTAGCACTTCTTAATATTTCCTTAATTATCCGACTGCTATATTTCTTGAAGTGTCTGGCAACTCTTCAGAAACGAAGCAGTCCGATCACTTTGTTTGATACATTGCATAGATAGCATCAGCTCAGCCTTTTTGACTTATAGTATATTAAGGGTGGAAAATATAAACAAATTTCAAATATGTCTGTTCACGTACTGTTTTCATAAAGAATGTTACCTTTATCATTAAAATAATTATTTTCATCAGGAAACTGTTGTGCATGAACACAGTACAAAAGCCTTGCAAAACTATCGAATTGGCTTGGTTCAAGGTTAAGCAGTTTTAAATGAAATGTGCAGAACCAACATTATGGAATAGTCTGCCACCTGATTTGATTAGGATACCAATTCTTAGACAATTTAAAAAGACTCTGAAATACCACCTATTATATGTTCAATAACTACTGCTTTCGACCACTTTTGCACTGGCTACATTTACTGTCTGAAGTTGGTTATTGATCACAAAAATGCCGTATTATACAAACTACATCATCCATTATAAATGCCGCCTGAAATGGGTTTATGGCGGTAGAGTAACCCAGTTTTCATCGATGCTTTTCCCTTGTGGGTGATCTGTAGAGCGCTGACAGCAACCGTTAAATTTACAACTTTCTCATATGGTAGACCTATAAACTGAGAGAGCAACAATGCCCTTTAATAAAACAGACACTCTACACACACACACACGCACGCACACACACACATACACGTACTGTTGTTGGTGATGATTCACTAAATAGCATTTGATTTGAATTTTTTTAAATTTAAACTTAGATATTGGGGCTGTTATTATTAAAAGGGTATTGTTGCTGTCTCAGTTTGTATGGTTTTTTATTGTCCTTATTTAGAGACTAATTGTGTCTGAGGTGGATTAAGTGTATTTACTCCATGGATAATAATGCAGTTGTACAACTCCGACTTCAGGTCTTAGATTCGTCCTGGTTCTAAAATTAGTTTAGATAACATTAAAATAGGTTGGATTAGAATTTATTATATCAGGTAACATCATAAATTTCAACAGTTTCATTGGAGGTTCTTCAGATTAGACTATGTTAGCTTAGATTAGATCAGATCAGATTCGATTAGATTGGGTTGGAGTAGAGTAAAGTAGTCTTTCTGTTGCTACAAGATTCGCCATATCAAACCAGATTAGACCGGATTAGATTAGATTAGATTCATTTGGGATGGAGTGGAGTAAAGTAATCATCTCTTTCTGCTGCTACATGATTCATCATATCAGACCAGATTAGACCGGATTAGATTAGATTAGACTCCGCCGAAGATGCGCAAAGAGTTGAAGAACTGTCGACATTCGGCTTAATGAGAAGCATCAGGTCATACGACTGACTGGACTCAATCATCTACGAAGGTCACTTCATCGGCCCAGTGTTAATCCGAATGGCCAGAGACTTATGCGTCGTCGTTAATCAGACGGACTTGAGACCGAAGCCGCTCTTCATTTTCTGCCTCGGGGAATGGCTGGGTGGGTTTCGCCCGGGTAATGACTTACTCTAGGTCAGGCGGATCGCCACAGCCACTTTTACAACCGAGTATAGCGTTTCTGGGGCAGTTACAAGCCGCTATAGAGCCGTCTTCGTCGACACGTGGCGGTCGTATACCACTTTACAGTAATGTCTGGAAACTGCAGACACTAATGTAGCCAAAACGATCATAGTCGACACTAATGTAGCCAGGAATCAACTATCCATTTATCAGCGTCGCCGTATGGAGATCGTACACATTAAAAATAATAACTGAAAACATCATACACTAGCCAGAACGCACCTGTTTAGTAATACAGCACAGACAATGCGACCTACACTTCGCTAATCTTCCGCAGATCCTATCCTGACACCCCTTCTTCCTCTTATCTGTCTCTGCTCTCCAGCCCCAAACATCACCCACCGTCGCTGCCACGCTGTCTCTCTGCCTGACTCTTGGATCTTGACCCGGAACCGAACCCTTTTACCTGTCGATTTTGTTGAATAAGCTGGTCCCCGCGGCGCGGCTATCGTTGGGCGCTGTAGAAATCTTGAGATTACGATTACGATTGCATGCACGTCGTTCATCATCATCATCATCAATAACCGTGGGCTCAATACCCGTAGGTGTCCGATGCCCGTTTCACAATGTGTCTCCACTCGATTCTGTTTTGAGCCGCATGTCCCAGTCTCTGCAAGTCCGCGCCACACCACTCCTCAATGTCATCCACCCACTCTCGATGTGGTCTGCCTCTCTTGTTCGTACCTTCCATAATTCCAAACATCAGAGTCTTAATATTTCTGTCATCCTTCATTCTACAGATATGTCCAAACGTCGTTCATCGTCTGCTCATATTTTCTACATCTCTTAGAGTTTCTATGACTCTCTATACAAATGTCGTCGACAACAGTAACACTGAATCCCACCTCCACTCAATCAATGTATTGAACTCGTTTCCTAGTAATATTACATTACTAATGTATGAAAACACAACAGCAGAGAATAATTTGGTAGGAACGCACTTAAACATAATTATCTGGCTATAAAGCTCAGTTACAGTCGCCGATAGCCAGACATTATTGTGAACTTCTGAAGAAATTAGACAAAACTGTGTGCGACAGGCGAGAGCGTACGTGCCGTGACACCAGACAACTGTTCTAGCCACCATAGTTTGTTTTTTTGCAGACGTTGCTTCTAGGAGTGGACTAATTTTATGGCCCAGCCGCATAGGATGTGGCCGTGAGTCTCATGAAGTCTTTCTCATGGAGCATCTCGCTTTTATTCGGCGTGTTTGATGTAATTAGGACAAACAAAACCGCTCGTTGGGTCGGCGGCTGAACAAAGGGACCGCATCGTTGAATGACATCATTTCCGATTTGGCTGCGGCATCCGATGAAGTGGAGGGTGGTTTGCTTTGTGGGGTGGGTGGGGTTGTTTTGTCAGTTTGTGCCACCCGTTCGCCACGTCGGTAGGAGTAGTCTTCAGTGTTTCACGGCGTCATAATTATGTGATGTGATGTAATGTTATGTCATGTGCGACAAAGTAGCCGACTGGTTTGAGCGCTCGAGAAGTGTGCTGGTCCAATCCTCTCGTCAGATGGTTACTGTGTAGGGACCTTAAACAAGTCCTTCAAGCACAATTACTCAGCGCCATCGCTCGATGCTTTGTCATTACATAGTGGCGCTAAGTAAGTACAGTAATAATAATAATAATAATAATAATAATAATAATAATAATGATGATGATGATGATGATGATGATAATAATAATAATAATAATAATAATAATAATAATAATAATAATAATAATAATAATAATAATGCAAATCAATGTAATGAATGCTATTAGCTCACGTGACGCTGTTTCAAGTGCTACTGTACAAATGTGCCATTACAATAATGCGACTCTCATAATAATCTAAACTAGCCTGACCTATCCTAATCCAATCCAACCAAATCTAATAACTTCCAAGACATAGTTATTAAAATGCATACGGTATCAACCAATCGCCGGTCGCCTCAAGTGAAACCAAAGCCGGAAATCGTTCTCCTTTCGATACAGTAGTGTCTGTGGACATTCTCTGACCACACTAGGCGTACGTTTAAGAGCGTGGGAGATGGAGATTTCAGAGGGCGGATGCGTAGTGGAGAGAAGGGCCCTTGGCTCATTTACAATTGATGAGCAAGTCCTGCCTCATATATGCCTCTTGAGGGCATCACTCAGGTTCTCCTCGGTTGGACTCGGTTCTCTGTATTGCGGCGGCATAGTCTTAGTACCAGTGTCTGTTAACTGCAAACACTACACTGTGTATGTATATGTATGCGTGTTCATAGAGGCGTGTAATAAATGAGCAAACTCTTTACCTTAGTCTATCCTAGCCTGCCCTTCCCAAACTTATCTTACCTTACCTTACTCTGCATCATCATATTCTATCCTACCATACATTACTTTACCTTACCTCATCTTACTTTATCCTAGCCTATCCTACTCACCTTACATTGACTGGCTGATGGTTGGATAGCTTACTGACTGACTGACTGATTGACTAATTGACTGACTGACTGACTTGCTTGCTGACTGACTGAATGACAAACTGACAGACTGACTGGCTTGCTGACTGATTGGCATATAGAATACTGTCTATAGGCCAGCATCATGGACAAAAATTAATGGCTGACTGATTTGCTGACTGATTGACTGGCTTGTTGACTTGCTGGCTAGCTGACTGGCTGGTAGGCTACTGTTCTTCGGTGATCTATTTGGCTGTGGAATTCACGGTCACTGGCTTAACCTTTGCCCTTTGTCAACCCACGTCTTCGATCGTCGCTCCGTCCACTACATCACTGCTCTGCTCTGCTCACGCCAGACTGATTTCATGCACGAACGAACACCAGAATCCGATGTAATGTAATACAGTTCGGTTTAATGTAATGTAATGCATGGGTAATCACATACACATACATACATACATACATATATAAATGCATAATACATACATACATACTATGCATACGTGCATACATATATACATAGATACGTGCGCATATCCATTCATGCATACATATATGAATCCTGTAGCGATTCTCCTTATGTAAGCATGTCTACGTTAGATATGCAAACTTGTTCGTTTTTGATGCCAATATGATGTTAGGTTAGACGAAGATATGTTTGTATAATTGTACATAATTTCCAGCATATGTCTATATGCCAGCATCCTTGGGAAAAATTATTAATATCAGGTTTTGGAGAAACTGTGTTTCGGAAACAGCATGTAGAGCAGAAATTTGAATTAACGGTTTTCCTGATGGTCGTCTGGACCGAAGCAGACGATTCTTGCGAAAGACGACAGAGGGCAAACTCAGCTGCTTCAGTTGGACGGAATTCGTCGAAGGCGTATGACGTATCACGAAAGTTAATCCGCGAGATCCAGATCGAAGCGAGAAAGAACTGTATGAACTTCAGGTAGTTCGACCAAAAACAAAGACGTTCTGTAAAGTTATCGACGATTGTGTCGTGTGATCGCACGTCGGGAGTTCAAGACCTTTTGAAATGCGAGACACTTTGAGTCGAAAGCAAATTAAATAGTCGAAAGCAAACTGACTTTCGGGAAGTGACATTCCGAGATTTAAAGACAATCCGAGTCGTGAGTTCTGATTGATCAACATTTGGTCAACCAGTTTTGCGAAGGGCTTTGATCATCATCGTCAGAGTCGGTTATTCAGTGAAGCTGCGAAGCCGTGGAGAAGAACTTCGGGTGAGTCGAAGGACTGGAGAATCTGACCGTTCATCACGGTCAACTTCAACCGGTAGTTCTAAAGAGGTCAAGAGAGAGACTGAGAGACAGAGACAGAGAAATTCCTTGCCTTATAATGTCTTAAGTGAAAGACTGTCCGATCCGTACGACAACGAACCGTCCGCACCAGGGGTCTGTGACTCGAGTGAATCATTTATGCCAACATGGGAGGTATTTTAAAATAAACATAAAATTAAGCCAGTAATTTGATTTTGGGATAGTTAAGGTTAGTTAGAACGTAGGCTTAACTTAGCAAAATATGTAGATGAACTGTCTTTGCGTCTAATTGCTGTAGATGCGATTGTCAGTGCAGTGTGGACATTAAATACTTTGATTAAGGCCTGTTACTGAAAGAGCTCATTCATTGTAGGACCGATTACATAAACATTCTGTCTGCACTCTGTCCAAAGTATTATATTCAAAGTATGCGGGCAGCATATCACACTGCTAGGCGCCACACACACATACTTACACACACACATACATACATACATACATACATACATACATACACATACATACATACATACACACACATATACATGCATGCATAGATGCATTCATACACGGAGTTGGATAGAGTCGGAGGAAATCGCGTATATAGAGTGGTTCACTGGGGTTTAATTAATGAGGGGTTCTTAGGCCAGATGCAGGTTCAGCTTCGACTTGGATTTGCTCGGATTCGAATTTAATCAGCGCTACTTTGCTCGCCTTCCACGAGTCTTACAGAAATATTTATTATTTTTTCATCATATGTCTCTGTGTGTCTGGGTGGTTATATTTTTTGCTGTTTACCGGGTTCTGTGTTTGTATGGTCGTCTGTCTGCCCATAGATGTCTCTAGTCATCTTGTTTCCTGGTTATCTGTCTGTCTGTCGTCCGTCCGTCTGCCTGCCTGCCTGTCTGCCTGCCTGCCTGCCTGCCTGTCTGTCTGTCTGACTGTCTGCCTGGTGTTATCGTCGTTGAGGAAATACTGCTTCATCAAGCTAAAGACATGTGGGCCAGAGCTTTAAATGGCTCGAAGTGGATCCGTCAAAGCGAGCGACGGCAGTGCAACTAAGAGGATTTGAGTATTAGGAAGACTACTCTGAAGAAGACGATGAGAAAGAGGAGGAATACATGAAGGTGGAAGAGGAATAGGAGGATAAAAGAAGAGAAAGTGGAGGAAACTAAGCAGCAAACGGTAGAGGAGAAATAGCACGAAGAGGAGGAGGGAAAAGAGGACGAGGCTGAAAAGGACAAGCAGGAGGATTGGAAAAAGAAAAGGTGGATAATAAGGAGGAACTGAACAAGCAACTAGCACAAGAAAGAGGAAAAAGAGAAATATGAGGAAGAGGATGAGGAAGAAGAGGAGGGGAGAAGGAGGAGCATTGAGAAAAAGGGGAGTTGGAGCAGCAGCAGAAAAAGAAAGAGGAGGACAAACGCTACGAGGAAGAGGATTGGGGATGAAAAGCACAATGAAGGATATGAAGGAGGAGGAAGAGAAAGAAGAGTGTGTGTAAATGGGGGACAAATGGGGGAGATGGTGGGGAAAGCAGGTGGAGGAAGATTAAAGCTTCTTAGCACTGACATCCAATGCAATTGCCGCGGATATTAGATTAGATTAGGCTATAGATTAGATCAGTTTCTGAGTTATGTGTTTGCAGTTTTCTAGGACTTTCTGGGTGATTTGTTGACTCCACAATGCAGGTTCCAACCTCCTCATGAGGCCGTCTCTCAACAAACAATTTCCACGGACCGTCAATCCTCCATCAGAGCTGGTTCGTTGAAAATACATTTACTAAACACATGATAGAATCGCTACTGACCATAAGTCGTTCCCCCACAGGTTCAGGCTCTCCAGTTCACCGAGCTTTTCTATTGCTAGTTTTACTACAGTTCCACTTATAGCGACCACTGATTGATGATTGGTGCATTATGATAAGGCGCTATAGAAGTCCTTAGATTAGATTAGATCGAAGATACATTTATCATATACCATACATCTAACGACTGACCGTAAGTCTTTTCCCACTGGTTCAGACTATATGCCATTGAAGATATATCTACTATACACTTTGCTCCAACCCATAGTAATTCTCCTCTGGCTAAAACTATCTCTCATTGAACATACGTTTTCCCCACGCCTCTGTCTACAAGTCTTTTCCCGAATGGTTCAAACAGTACTATCTCACATTAAAGATGCATCAACCATACATTTTGCTCCTTTCCAGGGCCTTTCCCCGCTGATTCCAATCACAAACCGCAACCTAGCATCGATTGATTCCATACTATTAAACTATGGCGATATATAAATGCAGCTGAATAGAATCACTAAGCGACGGTCTTGTACATGCACACGTAGTCTTTGATGTTAAAAGATGATTTGCACGCTAATAGCAACATTTCAAACTCTTCTGAAATCAACCATAAGAGCAGACACTAGTGTAGTAGACTCTCGCGGAAGTAAACTGTCTGGTGTCAAAGCATATTCTCTGTCACCTGGCGCCCGACAGTTTTCTGAAATTACTTGAAAAAGCCACAATAATGTCTGACTATCTGTGACAATAACTGAGCCTTATAGCCAGATAATTATGTCTAAGTGTGTTCCTACTAAATTATTGTCTGCTGTTGTGTTTTCATACATTAGTAATCTAATATTACTAGGAAACGAGTTCAATACATTGATTGAGAGGAGGTAGGATTCAGTGTTACTGTTGTCGACGACATTTGTATAGAGAGTCATAGAAACTCTAAAAGAGAAGGCGAAAATATCAGTAGACAATGAATGACGGACATGTGAACGTTTTGCTACATTATTATCTGCGATGTCCACACAGTACTCTTAAGTGTATGCTACCTTGCCTATGCTCTATGACCAGACAGTTATCTGTGAGCATTTCTGGCTGCATTAGTGTCTGCTGCTTCCAGACATTAGTTTTAAGAGTGAGCTGGCACCGACCGTCACACTCAATTTGTCTGCTGTGAATGTTTACGGGGACAATCCTTTGAAGAGTTTGATTTGGTTGTGTGATAGCTTCGTGAACTATAAAGATTACATTTCAGATGAGCAGCACAGAGTTCTACAACTTCTCATGTTTTATGTCTTTCCGATTTCTATGATTTGTATCCGCCTGAGCCATTCCTTCACGCCTCACAGGAGACGGAGAATAAAGCCACACACTGCTCTGCATGGCCTTGCCTCACCAAATGTTTAAGACAAAATTTAGTGGTGCGTACAGTCGTGTATTCGAGCGAGTGAGTAAGCAAGCAGGCAAGTGAGTTAGAGAGAGTGTGAGTGAGTGTATGAGTGAGCGAACGAGGGATCAAACGAACGAGCAAGAGCGCAAGTGACTCCAACCTAAATCTAACTCTTACAGATCATTACGCTTAATCAAACCCTAACCCGAACCTTTAAAAGGTACCCTTATCCTAATGCTCAGCCTAACCCTTGCCCAACCCTGACCCTATCTTTACCCCGTAAGTTTAACCATAACAATAATTAATTAATTAATTAAGCAATTACTTTACGCATTTCAGAGAATGAAGATCTCACCATTTGCCTCGTCTTTCAGCTGCTTAAAATGTGCGAAGAACCTTCAATATTTTATATGTTTTCAGTCAGTCACTCGTTTCCTGTGCTATAAGAATTCGGAATATCACCAGCAATATCTCTGACAGTAATAACGTCATCAATATCACCAACTACCCGGTCATCCACCGATCTAATATACCGAGACCGCATATTGGTCGACCTTTTCGCAAATGCGTCACCTGTATAATTTGCCGTCAAAAATTTCGAGTAATACCATAATATTTGCCTGATGACATATTCGTCATTTACACAATTGCAAATATTCATATATCTAAATGCAGGTGTATACGTTTTGTCCAGAACAAGGAACCCCAAGCTACGTTACGATAATGCAATTACTGAAGGGTAGTGTTGAAATTTTACTCACGGTACACATGATCATTGAGGAATAAAATTAGCATGGGAGTAAATAATAGCAATAATTATTAGTAACTAAGGAAGGAAATAAACGTTTTAGTTCAATTTAAATGTCAAAAATTATTTGAGTCATTCTAGTTTGCGTAAGAATTCCTATATTTGGGTACAGTTCATTTATATTGGAGAGCATACCTGTATATATTTGGGAGAAACTCAGAGCTTTACATATATTATTATCATTGTTAATAATAATAATAATAATAATAATATTATTATTATTATTATTTTATTTGGTAACTTCTAGAGCGCCTTTGCCAAATGAATGCATAAGACATCTGCAGATAGTACACCAAAACCAAGCTGCAATCAGGTCAGTGTCCAGAGGGCCAGACCACAGAGAGAGAGAGGGAGAGAGAGAGAGAGACAGAGAGAGAGAGAGAGAGGGAGAGAGAGAGAGAGAGAGAGCTTTCGGTGAATAAGCAGTTTGAAATAGATAAGTCCTGAGAAGTATCAAAAGCAGCAGACAAGTCAAGAAGAACAAATGCTGTCACCCTAACCATGTCCATAGACTTATGATGTCATTATGAACAGCAAGAAGGGCGGAATCCTTTGAGTGAAACCTGCGATATGCTGACTGATAAGGTGAAATTAACAAATTTGAAGATAAATGATTTTGCATACAATTCATAACTACCCATTCAAGAATTATAGATAAAAATTTAAAGTTGAGATGAGCCTGAAAGTAGAGATCACCAGAGTCTAGAGAAGGCTTCGTTTAGTAAGGGATGAACTGCAGCATAAACAAAGGCAGACGGAAAGAATTCTTCATACAATGAGAAGTTAATAATAGATGTAATGGTTGGACCAAGGACATCAATGCACTCCTTCAGAGGAGATGTAGGAATAGTATCTGGGATGGAACTTTTGTTCGGTGAGAAAAAGATGAGTGAACGAACATCTGTAAATGTTGCTGGCTGAAACAGTTTAAGACAGAAGGTATGAGATTACGTTGAAGCAATTTATCAGATACAGTCAAAACAGCAACTTCTGACCTAATACCGGAAATTTTATGTGCGAAGAGAATCAGGAATTTATTGGCAAGCTCCTGGGTAGCCGAGTATACAACAGAGGCAATATTTAATTTTTCATCATGTAATAATTTATTTAAATCGTAATTCCGAGATTTCTACAGCGCCCAGCTATTCACAGGCGCTCAGTCAAAATAAAATCGATAGGCAAAAGGGTTCGGTTCCAGGTCAAGATCCAAAAGTCAGACGGAGAGACAGCGTGGCAGCTATGGGGGATGGTGCTTGGGGTTGGAGAGGAGGAAGAGATAAGAGGAAGAAGGGGTGTCAAGGTAGGATATATGAAAGAGGAATGTTTTCAGCTTTGAGTGTAAGGCCGATGCAGAAATTGCAAGCGGTGGATCATCGATGAGTTTGTATGATTGGTCAGAAAACTGTCGCAGTTCTGGGAGGAATTTATTTAAAGCCATCCACATAGTCTTAGATGCAGCAGAACTCTCATAGATTAAATAAGTTAAATATGTAGACTGGACAGATGAAATAAGTTTTCGATTGCATTGTCTAAATCTAGTAGGCCTACGATCGGATTAAAGATGAGAGCAGCGCCACCAACGTTGCAACCGACTTCTACTGTGCCTAGCTTAAGAAATAGCAGCGTTAAAAACGAAGGCTGTGGATTGCACTCAACGACTTTCTTAGATCTTAGAGATTTGCCTATCAAGGAGCTCAGCTAAAGTAAGTTGCAACTGCACAGCCATATCATTAGCTGTTTATGCTGGAGATAACCATAAATGCGATGCCAGGATATCATGCTTTAGTGTATCTAAATTAATTTGATGCCAAAGTCGAAACTTAACAGTTTTTGTAATTTAGAGGCGGTTTCAATGGGAAATCAAATTTTGAAAATGGCCGTATGATCAGAAAGATATGACTTAACAGGAGTAGCAAAATGAGGCGATTGTGAATCAGAGCGCGTTATCAAGAGATGCAGGGAATGGCCTTTATGTGTAAGAAAGGTAATGAACTGTTTCAAATAAAGCCGTATATACATATATATTGTATATTATATATAAGCTGGGATCGTTGGAGCATATTTAGTGCTTTGGACCAGCGTTACGTGTCGACTGCAGATGAGGTGAGTGCGCGCAGTCATTGCCTCATGAGTCCCGCTCTGCTGCTGCAGCAACAGGTGCTTGCGTTTTGGTTTATCTGACGGACTTTGTGAGATTTATGGCGCTGATATGACAGTGCACTTCTTCTTGGCAGCGTCGCCATTTTTCGGTTCTTCAGTGTCCCGGAAAACTTAGCCTCGCTATTGATTTGGGGGAAGAGAGATGTTTAAATAAGCATATTGTGGCGTGCAAAGGCTAACTCTACTGAAATAAAATACTAGGGAGAGTTTACAATGGTGGTATTTATTTCAACAGAGTCGGCCCCTTTCAGCAACCGTAGGCAAGGGGCGAGAACCCCCACTGGTCCTGACTATCTCCCATTGAAGATGCAACATTCCCGTACTTTGTCTCCTGCTCTATAGTATTTCCACCAATTGTTTAGACGACCTCACGATGAAGATAAATTTCCCCATATATTTAATTCCTGTCCACAGGTCTATTCCAAATGGTTCGGACTACCTCCCATTAAGGTACATTTTTCATTGAGACATAGAGAGGTAGACACACTGACAAACAAAGATACAGCGGAATGGAAACGACGACTCTGAGAATTGTTGAGGATTGTGCGATTAACTTTATACCGAAAAGCTGGCAAACAGACGCAAACAGAAAAGATTGACAGGAGGTAAAGGACCATGACGCAGCGAGAGATAGCTCGAGAAGGAGGAATATACACAGAAATCTATCGGAGATGATTGTAAAGGGGAGGGGTTCTCAGGAAGAAACGGGGAAAGAATTCGCAGCGGACTGCTGGCGGATGCTATGTCAGCAGAAGGAAATTTAATTAAACACGGTAGTGGCTGTCAGATGGTCGTTATATCAGTCGGAAAATAACTCGCAAACAGACGACCAAGTAGCTGAAGCAAGACCTTCTCTTCCCGCTGCACCAAGCCGCATGTCCTGCTCGAAGTTCCCTCGAAACACTGGGTAAACTTCTGCTTGGATGCCTTTCAGAGTTAATTAGCGTAAAGTAATATGATGCTATGTAGGTCTAATATAGTTGTAATTGTGAGAGTAACAGAACCTTTATGAAGTGTATTTAAGAACCGGTGAGAATTTTATATCGTGGAATGTCTTTATGTATGCGCTGTTCTCTACTATTGCTTAATTGTAATTGTAATTGTAATTTGGGATTTATAAAGCGCCTCTTAGAGGATAAACTCAACGGAGGTGCATCCGACCCAAAAAAGTAAAATCACTGTTAAACAGTACAGTCTTCAGGCGCCTGCGGAATACTTAGAGGGGGAGAGAAAGGAGCTGAAGTCGCAATTCTCGAGCGAGACGATTCTAGCAAGTGGGACCAACGTTGGCGAAGCTCCTGGACTGGGCAGTAGCGGTACGCATGCGAGGGACAAACAGGAGATCCTGAGTGGCCGAGCGAAGGGTGCTACGGCCCGGCAACAAGGAGACCAAAGTGCAGAATTGAATGAGGTGAAGGGGAGCAGAGCCAAGAACACAACTGCGCATGAGGGAGAGGATCTTAAAGTGGACACGCTGCTGGACGGGGAGCCAGTGAAGAATGTCACGAATGTAAGACGAGATGTGGCCATATTTTGGAATGCCCCCTATTAGACGAGCAGCAGAGTTAAGCACAGATTGCAGCTTAGCAGTGTTGGCTAGCGATAGACCGGTAAAGATGGCGTTACCAAAGTCAACCCTAGTGCAAATGAGGGCGTGGACCAAGATGGAGATCGCGTGGAAGGAAAGAGTACGGCGAATGGTGAGGAGCTGACGAAGATGGTAAAAACAAGAGCGAGAGACGCTGTTAACATGAGCAGACAGGGTAAGTTCCTGATCCAACACAACCCCGAAATCCCGGACCGTAGTAGAGAAGGAGCGGAGAAGGAGAGAAGGAGCTGCAAGCAGCCACCAAGCCAGATGAACTGGGTCTTATTATTAAGACCAAACGGAGGCGATTGGAGGACATCCATAGGTCAAGGACAGAGGTGGCATCAAGAATCCTCTGGACAAGGGCAGGGGCCGCCTCCGCAGGACCATGGGCATAACCTGGGTGTCGTCTGCATACTGAAGGACGGCAACACTCGGCTAAGCGTGTCGCTTAGACACTGTTGTGGCCTTGTCTTTCTATGCCCTCATCCCAAGACCTCTTTTAATCTCGTATCTGTTCGTCTTGTCCTCTTTTGGCCTTTGGAAAAGACCATTTGGCATGGTCTTTTGAGGACCTTATATTTCTATGCAGTTGTCTGTTTCGCTTGCCCCATGGCTTCGCCAACTTCGTCTTTATTTAGCCTTGTCTTCTTTTGACCTAGTCTTTTTGTGGCTTTGTACTTTTGTGGTCTCGTCTTTGTTTTCCTTATTTTCCTGTTGCCTTTAACCACACATGTGGCCTTGTTCTCCTGTGACCTTGTCGTTTAATGTCCTCGTCTCCCCTGTGATTTCTTACCGATGACCTTGCCGCCATCCGTGGCCTTCTCCCATGTGGCTTTGGTAGAATCCATTGATGAGATCGCATCACTGATATTGTTACTGAAGCGTGAAGTAGCATCGTGTTCAAACGTATACGCAGAACGGACGACCAAATTACAGACCGATAGCAATATCAATACAACGATTTTGTATTGTAAACACTCTTGAGACAAGCATATATACAGATCCGGGCACATGCAAGAACACACACACACAAACACTTCCAATTCCACACAGGCATACACATACACACACACAGGTTGGGACATAAGAATGTGTTCTATTGCTGGACCGCTGTCGTCGTGTTTGCACTTCAGCCGAAAATCCTTCAAAACCGGGCATGCTTCTTACTTACTGTAGTGTCGTCTGTTGAGGCGTATAGATAGGTGTTACCTTTAGCTTTACCTCTTACAGCACCTTTCAGAGGCTTTCAAAATGTGCTTTTTAAGTGTTCAGATACAAACACATATACATACATGCATACGTACATACAAACATACATGCATACATACACACATACATACATACAAACATACATACATACATACAAACATACATACATACATACATACATACATGTATACATGCATGCATTCATACATATATACATACATACATACCAACGTTTTCTCTAAGCGGCGCTTGAGCGCACAACCTATGAGGATAGCGTACACAAGCATTTTCTGATAGCACACACTTTCCTGGGCGTTCATGTTATTTCGGAGTCAAATTTTGCTCATTCTTACAACTATTGGCATATTTAGCCTACTATGTACAGAAGGCCAAAGCAAGATTTTCATGTCTCATGTTGCAAAACCATATAGAACGTCAGTTTTGAAGTGTCTTTCCAGACAATCACATTCATCTGAACCACATAAGACACCAGGCAATAAGCTTGCCACCAGTTGCCGCCGGTTGCGCAGTGGGCGCCAGCTACGAGTCTAATGGACGGTACTCGAGTTATGCCCGTTGGCACAAGAAGAGAACTATGGCGCTGGTTAAACCGAGATGCCAGATTAGCAGAGAAGTATGGCATAACCTATTTAATAAAACTGACAACGAATGTAAGAAGCAGACTGGCACACAGTATCGTGATTTTAAATATATTGCTATCGATAAATTTAAGGCTGCAGGAATGATCAAAACATTTGACGATGTAGTCGCCAAAAACGTGGAGAAAATGAAGAACTCAGTGAGTTAGCACAGCTTGTAGATGTATGCTTCAACCTCCAGGCCACTAGTATGGAGTGTGAACGCGGTTTCAGCCTTAACATGAACGCTCACGAAATTGTGGGCATACATACATACATACATACATACATATATAAATATATACATACGTACATACGTACGTACGTACTTACTTACATACATGCGCACAAACACAGTTACAGACACAAATGCAAACACCAAGACACACATCCACACACAAACACTTACACATCCAGAAGAGCGTCCCTTTAATGTCCTTTTTCAAGGTACACGTGGGTCAACGGCTTGCTCTTTGACAGTAATGCAGTTGCTTAACGGCCATTAGATGACCTTTTTGAGTCCGAATCTCTTTGAACGCTCTTTACGCAAGTGTCGGAGGCACCGCTGACTCAAATCTCACCCGGAAGCTCTTGGTAGGGCTGACCCTGGGGCTGAAACTCCTCTGTAGTTGCTTGCCCTTTATGATCGACTAAAAGGCGTCGGAGCCGCGATGTACCTCGGCTTTTATGTCGGCCACACTTCGAACTGCTGTGTCTGATAACACTACAAGGTATGTCTGGTTGCAATAGGCATCTGTACGGTTATAAATGTTTCTTTGAACCCACAACTTATCTGGGCTAAAATCCAACCTATTGTTTCTCCTCGTTAGAGAGGGGATGCGCGATAGTCTAGTGGTTTGCGTGCTGGACTATCAGTTGAGAGATCCGGGTTCAAATCCCCGCCAGGGCAGAAATTTGTTTCGAGATTTCAGCTCCACTTGCGCCTTCTAACCTACTCAGCTATGAGTACATTGATTGCACACTGTCAGTCAGACTGCGAGGAAGAGGACTGGCCATCGGCCTTCACATGCCGAGGCTAAGAAGAATGAAGCTGCCAACACTTCATACCCATGGCTGCCTGAGGGCTAGCTTCAGGGGCTGCTCTTCTTCATTTTCTTCCTTTCATCGTTGCCTGTCTTCCGGTCTCTCGGGCCTCATGGATCACGACTGGTTCTGTCAAAAGGATTGTGTTTTCGAAAAGCGGTTTCACCTATGGAAACAACCACTGATTGATGCCTTGTGCGTTACGACAACTGCGCTATAGAAGTCTCAAGATTATAGTACTTTGACCTTAATTATCCAATATAACATGCTTTCCGGTCTCAATATTGCTCAGCAACCTTTGAGAGTTTCCTATTAGGCGCTATATAAATGCTGAGATGCAACAAATAATTGTCAATTTCGCATGGCGCACAGGGTTTTCGACAGCACAAGGTTGCCATTAGCTCTGCGAACCTCGTGCTTTCAATATTCGTTGGGCCACTTACATTGTAGATAACGCGAGTTGTGTCCTCGCGTCTGCTTACAGTATTTATTGTTACTTGGTGGTCCTGCTGCGTTTCAGAATCGGGGTTTCTGTAGAGCGAACCGCTAGCCTAGCTCTACTAAAAAAGTTCCGTTTTCTGCGAACAAAATTTCCACTATTTAGCGGTCAAAAAACCCGCAAAGTGAAAAATGTAGAGGATTACTTTCCCATTTCTTTATTGCTTCACGCAAGTATTTTATCCTTCAACGCTGTTGTAAACTGAGATGTAAAACGAGTTGCTGAACAACACTGCCACCAAACGACTAGATAATTACAAAACGATTATAGTATTTAACATTTTGCTAAATTATGCAGTGCTGTTTACATGTGAAAATAAACGTGAAAACACACAATAAAACATGCTCGTAACTTTCTTTAAACCGCATTATTTTGGTGTGACACCCGGGAATACATCGAATGGGCAAAGACTCTCAAGGCGGCGGTAACATGCCACGCAGTAGACCACAAACTAACATGCAGTGAAGCAGAAAAGTAGATAGACAGCTAAGCAATCATTTCAGGCAGTCAGACAGCTTCTAGGAAATAAGGCCTTGCAACGCCTTCATATAACCAGCAATGAGAGCGACAGCAAATTTTGAGCCCCATACCATCCTAAGTCTGGTCCAGCGTTTGGAAAGCAGTGCAACTCATGCTCCAAAATGAACTACTTCAGAAAACTTTGTCGTTCGTCACTTAGACAAACAGCAAGAGGTCACGTCAGAAGAAGCAACCTTTTCCCAAAAGAAGCACTACATGCAAGCTACGAAGAAATAGAGGTAGACCACAACTAGCCTACGCTCGATAGACCGCATAAACGAAGATATAGCAAGACACGAGTAAGGACTAGATTTGACAAATGATCGAAAACAATTGAGATTTTTGTTCCAAGATTGTTCCAAGAGCACTGTCTGACAAGCGATGAGAAAGCACGATGGGCTCGAATTGGCGTTTGGAAGCGCGGCCCCTGCATATCCCCACGGGGTAGAGAATCGGCCGATTCAGGCACCATGTTTCGGCAGCATGTTTCCACCGCCATCTGGCGTTCGGTGTATGTATCTACGTCTGTGAACATTTATATAGTGCCTCTTGAGTGCCTCTCGGTGTTACACTTCTGACAGACAGGACATTTATTTTCGAGAATATATTCTTTCTCGGTTTCTTCGTTATTGCAAGGCTAAACAATAGCCGGTAATTGAGTATGCCAGTCGCTTACTGGCCATGTCCCAGCTGCAAGTCGCTTGCTCTTATGACTCCGTCGTCGAATTCGAGACCGGTGGGTGTTTTCTCTACCTTGTGCTTGGAGAAGTTCCGAGAAGAGTATTCCCGAGGTGAGGATCATTCGGCTGATTTAAGATGGTGGCATTTAAGGACCCTGCATGCTGGCTGTAATGCTTTCAAAGGAAATTGGTTTCCCATGGAAATGTAATGAGCGTAGATAATATATATGTATATACATATGTAGAAATTCTGTATTTTTTACCTATGGCCAATACAACTCTAAGTAGTCATATATATTTGCATACCAAAAATATGTAGTTATATATAGGCGTATACAAGTAACTTACGTGGCTATATATTTGTGGATTCAGCTATAATATGTAGCTATACATATATATATTTATGCATACACTTAATGTAACTGTTTACATTAATATAATGTATCTGTAAATGACATGTGCCTGGTATCGTTTCATACAGTTAATGAGCATAGATATAAAGGCATATAGATAAATTATCTAAGAAGTATTATGTATATATTTATTCTATGCTTGTGTAACTGTTTCTAGACATTTTATATTAATATATATAAAGACAATGTTAAAATATATAAATGAATATATATATATATATATATATATACAAATATGTTAATGCTGGACTAAGTTTACACATACACTGTTTCTAGAAAAACGGAAACCGAAATGAAACTCGATAAACCTGAACAAATATTTATTAAATTTAAATTAAACTAAAAAGTTTATTTCTTTATTTATTTACAATTATTAATTTTGTATAGTTTATGAACGATGCATTCAAAATGACATCATATTGTTACATAATGATTTTTTATAACTCTAACCAGTGAATAATCTATACAACAGGTTCACAGTAAAGAACGCGTACTTGTGCGTGCGTCCTAATCTACTCGAATCCAATCCAATGACTTCTATAGCGCCGTTATAATCATGCCCGAGGCTTAAATCGATGGTCGCTTCAGGTGAAATCATAATCCATCGGAGAAGCCAAGTCGAATTCCTATAGGTCAGAGAGTGTGTCCTGGCTGCACTGACGCTAGACATTTCGAACATAAATACTTTTGACTTCTATAGTTTCAAATTTATCAGAATTTTAAAATATACTTCATGTATTGTATTCTAAATTGAGGTTCCTGTGTTTGAGCATTGTGTAGATTTGAATCTATATAAACTCTCCCTCGCTGATTTAGAAGATTTTTTGTTCCCAGTTAAAGGGTTGGCCAAGTCCTAAATGTTATGATGATACACTGTTAATGTTTTTACTGGTACCTCTTTACAGCTAATTTATGTAGGGCCCATGTTTTCATTCAAACATTGAAAACAGCGCCTTTAAGTACCTCACACAACCGTTGCTTAGCAACCCCGTAGCCAGCGCTCTTCTAAACATAAACAAAAGACTCTAATAGCAATTCCGGGAAAAACTTTCTGCCACTTTAACCTTTTAGGAACACTGTTTTAGGAACATTTCCGAATACACTTCCGTCATGCCACAGGTCTGTCCCCCTCCCTCTTAGCCGCCCATGAAACACTAATCGCATCTTTTATGAGCGGCTCTCTTCGAAGGGAATCCTCTTGTGTTTTAATTGCATAGGTGGCGCCACCGGCGTGTTTACACCTACCATTAGCTTTGAAGTGATGTGTAGAAGGCACTATGTTAAGTGTTTTAATACACACATACCTACATACATGCATACCTACATACATACATACATACATACATACAGTATATACATTTGTACACTCATACATACATGCATGCATACATACATTACATATATACATACATGCATGCATACAGATATACATAAACATGCATGCATGCATACATACATACTTTCATATGCACATAGCATATATGTGCTTATATATACAATTATACATAAATATATATAATTATATATATATGTGCTTATATATACAATTATACATAAATACATATATACGTACATATATATATATATACATAAATACACAGGGGCCTACATAGAATGAACATACATACATACATACTTACATCCATGCATATATACACACATACATATATACATGCATGCATTCATATATACATATATACAGACATGCATACATACGTACATACATACTTACATATTTGATGACGTTTATTTAACGACGCCATCATATCGAGATGATTAGCGTGAGTATATATATATATGTATATTATATATATATATATATATGCATTCATACATTCATACATACAATTAAGAAATCTATAAAGATTTCCAGCAGTACTGGCAATTCTTTCGATCTTCCACATCAAAATCCGATTCTTACACTCAAGAAAGCCTCTCAGCCCTTGCCTTGGCTCTATCCCAGTTATGTATGTGCGTCCGCTGACCTTCCGTGCATCGATTCTATTCGTGTTTAGTTTCACACACACGCACACGCACTCACTCCCGGGCATAAAGTATACACTGGAACCATCTTATAAAATGCATCGTTTTGGGAGTATTTCCCACTGAGATAAGCAAAGTCTTAATTAATTACCAGACGAATAACGTCTGAGAGAATGCTGCAGACAGTTTTGTCCGGTTTCATTTATTTATTTAGTTTTTATTTATTAAAAGCACTAATAACTCGCGAAAGGTTAATATATCTGAATTTGAGGCACTGATGCATGTTCCCTAGGAGGGGGGTAAGGTGGCGTTATTGCAAAAATCAGAGTAAAATAGTTAGTCTTGACAAGTGATTTAAATGATGAAAGCGAAGTGGCAAGACGGATCTTTTGTGGTAGTTGATTCCAAATGCGAGGAGCATAGCAGCTGAAGGAACGTGATCCTACATTTGTCCTGAACCTCGGTCAACAAGCAGCCAGTATCAGAAGTACACAACAGTCTAGGGGTAATGTGTATAAAGATGTGATGGAAGGCTGTTATTTTGATTTTAAGTGACAATCATGCAATATTAAACTTAATACGCCATTCAACAGCAAGCCAGTGAAGCTCACGAAGGCAGTGAAGGAGAATGTAAAGAAGAAGAAGAATGCGATGATGAAGAAGAAGGTGACGATGAAGAAGAAGAATAAGAAGAAAGAGAGAAGAAGAAGGAGAAGGAGAAGAAGAAGGAAGCAGAACGAGAACGAGAAGGAAGGGTAAAAAGAAGGAGAAGGAGAAGGAAAGGAAGAGGAGGAGCAGAAGAAGAAGACGCAGCAACCGTAGAGAGTCTTGAACTACCTGGAGCCTTTTTTAGATTAAAGAGGATATACCTTATGACACCGCATTTGTATAGTCTAACTGGGAACCAACAAGTGCACATGCCATTTTTTTAGCCATGTCATCAGTCAGAGAACGCCTGATGTGACGAAAAGCCCTGATGTGGTAGAAACAAGACCTGCAAATCGAAGATACGTGTAAAGTCATAGTGAGCGAGTGTTAATGGTGACACCGAGAGTTTCAATTTTGTCTAATAACAGGATTTCGGTTCCTGCAAGGTCAATAGGTGAATGTGAAGAGAACGATTGCATACGCTGAGTTGTAAAAATAATTAATTGTTTCTGACATACCAGGATTGATTGCAAGATCGTTAAAGCCGAACCAAATATTAAGAGAGGACAAAAAGAGTGTGAGTCCAGTTTTAGTTGAGGGATCTGTTGCAGAGAGAGAGAGCGACATAGAGTTGAGCATCATTAGCATATTGATGGACCATTGTATTATGCATGCGTGCAATTTGACAAATGGACAGAATAAAGATTGAGAAAAGGAGAGACACGAGGACAGAACCCGGAGGTACGCCTGATTGACAGGCAACATGATCAGAGCGAGATGCGTTTATCGCCACTCGTTGAGAACAATCGTTGGGGTATAAAGATACCCAGAGAAAGAATGAGCGAGAGAGAGAGGGCGAGAGAGAGAGCAGAATCAGCAATTCCAAAGAATGTATAGAGTCGAGACGAAAAAATTCTATGATCTACAGTATCAAATGCAGCATTCAAATCCAGAGATATAAGAAGAGATGCTTTGCCAGAATCCATTGAATGAAATATACTGTTATGTGCCAGTAAGAGCAATCTCAGTTGAATGATGTTTACGACTAGCCAATCTGAAGAGGATTAAAATTCGGACAACATGTTATATGCCCTTGAAGACGTACTAGAAATAGGCCTTTAAAGATACTATTCAGATTGGAAATCGGTCGATAATTAGTCAGACAGTCCTTATCGAGATCAGGTTCTTTTAGTAGAGTGGTCACATGCAGCAACAGTTTTAAAAGGAGAGGGAAAACGGCCTTCGCAAAGTGAAAGTTTATCCGGATGAGCAATGAAGATGGAAAACACATTAGAAAAGCTTGAATAAGGGAAGTTGTACTGAAGTCCAGTTGTGATGATTTAGGTGGAACATTTCCAATGAGTCCAACTTCCTATACTGAAATGGGAGGTATCGTACAGAAATTATTGCCAGTATGTCGAACATCAGGGAACAGTTTTGCCCTGTTGAACCCATCCCCTACGCTTTGATACTGGCTTTTTAAAATAGAAATTTTAGCAGCAACAATATCTGGAAAACCTAGACAGAGCCTTTTGTTCTCAAGTCACTAGATTCATTGCAATAACTGTTCGAAGAGTGAAGCAGTTTCTTTATGATGCTCCATCGGTCCAACGGGCATTAAATTTAACAGCGTATCTCAAGGGTGCAATATCGGTTCCTTTTGCCATACAAATTGACGTCTGTGATTGTTCTGGCTACATTAGTGTTTGCTCTTTCCAGACCTTACTCTTAAGAGGGTGACGCCATTATGCGTGCGGTGTGCTTATAATGTGGCACTTGTTTTTATAAAACTTCCGTCTGTGTACTTAGCGGCGCTTTTGAGAGGTCCATAAAAGGCGTTATATGAAATTTTAGGATGCACATTTATACACAAATGCACACATACATACATGTATACATACATACATACATGAATTCATACATACAGACCTACATATATACACATATACATATATACATACACATATACATACGTATTCATCCAATACCCATATGCATGAAATACAGTGTAATGTAAATGTGTCATTTATATAGCTCCTTTAACTGCCTCTCGAAACCAATGCATAATGTCTAGCGTACAATGGACGACGTTGTGCTGTTGAGTTAGGTTGCCTCATATGCGATCCCTGAGCCGACGCGGTCTCTTTGAGCTGCTGCTGCTGGCTTTGAAAAACGCGATGATTTGATAAGAGCAGATATAACGGAAGAATTATCAGCAGTGACACGCTTCATAAGCGTGATTATCCTTAGAGCGTTCTAGTGTGCGTCTGGCGATCGTGGTTTACGTGCAAATTAGTTCTGACAGCTTCTTCTGTAGACCCAGATATACGGCTTTTAATTTCCAGTGGTATCGTTTTTTGCGTCATTGTCTATTGCGGAGTTTTTGTTCGGTTTCTCTTTCTCTGTGTCTGCCTTTCTCCTTGTCTCTGTCCCTCTGTGTCTGTCTGTCTCTCTTTGTCTGTATGTCTCTGTGTGTGTCTCTCCCAATTCCTCTCTCTGTCCCTCTCTTCTCGCTCTTTCTCTTCTCCTCTCTGTCCTCGTGTCACTTCATGGTCTGTTGCGCTTGGGGTTGCGTAATTATCCTCCGTAGCCTGGCTTCCGATCTCTTCTGAGGCTCATTGATCTCGACTGGTTCCAGAGGACTGTGGATGTGAAGTGCGGTTTCGCTTGGAAGCCTGTATCTCATGAGAAGGCATCAGTCAGCGGCACAAATTAAGCAATTACACGCTGACAGCTTGCTCGAGTGGTCTGTTTCTAGGAGGAATTGAACGAGTGACGGCGCTTGCCTCTGCGACTTAGAATGGAGGCACCTTGAGGCGAGGACCTTCAAGAGTAGGCCACAACAAAGTTCACTTCATTGCCAACTCCGTTAACATATTCAATCGTAAAGAATAACCTATACATGTTAGTGGCACCTCGGCCATGGATTCAGTTGGGGCCATGACCCCTGACCTCCTCTGTAGAGCCAGATCCGCAAGGGTCAAACCCGCATCCTCTCCGCTAAAAGGCGAGCGCTTTCCAAATCAGTAACCGCTGCATACATGCGCTTTCATCTATTCAGTGTGTGACATCCTGATTCATGGCACCGAATTTAATCGTTCGTCTGCGATTCATACGAATGACTCATGCGTATGATTCATGTGTCCTCGGATGCGTCTGGCCGTAATACATAATGTCGTAATCAGTTTCATAGATGTCTTGGTGTTCGAAATGATGCTTCTAATTTTCCTCTGAAATATCGGTTCGGGCTTTTAAATCCGCTTACTGAGTTTTAGTCTAAGAAAATGATATTCAGGCGCACGACATCGATAGATTCGAAAAACATGCAAATTTATTGCAGCCATTATTTTTCTTATTGATATTGATATCGTTGTTGATGCTAGCAACAATGCTTTTCATTTTCATTTTTACTGGTATAAGTGGTATTGTTATTGTTGTTGCTATGGTTTTCTACATTCCTACACTATTTCTCAACTTCACATTTTCGTCTATATTGCTACACATATGTACGTATACACAGACATGTATGCTTAATGCGATACACACTGAAAAACATATTGTACAAGCGCACACAGATAGACAGACATATACACATGCACACAAGCACACACACGCATACTTCCGTGCAGTACTCGCGCGTGTTTTATCTGCCTTTTCCTGGTAATCTGCAATTTTTAGCGTCTTTTTTAAAGGCGCTATAAAAACGCCCGAATATACACATGTGCACGGACGTTGAATGAAAATCTATTGAGTACTGAGCCTTTTTTACGATCGAACATCTATCTCGACCGGCAGCAGCCTGTCCACCTCATCTCGAGTCAATCTTTTCGGGGTGTTAGGAAGGAGAAATAATAATTATCTAGTGACACTCCCTATGGCGGTGGTTCTTCAGCTTTGCGGTTTGGATTCTTGGTCATCACGTGGTACTTACTTATCTTTTACTGAGCTTATATTGCCTTACCTTATGCTGCCTTACTTCGCCTTACCATACCTTACCTTACTTTATTTTTCCTTACCCTGCTTATTTGCTTATCTTAGATCTATATAATTTTAAGAGTCTATTCCGCGCTGAACTTGGGCGCGCCAGTTCGTCATGGATTCTGCGTCCTTTCCACTTAACTCGACTAAATGGCCAACCAACTGACAATACAGCCTAACTGTACTAAATGGACCGGGTGCCACGATTACACGTGTCAGCCTTTGCCTTGCCTTGCCTTACCTTACCTTACCTAACCTTACCTTACTTTATCTTACCTGGCCTTACCTCATCTTGCCTTGTCTTACCTTCCCTTGTCTTACCTTACCTTGTCTTACCTTCAGTTACCACAGTGTGAACATGCTTTTGTCTATTCAAAGCAGAAATTGGCCGAATGCATCGCCGGTCTTTGCAGTTGTTTAAGGCCGTTTCCGATGCTAAGTGTCCCCTGTGATCTGCGAGGTCAGGCGGGGTCACCGGAAGGGGCGACAGAAAGGGTAGCCAACAAGAAACGTGGCGTCACAATCTCACAGTCGCAGGCGGTTGTTTCCGCTCTGCACCGGAAATGAATGTGTCACGCGATTCCCACTTGTGATATAGACGCTGGAGACTCGTTATGTATGTTTGCATGTATGTGTGTATACATGTATTTGTGTATGTATGTATGTATGCCTGCATGTAGCTGAATATTTATATAGCGTATTTAAGAGACCACACAGACGCACTAAAGAATCTCACTCAGGCTTGTATGTATATATGTATGCGATGTATGTATGTATGGATGGATGCATGTATGTATATATGTATATATGTTTGTAAGTAAGTATGTATGCATGTAATGCATGTATGTATAAATTATGTATGAACATATATAAAGTTTTATGTAGCGCCTTATAAGAACCTCTCAAAGTCGCTGACTTTGGTAGTTCGGTCATAAGGCTGCTACGTGCTGTATCTTGGTTGTTTCCTAGACTGAATTGGATTTTAACTTTGCTGTTGCGGAGTTCGCTTCTGATGAGATTCCGATCTAAATACAGCAATCGTTTTATTTCTCACCCAACTTTGTTTCGAAGTCACTGTTTTCGTTGAATAATCCGTTTACATCGCATCACATAGAGTTGCATTTCGCTGTTTTTTTTCAGCCAGACTAGCGTTTAATCGGCCTTTAGAAACTGTTCACAAGCGTCGCTTCACGGTTTGATTGCTCTTTCAGACAGACAGACAGACAGACAGACAGACTATGTCCGTCTTCCTGTCTGGCTGCCTGCCTTTCGAAAGGTGATTGGCGTATGTTGGTGCGTGACCGCGCGAGAGTAGTAAAGGTTGGTGGAAGTCGAGGGTCATCGACTTCCAGAGATCCGTTTACGATTGTAATCAGAGACATCGTCTGACAGGACGAGTGCTCCACGTCTCTTGGGGATCGGATGGAGTGGCATTGGATGGGGGTGCCACGGATGGGGTTGCTTGAGGTTGGATGGGGTTGCGTGGGATTAGATAAGGTTGCTTGGATTGGATGGATTTTGGATGGAGAGAAGTTTCGTGGAGTAAGGTGGGATTGTTGGGATTGGATGGGATGGGTGACATTTTTGGGTCACTTGGGGAGGATGGGTGGGATGGGAAGTTTGGTGGCGTGGGGGAGAGGTTGCATGGATGAGACGTTTGTAGAAGTGGGGATGGGTTGTGTGGGGTGAAGGAGGTAGCCTACGCCAGCCATTGGTTCGTGTCGATGTCACGTACGCCTCGTAGAGATGCAGCTAATCGTAAAACGATGGAATAATCTCAGAATACCCGTATCCTGCCATCGATGGAAAGCTCTGTTTCGAGTCTAGAGGACAAGGAAGAAGAGGAGGAAGAATAGGAGTAAGAAAAGGGCAAAGAAGAGGAGAAGGACTATCAGCAGGAAGGAAAAAGGAAGAGGAATAGGAAAAGAAAGAGGCATACGAGGAAGAATATTAAATGAAGAATAGGAATAGGTTGAGAAAGAGGAAAAGGAAGATGAAGAAGAATAGAAGGGTGAATAAGATGAAGAAAAGGAATGGAGAGGAAGAAGAATAAAAGAAGAAATTTTGAGGAGTAGGAACAATATGAGGAGGAATACAAGGCTGAATAAGAATAATAAGACTAGGAGAAACAAGAGGAATAGGAGAAAGAAGAGGAATAAGAGCTAGAACAGGAGGCGGAGAGACATGATTAGGAGTAGAATAATAGGAGACGAAACAATGAGGATAAATATGAGGAAGAGAAATACTGTGAGGAATTAAATGAAGAATATTTGAATGAGGAAGAGGATCAACATAAGCCTGAAGAAGAGGCTCAGTAGTAAGCGAAGGAGGAGGGGAGGAACAGTAAATTGGAATGAAAATGAGAGGAGTAGGAGAAGGAGGAGTAGGTCGCATAGGAAGAGGACCAATATGAGGAAGAGGAGAAGGGGAAGGAGGAAGAGGAGGAAGATGAAGAAAAAGAAAAAATAAAGTAATTTTTCTCTAGTTTTATGAGCTATGCAATATTCCAAACTGTTTTGCACTGCCTTCGGATTTGGTGTCATGCATGGGTTAGGCCCTATGAGTTTCCTCCGAGTTTACGAGTTTCCTCCGAGTTTACGAGTTTCCTTCGAGTTTACTTAGATATTGGCGTCATGGGTCACGTGACAGTATCGTCCGCAAAACATGAATAATTGTCTGATTTTAAAACGGTGAGTCGGAACTATATGACCTTTTGTGACCTAAAATGTGCTATATAAATGTTTTCCTACATACACGCATATATACATACATACTTACATGCATACATCACGTAATACAGTTACTATTACCAGGATATTGTAGCCTACTTGCGCAGGTGCATACAGAGTTTAGTTGTGATCAGTTTTTCAGGCAAGTTAGTTACTGTGAGAGGCGTTCAAAGACATGGAATTTTGTTTCATGTTACATTCGAAAGAGACTTAGAATGCGGTGTGTTTGTATGCATGCATGCGTGTATGTATGTGTGCATGCATGCGTATATGTAATGTACGAATGTATGTATGTATGCATGTAGCAGCAGCAGCAGTAGTGGTAGCAGTAGCAGTAGTAGCGGCGGCAGTTAAACAGGTATGGTTAAACCAGAACAGGTATCCCTAAAAGCCTTAAAATGCAGTAAAGTTAGATACAGGCAAAGAATGGTCTAACGTGTATGCGAGTAGTGGTAAAAGAAGGATGAGCTGTACAGTTTTGAATTACAGGAGGTCTGGTGGATTAGACGTTGGGTTGTAGCAAATGTAACACCAGATAGCTCGTGGTAAAAGGTGAATTACTGCATAATTGTGCAATATCTAATTGCACATAACAAGTCAGCATGCTTATGTTATGATGAGGTTGTTATAGGCTTCAATCGTACGAGCTAAGCAGTTTAGTCTGGAAGATCTGTTGCAGTCGCGTGTTAGGAAATTCCAGTTAAGTGAGCAGCTTAAGGACTTTTCTGCAGTCATCCAGCCAGCTAACTGCTTTGAGCTTTGAATTCTCATCTGAGATCAAGATCCAAGTGCAAAACTCAAGCTTGCACTCCACATTAGCATTCTGTCATATTTTGGCATTTGGTATGAGATTAACTTTCGAGATTTAAAGCAAAACTATGTGCGATTTTGCGTGCAACTATATATATTTATATATACATATATATATGTGTGGGTGTGTGTGTAGGTGTGTGTATGTATGTATAGGTGTCTGTGTGTGTAGGTGTGTGTGGGTGTGTGTGTAGGTGTGTGTATGTATGTATAGATATCTGTGTGTATGTGTCTGTGTGTGTGTCTGTGTGCGTGTGTGTTTATCTGCTGTATTTCGTGTAATCCTATGATGGAATGACCGAGAGGGCTAACTCCACCAAGGGAACTGTCTTAGCCTTTGACCTGTCCCGCTACACAAGCGCAGCATATCTTCTCAGCCATGAGTCATATCGGATCAGAACATTACAAAGAACGCATTCATAACTCTGATCGTGGACACTTTCAAGTCGATTCATCTCTGATTCAACTACATGTAATCTTACCATCAAAGTGTACATGAGTTTGTGTGTCGAACAGCTATTAGGTCTTAGGGCTCGCATTACCTTAATGAGGTTAATTGCGCGCTTGGACCCTTGCATTTCGCTGAGAAAGCGCTCAGCTCCAGGAAAGTTTTGAACATTTCAGATACTTATAATTAATTCTCAATATAACATTAACACTTCGTACATTTTCATTTATATATCGTGGGCATGAAGGACTAGCTTCAGGTCATAGCGCTGTATGTTCGTTTTATAAACCAGGACGGGTTATCACACCGTAGCTCTGAGTGAGCAAGTAAGGAACTAGAAGAATAAGTAAGCTGTTATAGTTTATTACATAGTCAACGCTATAGAAGTTACCGCTTTAGTCAGGCTTTGTGGGTGGATGCAGCCCTAATAGGAATAGAGAGATGACATAACAGTCAACATCTGGATAAGATTAGTGAGGACTTCAGAAGCGCCGACTAGAAATAGCGTGGCCGTTTGCTCAGCTTATGGAAATGAGATGAGTGAAATATTGCAACAAGTGGGGCATCAAGGTAGCCTGTAGTAGAACTACGCTTTCCAGCAAAGCAGTCTGGCAGTTGAGACTGACAGGCAGGGTTCGCCTAGGGAAAGCAGACCGAGCTCACTCACAAGAACGATCCTTGGACTAGGAACAGAAGGAGCAGAAGATTATATTTGTATGTATGTATGTATGTATGTATGTATGCATGTATGTATGTATGTTGTATGTATATATATATGTATGTATGTATTATGTATGTATGTACGTGTGTATGTATGTATGTATGCATGTATTTATGTATGTATGTATCTATGTATGTATGTATGTATGTATACATGTATGTATGTACGTATGTATGTACGTATGTATGTACGTATGTATGTATGTATGTATTTATGTATTGTCGTCCAGTTACATTGCATTCATAAACATATGGCTCACATACATATTGTAATTGGTGCCATAGGCGGCTCCAGGATTTACAGCTGGGGCAGCTGGGTATTATGGTGGGCTAAAATAGCCTTCTAGACTCCCTTCATATAGCCGCCATTGATTGTTCTGTATTTTTGTCATTGCACTGGTTACAATGGTTCGCCTTTTCCACGTTATTTTCCTCCGCTTCCTCATTTCCTTTTCCATTTCCTTGTGCATGCTTTATTCCCCTTTTACTCTTTCTTTTCACCTTCCTTCCCCTTCTTTTCCTCCCTGTTTTTCCTTCGCCTCCCTCCTTCCGCCTAAGCTAATCCTCCTCTTCGTCCTTCTTTACTTCCTCCTATCATTTATGCTCCTCTTCCTCTTCCCAATTCCTCCCCTTTCCTCCTCCTCTTCTGCCGCCTCTTCCTCTTTTCCTCATTACAATAAATAATGTTGTTGTCATTGGTTTTGTTGTTTTATTGTTGTGTAATTAGATTAGCGTCTCTCTGTATCTGTCTCTGTATTTGTCTGTTTCTGTCGGTGTGTCTGTCAAGACTCTTTCTCCTGTCCACAGTTGATCCGTGACTTCCTAACGAAGCTAATCACTTCCCTTCCCTAGCTGTCTGCCCTTCCCTCTCTTCCTTCCCTTCTCCTCTCTTCCTTCCCTTCTCCTCTCTTCCTTCCCTTCTCCTCTCTTCCTTCCCTTCTTCTCTCTTCCTTCCCTTCTCCTCTCTTCCTTCCCTTCTCCTCTCTTCTTTCCCTTCTCCTCTCTTCCTTCCCTTCTCCTCTCTTCCTTCCCTTCTCCTCTCTTCCTTCCCTTCTCCTCTCTTCTTTCCCTTCTCCTCTCTTTCTTCCCTTCTCCTCTTTCCTTTCTTTCAATTCATGACCAGAACAAACAGGTTTTTTGACTGAAAGCTGAGTTCGTCTTGACCCAACAGATCGGTCATTCGGTTCATTTCAATGCGCCCTTCGCTGTCTGTTTAGACAACGTCAACAGCAATGCCTGCCCGAAGCATGCGCTGATGTGGCCACTCTCGTAGATCTAATTAACCCCCTAAATTGGACAGTCACTTTGGAATTTCTTGTAGGACAGACTTTGCTTTCGGATATTCACAGAAAGGCGCTATAGAATGCTAAGATAGGGTGATATACTGTGGCGTGTAACTAGACATTTGAATTACGGCTACATTTGTGTTTACAGCTTCCAGACATGACTTTCACGAGTGTAAGTTATAATGAGTATAATTTATTGCCAGACAATCTCGTTGTATGTATATCAAGACAATTAAATCAATACACTTAATGTAGCGCCTTTCTGGCTACATTAGTGTCTGCCTTTTCAATATATTATTTTTAAAAGTGTAGCCACACTTACTGTGCTTTGTTACCAAAAATTATTGCATATATGAGCGTTCAGTCGTTGCATTAGTGTCTTCTGTTTCAAGTCATTAATTTTATTAGTTAATTTTATTTCAAGATATTCATTTTATTACTTGGCAGTTAATGTCTCAGAGCGTTCGCTATATTAAGTGTATTAATGCACACATACTCACACATGCATACTTACATACATAAAGTCATAGATACTTTCATAAATATATACCTACATAAGTGAACGTACATATATACATACATGCACATATACACACATTCTTGATTAATCTAAAGACTACCTTTAGAACTGTTAGGCAGTCTTGTTGCAGCACCTTTGTCAGTTTCTTAAAATGCGCTAAATAAACGCTTGGATATATACATACATGCATGAATACATAGATAGATACATAAATACATACATACATACATACATACAATGCATACATACTTACAATGCATACATACATACATACATGCATGAATACATAGATAGATACATATGTACATACATACATACATACAATGCATACATACTTACAATGCATACATACATACATACATGCATGAATACATAGATAGATACATATGTACATACATACAT
The DNA here is from genome assembly GCA_964023275.1 of Norana najaformis. NCBI lineage: Eukaryota > Metazoa > Annelida > Clitellata > Crassiclitellata > Hormogastridae > Norana > Norana najaformis. The sequence continues at coordinate 37,006,523 of OZ029913.1, read as the reverse complement.
ATATATATACATACATACAATGCATACATACATACAATGCATACATACATACAATGCATACATACATACATACATAAATACATATACATATATATACATACATACAATGCATACATACATACAATGCATACATACATACATGCATGCATGAATATATAGATAGATACATAAATAAATACATACATACATGCAATGCATACATACATACAATGCATACATACATACATGCATGCATGAATACATAGATAGATACATAAATAAATACAAACATACATACTATGTATACATACATAGATACATACATTCATGTACATACATACATACATACATACATGCATACATACATACATACATGCATACAGTTCTTCCGATCTTCGCATCAGAATCCGATTCCTATGGCGAAACACAGTTCGGAGAGCCTTTCACCCTATGCCTTGGCACAGAGCTAATTGTGTTTTGTGGCCACTGACCTTCCTTGCATCGATTTGTCTGTTATTTCAAGGCATTGCTTGTATTACTAGACAGCTGATGACTAATAGCGCACTGGCCACATTAGTGTCTGCTCTTTCTAAATATTGCCTTTAATTAGGAATGTACACGATTTCCGATGGTCGACGCAGGTCGATGTATTGCAACTTGTGTCTAGACAGTTTACGTCTAGCTACGTTAGTGTTTGCAGTTTTCAGACATTACATTTCTTTCTGACCACACTGTGCTTTATCGACTGGGTGTCTCGAAGATTAGGACCAGGAAACAATCCTCAGTAAATAAGTTTAACGCCAGAGGCGCTGCAGTTAGTCTCAGGATATGGTTGTCATGGTTGTTAGCGCCACCTACTCTCTCGTCTCCCCTTCTCCCTTCCTCGGAGGCCTTTCTGTCCCTACCCTCTCTCTAGCCTGGATCCTGGACCTGTCTATCCATCCCTCCTCTCTCGCTTTCGGGGTCCGTCGTCCACCCTTAGGGCTGAAGTAACAACAGCTCTGCTACGACTACAGCAGCTAATAGCTTCACATGTCTGCATCCATGCATCTCCATTTACTGGTATCATGCGAAAAGGTGTTATATAAATTCCAGACAACCATGTCTCTGTCTGTCTGTCTGTCTGTCTGTCTGTCTGTCTGTCTGTCTGTCTGTCTGTCTGTCTGTCTGTCTGTCTGTCTGTCTGTCTGTAAACGTAATTTTCTGCCGATGAGTCAGCAAAGTTTTATGCGCGTTTGTAACGAAATTTTGCATGACGTCAAGTCGATGACTCAGGGTTGTTGGCTTGTTTGTAATTGGCTGGAAGTGCTCCTGGCTAAGATGGAATTTTCCGTGACGTCATATCAGAGTCATCGGGTTGCTGACTTATTTGGGCGTGTCTCTGTCACGTGCTACTAATTGCTGGATGCTTCTAACTGCTATGCATTGATCACGTGCCTGCGGCTACTGGGTGCATCCAGCTGCCAAGTATCGAACGTGAACCTGCAGTGCTGGGGGTTGGTCTGACGTCCGCCAGCGCGCATTTTATCACATGGGCTCTCTCGCAGGAAATGTCGGGTTTTTGTTGCGATTTGTCTGCTGTCGTAGCGGGAAAAGTCCATATAAGGCAGGAAGAGCGCGAAAAGATGTTGTAGAAATAGTTCGTTGTGTACTCGGGTGATTTATGAGTTACAAGTGTCGTTGACGCTGTCTGTCTATTTATCTTTCTGTCTGTCTTTCTTGATCTGTCTCAATCTATCTATCTACCCATTTATTTGTCTGTCTGTCTAGATCTGTCTGTCTGTCTATCTATCATTTTTTGCTACTCTCACAATCTCCCTCGCTCTCTCTATCTTGCTATCTCTATGCATCTCTCGATCTCTCTCGCTATCTCACGCCCTTTGTGAGTTGAGCGTATGTGTCTGAGCGGTTGAATGACGCGGTCTATGACGCGATGGCTGATGGGTAAAATTTACAAAACCCCCGCCTGTTTTTATGCATATACGGCCTGCACAATGCATAGGCCTGAATGTCTTCTTAGATTTTCTACATGGCACTAGGCGTATGTATAAGCTGACTGAATGTTATGCAGATTTTTGGCATCAAACATTATGCAGAATTTGGATGGATTGCGATTATTTTGAAATTTTAATGAGAACTTTGAAAAGAGCAGCTTCAACAGAAACTAATCAGAGGTACTCTCTAGACACTAGCCTAAGTAATGCTACAAAGTTCATGGTATAGTGTAGTGCCATGTAATATAATTTAGTAAAATGTCATGTAGATTTGTCAGAGGTTAGCCTCTGTTTTTCTCGGGCCTGATTGCAGTTCCTGCCGGACTTCACCTCTGATCTTCATAATGAGCGTCGGAATTATTCATGACCTAGATGAATTATTCATGATGCATCTGAATAATTCATGAGCGGCGGTGTCGATGATTGGCTGGAACGCAGCTGTGCCACAGATGACGTTGCTGTCGAGGGTCGTAAGGTAAAGTAATCTCTCATTTAATATACACCTCTTTCGATGACAGACCATGGAAGTGTAATCATCAATCTCAGTCCGTCTTTGTCTTTCTTTGTCTCTGCTTCTGCCTCTGTCACTGTCTCTGTGTCTGTCTCTGTCTTTGTTTATCTGTCTATCTACCTGTCTGTCTGTCTGTCTATGTATCGATGTATCTATGTGTCTGTCTGTCTGTATATCTATCTGTCTGTCTGTCTCTGTGTATGTCTGTCAGTCAGTCAGTCAGTCTGTCTGTTTTTATTTATCTCTAGTTGGATGGATGGACGGATGGGTGGATGGATGGATGGATGGAGAAACGGACTGACTGACGGTCGGACGGATGTATGGATGGATGGATCGATGGATCGATGGCAACTTATAAGGCGCCGCAAAAGACGGCAAAGAAGCGATTGTCTGTTGTTTGAATTGTTCTGGCCTTTTCTCTGCATGCTTCGGCGAAGCAGTTACGCCTGGATAGTCATTGATGGACGCTTGCAATAAATTCGCTATTGCGGTTTTCTCTTTCTCTGCGATTTTCTCTTGCACCCATAAAATGACCATTAATTAGAAAAGATTGAAAACGTAGCTACATATTATCCTTGCTCGGCTGGAATTACCACGCAGCTAATTCAGATAAGATTAATAGCAAATTTATTATGCGCTCCTGTGATGCCCTGAAGGTTGGCTGTACGGAGTACGGAAGATCCTGGTGCTGATGCTCGGAGACATGGCCACATCTGTCTGACAAACACTCTCTGCCCCTTGAACAAATGAATTAGCAAGTTTGTCTGAAGAATCTTGTGAAAATGCGGACGCATTTTTAGTTGTGGAGCTAGTTTGCAACATAGAGAGGAAAGTTTAGCTCTCGCTGAAAAAGAACATAATAAGTATATATTATATACATGTAACATGTATAAAATATATGTTACTGATATAGCGGCACGGTGGTCTATCGGTAACTTGTTTGCTCAATTATCATGCGGTCGCGGGTTCGACTCCGTGTAACAACCACGGGCAAGTTGTTTGCGCAGAACGTGCCTCTGTCACCAAGCTGTATCATTTGGTGCCGGCGAAAGCTGGGAAGTAAACCGTAACTCCTGCGATGCCCCGATTCCATGACCTTGGGATTCGTCCATTGCAGGTTCAAGGGCCTAGAAAAGGAGATGAGCGCCTCTCCTACGTCTCACTTGTGAGATATGGGACACACGTTTTACTTTAATATATCCGTAGGACTGTTGGTTGTAGATCGTTGTCTTTCTTCGAATACGGAAGTCTTTCGAATATTTGTTAGGTTTCACCTGAGCTACAATACACGGAACGAGATCGTCACGATTTCATTAAGAGCCCCGAGGGTTACATAACCTAATCTACTGAAACGACTGCCTAAGAGTTTAATCTAAGTCCATCCTAGATCCAAAAAATGCAGATTATAGATAGAATTCAATCATTAGCTGGGCTGTTGGACAACTTTTCCCAGAACAACTTTGTGTCTGTAGCATTCTTCTCCTATTTTCTGCTAGCTATCCGTATTTGAGTATCTTCTCCCGATAAGATATACACTCATGTGCGTTTGTGCGCCTCGAACCCAGTGGTCCATATTCAACATCTTATTCTACGGGATCTTTGTTACTACTTCAGGGTATTCCTGTGATTTTCCTTGCCTAAAGGGCTGCTACGGGGTCTACAGTCTGCTTACCCCGATCTATATACCGATCTGACCTCACAATGCCTTGCTCAACGTACTATACTTGGAGTTATACTATAATTAAAACTTTAATTGCTATCTCTCTTTCAACAGGCACTAAATTAACTTTTTCCTCGCTTCTCTCAAGACCCCAATATTTTACAAGGTGCCTATTGTAATGTATACCAATCATACGAAAATCACATTAGCTAACTTTGTACTTGCTTACACACTGTGATATATATCATGCATATAATGTAATATTATACAATGTTATTTATATACTTGAGGTATATATCGACAAATGTAGGATGGCTAATACCTGAATGGTCAAACAGGAAATAGCGTGCTATCGACGCCAACGGGGTAGTAAGTCCGTCGACTTAAGGAAGGGATCACGAATGTATATACATATATAATATATTATATGTAAGTATATGTGTGTGTTACATGCCAACTAATTCTGCAGGTGACTTGCGCAGATCCTAGAGGTGGGTTTTGGCTATAGGTGGTAGGAGCTTTGAGAAGATGGACCAAGTGATCGACCAGTGGTCTCAGCCTCTCTTTGCCCCTCCTAATGAGTGAAAAGCCCAGTGCTTATCCTGTCGGCAAGAATTAAGCGATCGGCAACAGGTGAGTCAAGACGTGAGGCAAGGCGCCATTGAGGGCATGAAACAAGTCAAGGGTCAAGACGTGAGGCAAAACGTGAAGCCAAGAGCTGAGCCAAGATATGAGTTAGGCCATGAGCCAAGACGTGAGCCAAAGCATGAATCAAAACATAGACCAAACGTGAAGTAAGAGCTGAGTGAGCCAAGACCTGCTAGCCAAGATCCAACGTCAAGAGAGGAAGACGGCATGAGTCTTGGCTCACTAGACTAGGCATAAGCCTCAAGTGTTTCGCGGTGAACATATGATGGAGAAAATTAACTGAGGATGCGTGACAACGGTGCTTATCGCACTGACCGGCTGTTTCTTGCGACAGAGGCAGAGACAAAGGCAGATGCAGATGGACAGGCAGAGACAGAGAAATAGGGAGAGGCCGAGGAAGAGACAGGAAGAGGAAGAGAGACAAAGAAAAATGGGGTAAAGGTAGAGAGAGACACAGAAAGAAGAAGACACAGAGGCAGAGGGATAGGCAGACAGAAACGCATAAATAAAGAGACATAGGCAGTGGAACAGGAAGACGCAGAGAGACAGAGTCAGAAGGAGATATAGAGGCAGAGATATAGCCACAGATAGAGACAGAAGAAAAGACAGAGACAGAGAAGGAGACACAGCACCGTTGCCAGTGCATCCGAGTCCATCACAAGCACTAACCTCAAGCTACACCTTCGTCTACTCATCCGTCCGGGGAAAACCCTCGCTGCCCCTATACCGTATCATCAGATCATCTACACACACGCATGCGCACGCTCATACACATTGGGTACTAACCTGGCTCGATGAGCTCTATGGCTTGATATCCCTGATTATTAGCTTATAATGGATTCAACGCGAATGGAACAGAATAGAATATATTAGATTGGTTTGGATCACATCGGATTAAGTCGGATCGGACACTCAGCCTTACTTCAGGCCGGTCAGATTGAGTTTAAGTCTACGAAAGCATTCCAGCTAGACCTTGTCTTAATATTCGTTGCTTCACATAGGATAGATTTCGTGTAGATATGTGAGTGTATGCTCGTGTTTGTAATGTAATGTAATATGTCTTAATGTAAAACACCATAGCAGCGTATCATAATGAACAAAGCATCAATCGGTGGTCGCTTCAAGTGAAACTGTAGTAAGGAATCATAATATTTGGAGAAGTCTGGGCGAAATCCGATGTAAGTCATGGAAACCGGAATCCGGCACATGGTGGGGAACCAGATGACTTACATGACTCTTAAGTTCAGACCTGAATGACATTAATGTATTTAATAATCTGAATGGCTTGCAAGAAAAGATTAAGCCCTGAAATATCTTTGCTGCTGTGTCAGCGTAAGTACGATGAGCTTTAAGTTATTGTCCAGCAGCAAAGGACACTAATGTGGTTAAGACATGCATCACTGATACTGTCTTGTAGTGTGGTAACCAACTGTTGGCTGCATCCAGGCATTCCATTGAACAGAAGAAACACTTTCATCGTTCGGGCACATCAAATCTTGGATGTTAACAGATATTAATTTTAAGAAAGTTTTTCTATTTAGTTAGTAATTTAAGTAATTTATATCCGTCCGTCCGTCCGTCCGTCCGTCCGTCCGTCCGTCCGTCCGTCCGTCCGTCCGTCCGTCCGTCCGTCCGTCCGTCCGTCCGTCCGTCCGTCCGTCCGTCCGTCCGTCCGTCCGTCCGTCCGTCCGTCCGTCCGTCCGTCCGTCCGTCAGTGAGAGCGTTTACTGATAGAATTAGTTCGTCTGGTTGTAGTATCTTCGGACCTGGAGCATCATCACTCGCAGCCTGCCTCTTCCTCCACGTCCCCCTCCTCCTACCGGTCTGCCAACCTTGGCGACAGTAAGGTGCTCGACTGTGACATCAACTGGTCGGGAGTGACGTCGTCCGTGACGCAACAGTCGGAACACATCCTGACGTGGCGTAAGGACGGCGTCGAGGTCCCGATCTTCATCCAGTTCAACGGGTATCCGCCGCACGTCGAGGAGGGCTTCCAGGGCCGGATCCGGCTCCTCGACCAGGCGTCCATTGAGCTGACGGACGTTCGAGCGACGGACGAGGGATGGTACGAATGTTCCGTCGTCTTCCTACACGACAGCTCCGACGGAAGCATCATCAACGGAACGCGCATCTACCTTACGGTCTACGGTATGTACTAGGCGAGGCTATTCGAGGTTGGGCTGGGCTGGGCGAGGCAGGGCGGGGCTATGCGTTTGAGGCGGGCTATGCGGGGCGGGGCTAGGTCATACGAGGGGTTATGCGTTCGAGGCGGGCTATGGGGAGCGGTGCTAGGTTATTCGGGGCAGGGCGGGGCTAGGCCTGCTAGGCGGGCTATGCAGGGAGGGCTATACGTGGCGAGGCTATCCCGAGGACCTGTAGGGGGCTAGGCTGGTCGGGGCGGGATTTGCGTGCGGGGTGAGGTATAAGGGGCGGAGCCATACGGGGCTGGACGGTGGAGTCGGGACCGAACGGGCTATGCAGTGCGGGGGTCTATGTAAGGCAGAGCGTGGTGGGTTCAATGCCTTTCAGATATATCTCGAAGACATTATTGAGGTGAGGTAGGTCGGGGTGAGGTAAGTCGGGGTGGGACGGGATTGAATCTCGAACCCTCCTCCGTTCAGGTATTTCTTACGAAGACGTAAGGAGGTCAAAAGATTATATTGCCTGACCTAGGCGGGGTAGAGATGGAATTGCGGCGGTCTAGTTGAGATTGAGGGATAAAACTGTGCCAGGGTATCGTTGTTGTCAGTTACCACCACCCATTTAACTGTCGCCGCCGCCGCCACCACCACCCCACCACCACCGCCGCCGCCGTACCTTGAGCTGGTACACGACATATTACTGTATTTCGCAGATTCTCTGTTTCTTTACTCTTTCTGTCGTTCACCCATCATCATCTGTCTCAAACAACTCTATCTGTTACTCCTCAGATGTTCCATTCAAAACTGAAGCATCATCCTGATCCATCGAATCCGCTGCCTTCCCATTTCTCTCAGCTTAAACTTAACCCACCCTGACAGCTCCTTTCCCCCTTCCCTCTCTGGTCTTTTGGTAACCGGACCTGGCTCTTGACATGGCATCTTTGAACAACCCCACTGACATGACGCAGCGCTCATGAATAAGCTGGTGCCCTATGCTTAGCTTTTAAGTAGCGCTTTAGAAATGTGGAATTTTCGATTACGATTACGATTACTAGACAATGCATGACTGGGATGGCTACACAAATTCAAACAAAGAGTTTTACTTTTGTTCGTAAAGCAATCCGTCTACCGTGGCCCGTGGCCATTGTCCCTCTGGCCAAATCCCTCTCTCGCTGCCGCGTGTTGCAGTGCAACCAAGTGCGTCGCAAATCAGACAGATAATTCGTTTTCATCGCGCCGCTGCCGCCTTTAAGAAGTTTCGCCGCAGACGACGATATACGGCAAAGGCGGTCGATTTGTTCGCGAGCCCGATTTCTCGGCCGTCGACATGACATCGACGCCTTTGACACGATCAATTGGACTTCGATTCAAGCGCCGTTCTGGTCTCTCGTCCCTCGCAATGACGCAATTTCGTCAACGGTACAAATGCCAAAGACTCTGTGGAATAGTAACCCCCAGTGGACTTCTCTCAAATAGTAACCAAACCCTCAAATGTCCATGGACTTCTGCAGTGATTTTTTCAAACGGAAAGCTCCGGAACGGCGTTCCGGCACATTTTTTCGGCTAATAAAAATAATTTAGTTATTAATAAAAGAATTGTGTTGCTAAGTTATTTTAGTTATGTAATATAGTGTAACTTATTTTAATTCAATTTCAAAGTTTAGAACTTTACACTGTTTTCCGTGTTTATTGATTGACAAAATTAATTAAATTTTAGCACAAAATTCCATAATTGTTCAGTTCCGGAACTTTTTCCCTAGACAAAAGCACTGGACTTCTGTAATGTAGTGTAACTGTAGCAGACAGGCCATGGGGCTGATATATAGAATTTATGAAGAATAGTAATTTTATTTAATTAATATAGAAATTATATAACAGCTTGATATTTAAGTTGTTTCATCCTCTATAGTTCCTCTCTTAGATTTTAACCACTTACTGTTTTAATTCAATTTCAAATAAATGAGTCCTGGTTTCCTTGCAACCCCTTCCCACTGACCAGTAATTAATTGCCCCACCTTGACGCCGCTTGATCTAAGGGACGCCGGCCAGTAATACATTTAGCTTAGAGCATCCTTAGGTAAATAAATCGGATCTAGTATTAAGGGTTACCTTCGCGCGAAAGGCAGCGGAAGGCAGTCTTTCGCAAGATAGTAATTAGATCCCAGATAAAGTAGTGCGGAAGGTAATAGCATAAACATCTTCCGCACAGCACAATAAGATGCACTCAGAGCGAAAACGCTTGAATTAAGCCTGTCGCACAGTGTTCTACTTTAGACATGGAGTAGAGGCTTTCGCATGTCACGCACACGAGTCAAAAAATCTGGTCTAGTTTAGTTAGCAATATGTACATTGCATCCATGTGCTGTGAGAATATAGCTTATAGGAATCGAGGCCGGATTCGGGCAAATTGCGAGATACGAAAGGGTGTCTGGGAAAAGCCAAATCATTGCGCTCCCGAGTCAGAGCCGATACTATCTCTGTGTGTTTCCGGGCTGGCTCCGCTGATCCGACAGGGTTAGGGCCCACCCTGTTGTTCTTTCGTGAAAAATGAGTAAATAATGACAGTTTTGCGTAAAACGAGGGATAACGCAAAGCTTACCCCAGCGGTCCCGTCCAAAAACAAGTCTGTATACTAGCTGGTTCAAGATATACTGGCCTGTGCACTCCCGGGCGAGTTATAACCGCCTCGAAAAGACCAGATTTCAGGGTGCGGATCATCCTGTTACGAAGCTGAGATACGGACTGATTCCCTGCCGATAAGATAAGAGGTAGTGCGAAACTCGGGGGAGGACAACCCCGCATCATTCTTTGCCAAATTTCAGACGGCGGAAAGAAATAATGGGAAGATAGAGGGTCCACTTCTCAAAACGTGACCAGGTAATATAGAGGTTAAGACACAGAGATGAAGAGAGTAACCGATACGTCAAAGTCCGGACCGGTTTACTCAGAAAAACTAGGAGTCGACACTGTTGATACCGACTCCGTGTATATTGTCACAAAACACAGCTCAGAGAACTGACTGATGTGCGAAATCGGGTCCCTCGTGCTTGGGTCGGTACGAAAGTCTGTGTGCAAATATCGAAGGTTATAGAGATAGAACATTCACTGTCAGCATCCCGTATAGATACCCTATCTTCCGAAATAGAATTGATTAACTATGTTGGACGAAAACTGTCAACACGGAGTCCCGGTACGATAACTTACTTCGTAAGTTGTGGTTCATGACAAATATTCGTTGAGGCTGAAAGTTCCCCGCCCCTCGAAGTTATGAACGGGGTCTACGACCCCTACAGTCACAACGCTCGCAGATCCAGAAGTTGACAAAGGGATAGATCAAATTTACTGCGGTCGAATTGTCGAGGTGAAATATATTTGACAACTATTTTGTGATCGAGATTTTTAGCACCGGCTTAAAGCCCTCAAACTTTATGTAAATTGTAAATTCATTCTTTTTTTGGCCATTTTCCTGAGCTTTCCTTGGATCTTTGCACCGTTTGCTTATAGTGTTAAATCAAAGCTTAATTTCTCATTCAGTCACAGAACTATACAGACGTTTAGAGCGTTTTGCGTCAGTATACCATAATTTTGCTTGGAAGTCCCTTGGGAAGGAAAGAGGAATAACGGAGGAAGCCAAAAGGGAGGAGTAACAGAAAGGAGGTATAGGTAGGACAGAGGAAAAACGGTCGGGCACGAAATGGAAAAGGCGTCCATTGATAATATCGGTCACATACTGATTCGCCTAATCTCTTTTTCCTTAACATGCCATGGCCGACCGCCTGGGCGTAAATTCGCTCTAGTTTGAGCTCGATTTACTATTAAAAGAAGTTTCAAAATTTCTAAATCACTTGCGCCCCTAGCGAGCTCAACCATAATGAGTGCAGTGACTGTACATTGTCAGTGAGAAAGAAGATCAGGCGGCGAGAGAGGCGAATGGAAACACGCCCTCAAATGACGAGGCTGAGAAAAAATGAAGTCGACAAAATTCATACCCATTGTTGTTTTTCAGGTTAATTCAAAGGGCTGTTCTTTTTCTTCATACTTCTTTTTATTGATTTGTTTATTTATTGATTTATTTGTCTGTCTGCGTTTTCTGTCCAAAACGATTTTTGAAGACTAAAGAAGTGCTCTGTTGAAGAAGTCCACAGCTACTCAAGATGCATATAAGGGCGGTCTATATGTGGTGCATGTCCGTCCGTCTGTTTGTTTTCCTTTCGTTCTGTCATTGATTTTGTCTGTGTGTGTATGTGTGGCAAATGAGCAGCCTTTCATGATTGATTTAGAGCAGTGTTGACATCCAGTTTCCATTCTCTTCAGTCTTTCCATTCTCCTCTTTCTCCTTTACTTATCCTCCTCTACATCCTTCTTCTCTTTTCCTCTTCCACCGTCTTATCCCCTTCTTCCGAAAATCATTCTTTCTCTTTCTCACGTCTTTATGTCTTCTTCCTCCTGCCCTCCTCCTTCTCTTCCTATCTCCCATCCTTATTCCTCTCTTCCCCCTCTCTCTCTGTTCCTTCGTATTGTCCCATTTCCCCATCCTTCTCCTTTCTCTCCATCCTCATCCTTTTGTCCTTTTCTCCCTCTTATCTTCCTCTTAAATCCTCATCCTTCTCATCTTCCTTTCCATCTTTCTCCTCCTCCTTTTTCATATATGCACCATACCTGCCTTCCTCATTCCTCCTTTCATCCTACTCCTCCGCCCTGCTCTTCTCTTCTTTTTATCTTCTTTCATCCTCCTTCCTCTTCCTCTTTCCCTTCTTCCTTCCTCTTCCTAAAACTCATCCTTCTACTTCTCCTCTTTCCCATCAGGCATCCTCCTAGTTCTATTCATCCTCTCCTTCCTCCGATAAATCCTTTTATCCACCTGCTCCTATTCCTCTTCTTTTTTCTTTCCCTGTCTCCGATTCTTCCTTTGATCCTTCTGCTTCTAGCCCTCTTCCTCTCTTTCTCATATCTTTCTTTGATTCTCATGCTTTTATTCCTCTTCTTCTTGTTACCATCCTCCTGCTTCTGCTTCTCTTCCTCTTTTAGATCCTTCCTCTTTCCTCTTCTTCCTTAAATTATTCTGTCTCTTCTTACGCCTATGTGTACTTCTCCTCCTCCTCCTCCTCCTCATCCTCCTGTCTCCCATCCTTGTTCTTCTCTTCCACTCCCTCCCTCTGCTCCTTCTTATTATCGCCGTTCTTCCCTTCATCCTCTGTGAAATATTGTCACGTCCGACTTGTTGAGCAACTGTCGCCCGGCCAATAGATCTCGTTTTGTCAGTTCAAGTCGCTGGCGCCGAATGGCTTGACAGAGATGCTGCTGATGACACCAGCCGTCGAATCCGTTTCCATGGAGACCCTTTTGTCTCATTTAGTCTAGGACGAAGTATTATCATTGACAGTCCGAATGGAATATTGGGCTGAACCGTTGCGAGCTTGTGGTGAGGGACTGATGAATATTCATATGTTTGGTTTTGAGTAGCTCGTTATTATAAAAGTCTTGATGCAGTGAATTATAAGATTTATACAGCTTCTGTTTGTGCTCGCGGATTTTGTTGTATATAATATTCTTTCTGATGAACAGGGTTAGCCATAGTCCTATCGTGTCTCAAACAGTAACCCAGCATGTGAACGTAATGTTACGCTGCTCTGTCAGCAAGTTTTAAGCGAGCATTTGTATAGGGAAGTTTCATCAGACATCGGGTTTTTAATTTGTTTGTAGACGTGTTGATTACATGCTAGCTGCCACGCACTCAACACATGGTGGGAGCGATGTGACTGGCTGGCACTAATTATTGCTGCGCGTATTTTATCGCTTGGGCGTTCACGTGGCCTATGTTGTGATGAGTCAGCGGGATTTTAGAAACTCATGGTTGCGCAATAGAGAGAGGCAGGTCTAAACCAGTCTGAACTGGTCTGCTGTCCGGGTTAGAAAGGTCTTATATAAGCGGATACAAATATATTGTAAATGAGGGTGAAGCTTTGGTAGCAAGAGCGTGAAGATTCTAGCACTGGTCTGCCCTGTACTAAGTTGAAAGTTTGAATTACAAATGTCGTCGATTGATTCGTGTGTTTAGAAACTGTGACGATTCAAGTACTGTTTGCTTTTACTATAATTGAGAAAATCAAAGATTGTGTTTCTTTACTCAAGTTAACTCTACGCTACGAATAGGGAAAGTCGACGGTTTGAAGTCCAATCACTGACAACTCCGAAAGATCGTCGACTCAGACCTTAACCCCAACTCTAACTCTAACCCTGACCCTGACCATTAAACTCTAACAGTTACTACGTTGACTAACCCCTATGCTAAATACCTTAACTCTAAACCATAACCGTACCCAAACAATAACCCAGACCTTAACCCTACTCTAACTATAACCCTAACCAATAAATTTATCATAACCAACCTTAACCCTGATTAACCCTAATCATAACTATCTAACCATAAACATAACCATAAATAACCATTACGCTAACTAACTCTAACCCTTGCTAATTCTATACCTAATCCTAACCCTAGCTAACCTTAATAGCAACCCTAACCCCCTTCACTGGTTAAGCAGTTTCAATGAGATTTAGTGACAACAGCTATAGACAACGCAGTGGACAACCTCAGTGAAGAGGGCATGATTTACAGACAACAGCTATAGACAACAGCTACAGATAACAGCTACAGACAACAGCTACAGACAACAGCTACAGTCAACAGCTACAGACAACAGCTACAGACAACAGCTACAGACAACAGCTACAGTCAACAGCTACAGACAACAGCTACAGACAACAGCTACAGACAACAGCTACAGACAACACCATGATTTGCTGTCCTATGACCAGCCTTCAGTCCTGGGTAATCAAGTTGCTGCCAACTGCTGATTGTCTTGGAGACGGTCCCGCCGCTATGACGAATGTTCTAATAAATATTCATAAGTGTTTCGCGCGCCATCTGGTGAATGTTATCGATTCTTCCGCTTCTGTAGTGTTTCTTGGGCGTGGTTCATACGACGGGGTTCTAATCGACTGACCTCTTGAACTTTGAGCGAGGTTCTGTTAATGTAATGCTTGTGATTCCTGCCAAATTTAAGAGAAGACGCGTACAAAGCTAATCTAAATTAGACACGCTGGATTCGATTACCTTAGCTTAGCTTAGGTTATATCAGGTTGGATTAGATTAGATTAAGTTAGGTTAGATTGGTTTAGACTAGCTTAGGTTATGTTAGATTAGGTTAGATTAGATTAGATTGGGTTAAATTAGTTTCAGCTTAGGTTATGTTAGATTAGGTTAGGTTAACATAGGCTCACGAAAATACCTTAGGCTGAATAACTCTTAGGGCACCTGTATGTCCAGGTAAGATGAGGTGAATGTGAGATAAGGTAAGGAAAGATAAGGTATGGTAAGGTAATAACAGGTAGACGTAATTTAATACAAGGTAAGGCAGTCAACATAACATGGCTGTATTAACAGCTGATCTTGAATGTGCATAGTCCCAGATTTGATGGATTTTTGACCAAAATACCAATAGCAATAGTCCATGAAGATGTGTGGCGGACAAGCCACAAGGCTTGTCTTGGCTAGAAGTTATAATTGATTATAATTTTCTTTAAATAATACCTGAATTGTATAATATAGTCTGATAATTAAGTTGTTTGATTTAGTTTGCGCTTGTTTCTAATATTTTACTGCTCTGTTTAATTAATTCAATTTAATAATTAAGCCATATTTCTTTGCAACCCCGTCCCCGCTGTCTAGTAAGTGCCGACGCTAGGTTCAGGCGGCGCCGGCCGTCTTTTGGGCCAAAGGCCTAAGTTTAGGGCGCCCTTTAATGAATAACTTTGCCCATCAGAGACCGCGGAAGAGGCAGGGTCTGATCCCGAGACAGAGCTTTACAATGTTGTTTCTTTTAAGGAAACGACCAATCGTGAACCTTCCCTTGAGAGAACGGGCATTATGGGCCGAGATGGCACGGAACGGCCTCGCTATATCAAGAGTAGAAGGGGTAATGAGGCGGGTGGCTGTGAAAGCAGAACTGGGATGAAGTCACCCCTGCCCGCAGACCACTGCCGCCACAGGTGTTTGGTCCCAAGTATGGGGGTGTTTTGGCTGAAATGCCAACACAAAATTATCCCTGATAACTAACCAGCAGCAGCAGCAGCAGCAGCAGTTAGACGATAATTCGTCGTGATTACTATCATCAGGTCAAATCGATGTCTACGGTCGCTCCTCGGTGTCGACGCTGTCTATGGGCAGGTGCTAAAGTTTTCCATGGGGACACGCGATCAGGACAGCAGCAGTTTATGCTCGCTGTCTGCGGCTTACGCTTAGTTTATCTACTCGTGATTATAGCTTCTGCACGTCGAAGCCTTCGTCGTCATCATCATCGTTGTTATCATCGTCGTCGTTGTCACAGTGAAACTCGTCGTCATCCGCATAGTCGTAGTCACCATCGTAATTGTTGTAATCATCATTGTCATTGTCATCGTAGTCGCTGCTTTCATCGTCATCATAATTTTCATTATCATCGTAATGTAATGTAATGTAACAATATATTTACATAGCGCCTCTTTCAAAAGCGCTGCTGATACAGTTTTCAAGCTGATCTAAACAGCTGCCACTTGAGGTAAATACAGAGTGTATGCTGGATGTATTTGTGTTATATTCGAATTGAAAATCGCTACGAAGGACGAGATATTATGAGAGATATTGTGAGCAGTTTTGCAAGTATTAAAGCAAGAAAAGTAGTTGTCAAGTAAAACGCTTATTTCTGGAAAAATTATGTCAAATTTATCACTTTCCATTATCGATAGAAAATAATCAAAATGATTTCTAGGATTTCATTAACAAACAATTTAGAAATAGGCCTGTTTGCAGCAGATCTTATTGTTTTGCAAGAGTTGAGATGTAATAAGTCAGGTTTCGGTCCTCAGGTTCACAATGTTTTGGATGGCGTAATTAAAAACTAGAAAATGCTTGTAATTAGGTGGGGTCGGGGACGTCAAAATGTCTACTTTGCCTGGAGCGTTATTGAGGCTAAGGCCGGCCCTGATGGTATACATTTGGAAATTATCGAATAGAAACAGGTTGGTTTAGCCATAGCTAAAAGAGCTTTAAATACTTGGCTGTCTGCTATTATAAATGTGTAATTTGAAATACATTATCTTTGAAAAAGTTCTAATGTGTTATTATAATAAAGATGAGTGATTGTCTAGCCATACGCCTATAAATAACCAGAAGACAATAGTTGATTGTATTATAAATGAAGGTTTAATGAACAATCAAGGAACGATCATCTACATAGTTGAAAGATTCAATGATCTCCCAAAATGTCATGTTAATGTTGGTAATAAAGAAGTTTGTAATTCTATATATAACAATATATATTATAGTATAATTTTAGTTATTTCTAATTGCTTTTATAAAGAAATGATGACATTTTCTAAAATAATACAGACATTCTTCAATAAGTACTTAAATACTAAATACATTTCTGAAATATCGTCAACGATCTTTGTAATCATAAGATGACGATAAACGATTGCACTGTGTGTGAGCTGAATCGTATTGGACAGTCCAAGAGGAAGGTCCGATACCTGAGAAGGCACAATGCTAGGAGCCTGAAAATCCCAAATCCCCACGGGCACCAGAGCGTAGGGAACGGCGATCAGGCTGACTCGAAACTGGAATATACAGATCTCCCTTGGATGCCGGGAGAGCGACCAGCATCAAAGTAAGAAAATCTTAGATCGAGTCCAATTTCCACAGGAAGTCAGTGCAGTGTGGTTAGTGGCCACTGTCGTCGTTGTCATCACTGTCGCTGTCATCATTGTCGTTGTTCTTCAACTTCGTTGTCATCGTTATTATGGTCGTCGTTGTCATCATAACCGTCATCTTCGTCGTCGTCATCGTCGCCAACGTCATTGTAGTGAGTTCACTATCATGAACGGTGTCATCTTTGTCCGTCCGGAGTCTATTGTTAGGTGTTGGGTTGATTGATTTCCCGCCAGGACCTGGGATGTTTTGTTGCTGCTGGCTGATGAGACGACCTTGGCAACGGTTGATGAGCCATCACTTGCTGCTGCTGCTGTCGCTGTAGGCGTTTCCAAAGAATGAGTGAAGCTGCATCTTTTTGTTCCACCTTGAAACCATTACCTTTGACTTTCCACCTTTCCTTCACAGTTTTCGTCTTCGTTTTTCATCCTCGTCCTGTTCTACTTTCTTCTTCCTGCCCTTCTAAACCTTTCCCCATACTCTTTCTTTTTTAAACCTTATGTCGCATCCATTCATCCATCGATCCATAGATTCGTTCATCTGTCGGTCCAACCATTAGTCCATACAGTCCCTTCATCCATCGTTTCATCAATCCATCCATCCATCCATCAGTCCGTCCGTCCGTCCGTCCGTCCATCCATCCATCCATCTACTGACCCACCCTTGAAGTAGCGTGGTACTGATGATGCCGTATAAATTGTCGTGATTACCCACCTACCTATCCATACACTAATAATGCATCCATCAATCCATTCATCCGCCCACCCATCATCCACCCACCCATCCACCGTCTATCCATCCATCCATCAATCAATCAACCAATCACTCTACCCATCCATCTATTTCACACACCTATCCGCTCCTTCATGTTACGTTTCGGAATTCTTTAGCTTTTCAAGTTCTATGTTAACTGAATCTTGCTCAGTTACCCCCATTCCATTGTCTCCCTTTCTTTCTATCTGTTTGGTCTCTCTCTGTCTCTCTCTTTCTCTCTCTCTCTTTGTCTATTTCTCGGTATGTGCGTGTCTTTCTTTCTCTACTTCACGCCGTATTTGCCTCTGCCTGTCTCTCTTTGTCTCTACATTTCTCTCTCGCCCGCTCTGTATCTCTCTTGCTGTCTGTCATATCTCTCTCTCTCATTGTCACAATGTCTTTGCCCCTATCTCTTTCGGCCGCACTCTCTATCTCTCCGTCTGTCAGACTCTATGTATCTCCGTTTGTCGCTCTGTGTGTCTTCCTGTACCTCGTGTCATCAGTTGTTCTAGTCACGATTCCAGTTTTGTTGCTGATGTAGTCGCCGTTTTTCCCAAGAGACGGAGCACCTGCATTCCAATGTTGCGGCGTCAGATGTGCGCTTGCTTGTGGTCGTCTGTCTCCTCTTCCACTTTGCCACTTTGCAGTGACCTCTAGGGGTCAGAGGAGTCACACTTTGTATTGTATTGTATTTGAAAACTTATATAGCGCTTCTTACAGAATAAACTACTCAGAAGCGCTACCAGCATGAGAGCCCCTGGGAAATAAGAACGTCTTTAAACAACGAGCTGACTGAGCTCGATCACCAACAGTGACGCCTGCGCGACAGGATAGCGAAAGTCCATTTCATAGAGATGGACCAACAACAGCAAAAACCCTCTGCTGCGCAAATGAGGACTTAATACGAGGAACAAATAGATCCAGACGACCTAGAGAACGTTAGACTTTTGAAGAGATTAGCTATCCCTCTTATTTTCACAAATGACATCCCTTCTGTGGCCTTATATTAAAGGCATCGATCCACGCATGATTCTTGATCTCTTATCTGTACCTTAAGATCGTAGATAACGATAAACGTTATCTGTGACCTCAGGTTCTGTAGATACTTGGACATAGATATGCTAGCGCCAAGATAAAATTATTAGGTTACGGTGATAGGTAAGGTAGGTAAAGGGTTAGATAAAGTCATGGATATGATAAGGTAATAGGTAATGTAAGGCAATTTATAAAGTAAGGTAATAGGTGAGGTGATGTGAAGAATAAGGTAATTCAAAGGTAATGTAATGCAATTCATAACTTAACGTAATGGAGCAAGTAGGAAAATAATTGAGGTAAGATAATAAGTTAATTAAGGCAATGGATTAGCCGATAAGCTAATTATAAGGCAAGATGAGGAAATAGATAAGGTAAGGTAACACTGGTCAACATAGAAATCGTTACTGACTGGAAAAGGCCCTAATGTGTAGCATCTTGGTGTGCTGAACACGAATATAACCATAAAAAATTTTTATTGGCTCTCGTTTTGAAAATATTTCATATAGTTCATTTTTTATGTTTCACCATGTAAATTTATGCAGTAGGACTGCGACAATATCCTAAATAAGTCTAGAATGATGTAATATTCCACCTCATTGCATAATCCCATCATGGACACATCATGCACAGTTGATTACGTCATTTTCTGATGCAATGTAAAACTACAGCCAGTCGGCTGCTGACGTAAGATGACGTCAGTAGTGTACTATATAAAGCGAGTCGGAACGGTTGAGCATTTACAATATTACAGACTTTGTGCGAGACAGTTTAAGTTACTGTTTTATAAAACTATTATTACTTTATCCATTTAGATGCAATACAGAACAGTAATGCCTCGGAAGTGCGTAAATACTGTGGACAACTTTTGTTACATTTGTGGGGAAGTGACATTTGCCAACCAGAAGAAAAGTATCACTTATCAAGTCAAGAAGGCATATCATGCTTACTTCGAATGCAAGGTTGGTGACCAAGACAAGCCATGGGCCCCGCATATATGCTGTGCTACATGTACAACACGGCTTTCACAGTGGTTGAATGGCAAAAGACCATCAATGCCGTTTGCAGTTCCCATGGTGTGGAGAGAGCAAAGCAACCACGTAGATGACTGTTACTTCTGCTTGGTTCCTCCTATTTCCGGTGGAATAACGAAGCAAAAGAAGTCGACAATAGTCTACCCAAACATTCCGTCAGCATTGAGACCAGTTCCACATGGTGATGGACTTCCTATTCCAGAACCTCCAGCAGAATATATTTTCCTCGATTCATCTGATGAGGACAAGGGTGAGCCGACATGTTCTTCTCCTGGTCCGTCAGCGTGCAGTGATCCCGATTTTCACTGTGGTGCATCATCAACCCCACACAGAATAACACAGGAAGAACTAAATGACCTTGTTCGTGATTTGGACTTATCCAAAAACAAGGCAGAATTGCTAGGATCAAGACTCCAACAATGGAATCTTCTAGAAGAAGATGTCACAATTACTTCATATAGAAAGCGCCATCAGCAGTTGGAACCTTTCTTTATGAAGGAAGGTAATCTGGTATTCTGTTCCAATATTGACGACCTCATGAATGCCTTACAGATCACTCATGACCCACAAGAATGGAGACTCTTTGTAGACTCTTCAACACTGAGTCTTAAGGCTGTGCTTTTGCACAATGGAAACCGTCTTCCATCTATTCCATTAGCGCATGCTGTCCACATGAAAGAGACATACGATAACCTAAAACAGCTACTGCATTCCATTGACTATAACAGGTACAAATGGCACCTGTGTGGTGATTTGAAGGTAGTTGCCATTTTAATGGGACTGCAGCAAGGATATACAAAATATATGTGTTTCTTGTGTGAGTGGGATAGCCGAGCAAGAGAGTTGCACTACGTGCGGAAGGAATGGACTCCCAGACAAAACATGGCAGTTGGACAGAAGAATATCCAGCACCCAGCTCTGGTCGAGGCTCACAAAATCCTACTACCACCCCTTCACATCAAACAAGGTTTGGTGAAGAACTTCGTGAAAGCCATGGACCGCACTTCGCCAGCTTTCCGATACCTGCATGAAAAATTCCCTCGACTCAGCGAAGCAAAGATTAAAGAGGGAGTTTTTGTGGGTCCTCAGATTAGAGAACTCTTCAAAGATGACCGCTTCAACAACTTGCTGGAGGGTGATGCGAAACAAGCATGGAATGCTTTTCGTCTAGTGTCTACAGACTTTCTGGGGAATGTTAGGGCAGAAAACTACAAGGAACTAGTAGAAGACATGCTCAAGCAGTACCAGAAATTTTGCTGCAATATGTCTCTGAAGATGCATTTCCTTCATTCCCATCTGGATTTCTTCCCTGACAACTGTGGTATGGTTAGTGACGAACATGGCGAACGTTTTCATCAAGATATCGCAACAATGGAGCAAAGGTACCAGGGAAAATGGTCCACTACAATGTTGGCTGACTACTGCTGGACACTCCGCAGAGATGCTCCCGAACAGCTGTACAAGAGACAGGCAAAAAAATCTAAGAACTAGTCTATGACCTGGTTTTTACAAATATTAACTGTAAGTGTATCACTATTGGCATGCATTGTGCGATATAAAATTACTTCCTTTCAGATTACAAAAAAACTAGAGCCAATTCGGCATTTTCACTGTCATATTCGTGTTCAGCACATACAAATTGATAAGAACTGACTAATTTCATTTCAGTAACATGACTTTTGTAAAAATTTGTTGTCCAGTGTAATGGGTGAGATATATTAGTAGATAAAGCAATTAAAGGGTAAGGTAACGTAATACACCTAAGATAAGGTAATACGTGAGCTAAATTAACAATAAGGTGAGTTTACAGACGAGGCAAAGGTAATGGCATGACACAAAGCAGTCGTCAAGGGCGCGAATTAGCGATGGATTTTTATGGACTATGAATCGTATCCCAAATGATGCACGTATGGTGATTGATGGGGAGGGAGATTCAGAGGCAAGACTGCAGACCAATCGCTGATTGGAGGTTTATCAATTGGTCATGAATCATAATCAAGAACTGCTACAGAAGAGGAAGAGTAGAAGATGTCTCATTGCTTTATGCGCTTCCAGATAATGATAGTCGTCACGGAATAGCTGACTGTTCGAAGGCGGGCACAACCTACACACACATACACATACACACGCACGCACTCATTCTCAGATACACTGGTAAACACACACGCACTAGCATTCAGACTCATTCACACACACATGCGCGCACACACACGCACACACACACGCACACCTACACACGCACACACACATACATGCACACACACGCACGCGCGCACACACACACACGCACACACACGCACGCACAATACATGCACACACACGCACACACACACGCACAAGCATCCAGATGCATGTGCGCGCATGAATTGAGGCAGACGCACACAAACACTCACACACACTCCCAAACAGATGTTGCTATTGTTATTGCTGTTGCCATTAAATTTGTTAATAAATGTGTGTAATTAGCCTAGGAATAGATTTGTTTTGACGGTCATTGATATGACTACACATTAGGCCGAGTCTTTGGCATTTCCACTGCGAAACCCCGCTGCAAATGATCTAGCGAAAGCTCTCATTTCTTTATTAACAATGCTTGGTTTTCCGAATGAAATAATTGTGTATACGTGTATGTATATACTTCTCTACGTATATACGTATATATAAGCGAATATTAGGAGTATGCAATATGTCTAGGGAATACCATACATGTTTGTGTCGTTTCTTGTAGGTTCTATTGATTATTGATGCGTCTCACAATATCAATGAATTATGTGCAATATGTAGCATCTCATATTAGCCCTAAATGCGCTTAAGTATGTATATATATTATATATAGTGATTATAAATATAAATGTTCATCTATATATCTTCTAGATATCTATATATTTATATATATCATTTTATGAGTTACATATGTATATATCACATACATATATAATCTTATATAGCAAATATATCGTCACTAAACTATATATATCTTCTATATATTTATCCTCATTTCTAAATAAGTTGCATATATATATATATATATATCTTCAGAAACAAGTATAATTACAATTATATGTGTATATATAACATATATATGTATATATATAATCTTGGTATATGCTTAGGTTTGTATATATGATGGAGGAGGTTTGTAATTGGAGGATGTTTAGCGAGGCATAAGATTAATCTCAGACGGATTAATTGCCAACTCTGTTGATCATGTAATTATGATGGAGCTTTGTTTTGATGATGAGAATGACGACGATGTCTCTATTCGAGGAAGCCCGAATTCTCGTTAGGTGGCGCCTTACCGGTCCACAATTCCGTCTGGCTTCCGATTAGAATGCGAATCGTGGTGAGTTCCATCGCTGCCCAGCACTCGGATCGAGCCTAATTCGCAGTGTATTAAACAGAAATTTGTCCCCATTACCACCCCGTATTCTAAGTTTGAACCCATCTCCTCGTTCCCTCAGACTTCTGTTCCCCGTCCACTCACCATCGCTGCATTATGGATTTTATCCCATCAAAGACACCGCAAGACAGGCCCCCTCAACTTAAGCGAAAGAACAAGTCAACATGTGACATCATCATTGAAAGCAGAGCATTTGTTTTTGAAAAGTCAAAAGCTAAAATGTTGTATCAAATGTTGTATCAAAGCTAATTATTTGTTACACGAATAAAGAGCACAATATCGATAGGCGCCATGCCACTGGCCTAGTTAGCTACATCGGTAGATGAGTACTCCCAGGAGCCTCTATGCGATCCCCGGTTTGCCGGTCCCGGTTTGCTTATTTCAGAGATTTAAATCTCGGATTAGTACGGTCCGTGCACTGGGACCTTAAATGGCGTGGCGCCCATTCAAACAGGCAGCGGTGGTGAAGGATCTCACCCGATAAATTCATTGCAAAAATGAGCAGGGTCGAGGCCACACGGTCGCTATATAAAACCTACACATTTACATGTTTACATCTACATTTACGGTCCCCGTGCAGGGACCGTGCTATTTAAATCTCTGAAGTACAGCCACTAGCGGTATGGGAACCGGCATCCTCACGAACAGAGGCGCCTTGACGTACGCTTTAACCAATGAGCCAATCAAGCCAGCATAGTTCGATATGAACGAGAGGTTCATTTGTAGGCGAATGGAACACGAATATCAGGAAAAGTCTCCATCTGCATGCACCCACGTACACGTACAACCAAAAGCAACGGATTGGCAGTTGACACCGGGTTTGGTTGGGTGTCGGGGTGAACGACCAGATCCTCGTTACTAGATAATTTATGTGGACGAGTGCTCAGTTAAGTTCTTCCGCGCTTAAGCCTCTTTTAACAAGAGATGCATTCGATAGGAGAAGCGAAGCTGCGGAAGAGAGCATTGCCAATGCATCAGGAACAATTACCTAGTCGTTGGATAGGCAAATGGCGCGTTAATCTGTATAGCGGTCGCTATGTAAATGCATTTATATAGCGCCTAACAGTTACCGTCGCCCGATCGTATATATCTCGCTACCCACAGGGTTATCGCTAACCTCGTCTTTGTTCTGAACTTGGTCTCTTGTGTGAAACAGCCTATACAGACAGAGAGAAACAAACCGACATATATAGAGAGATACAAACAGATACAGGTTGACAGACAAACAAGCACATCAAGAGAAACGTACAGACAGACACAGGCAGACATAAAATTAGAGACAGGGAGACTACAATATCAGACAACAAAAACGAGACAGTGAGCAGGCACACAGAAAACAGACAGATAGAACTGACAAGACAGACAGTCGAGCAGGCAGACCTACAGAGAGTGCTCGACAGACCTACAGAGAGACAAGACAGAATGACTGCATGCAGGCAGTCGGGGGAGCAGTGACAGAGAGAGACAGGCAAGAAGAGATACAGACAGACAGTCAATGTGGGCTATGTCTGTAAGCAGCATTTGTAGATACGTGAATCTCCGGAGTGGGGTTTATAAATTCGGGACAAATCAATTTGACTTTATCAAAATGCTGCATGATGAATGATGAGCCACGTTTCAATTTATTTTTAATTAATCATTTCTCGTTATTACAATCGAATACGGGTCGCCAACTTTCATGGCTCGATATTTTATTTCAGTTCGTTTCCATGGCGACGGCTGCGTCTTGTTGATAGACATGTGTTGAGATAGTTTTGTTGGTTTCCAATTAGAGTTTTGCAGTTTTCTGGTTTTCCTTGGGTGACTAGCCAGAGGAAATAATTTGGGCTTGTTTTGCGGTTGCCATGGCATTTTCACTGTATTGGGCTACATTTATGGTTGCCATGGCATTTTCGATGCGTTATTTTTGCTTTTTCTTGGTTGATATGGATTTTCGATGATCAAACAAGACTAAATGATATAGTGTATTGCAGAAAAGAATGTTATTTATGCCTTAAGACCACTTAAGCCCTAGACAACAATAACTGTTCACTGTCTTCAGACAGTTTATATATACGTAAGTTCAGGTATGCCCAGTGCTGTAAAGCTTAGTTAATCATCATCATCATCATCATCATCATCATCATCATCATCATCATCACCATCACCACCACCACCATCATCATCATCACCAACACCACCACCACCACCATCATCATCATCATCATCATCATCACCACCATCATCATCACCACCACCACCACCACCATCATCATCATCATCAGTTCCTGACGCCAGCCGTTTGTTGGTGATGGGTGCGAATATATGATCCTCATTCTTTTCGATCATTTGTCAAATTCGGTTTTGTCTCGTGTTTAGTCCAAATCTTGTTATGTTGTCTATCGAAGGTAGTCGTGATCTTCAGCTGCTTCTGCTTCTCTTCCTTCGCAGATTCATGTGGCTCATTGCGTGGGAGTCGGTCAGCTGACATTTTTCCACATAAGCAAATCACTGGAGCCTTCGCTGGACGGCTTAATCTAAGAAAATTGTCTCCATATCCAAAGGTTGTCGTATTTCATGTCTAATTTTTTGTAGTCTGAAGATTCCTGCAATTTTCTGTAGTCAGCTCATTTCTGTTGTGATTTTAAAGATTCTCTTTTCGTCTTACTTGCCATTGTCCTGAATTCTGTTCCATATAGAAAATGGGTTGCTTCTTAGCCTCCTATATTCTTGCCTTTGTTCTTTGTTATTTCCCTGCTTCTACATATCTTGGCCCCTCTTGCTATTGCTTGTGATGTCCGGAAGAATGATTTTAGATGTACTGAACTTAGTTTAATAATATTAATTACAGAAAAAAACGTATATAGCGCCGTAGCCCGGCCGAGGTTGAAACAATGGCGCTGCACATCGTCAGTTCTGTACAGTTATTAGCTAACTGGTAATACTAATAGTATTAAACGATTACAGACCGACACCAAATAGAGAAAGTATATACTACTGAAAATTGTAGGCTTTCGGCTATTATGGGCCCATGACATAGAGTCATCCAGCAGTGAAATTAAATTTTTTAATTAAGCAATATAAAGTGAATAAGATAGACACGTATGAATGTCATTGATTTCTACTGGTATCCTAGGTCTACATGTAGTACTATATTCAGTTAGTATTTAACAACTTAGTACCAATAATCTTTTACTCTGTCAAAATCAATCACATAAATTTGTATTCACGAACGCGGTTGATCCCAAGTCCCACATGCAGTGACGTAGCTAGGGGGAGTGGTGCGGCCGCCCCGAACGGCACTGTCCAAGGGGTGGTAAAGAGGTTGGGAAACTAAAATTTTTGAGACATATATTTTTCAACTGTAACCAAAATTTCAATGGTGATCGCTTAAAAGACAATGACAGCTTATGTTGCAAAGATCCAAGGTTGTGCCGATGACGTTGTTCACAACGTGTACAGTAAGCTTTATAGAGTTTGGAATTGGACTGCCCCGGTCTCTTTCTATTTCTCTCTCTAAAAGCCTCGCATCCAGTAGTATACTGTAATTTAAGCTCATCGCTTACTGCGGTCAAAGCAACCTTCTCTCTCCACAGTACCTGACCACTCTCTCCCCAATTCCACTGCTCTCACTGTCTACCTGTCTGTCTGTCTGTCTGTATGACTGTCTGTCTCTCTCTCTGTTTGTCTGTCTGTCTGTCTCTCTCTCTGTCTGTCTTGCAGGATGAAATATTGCATGTGTCAGATCAAAACTCCATCCCTCTCTAGATTAATGAAGACTATTCAAGAAAGCCGTGCTGACTTGCAAGCGAGCTATATATGCATTTTAGCTTATTGCTGAACGGCTGAAGCCCCACTTCAATGGCGAATTTGAGAAAGGAGGCTTCCCCAATATCATCGTCATAAGTTGAGTGGAATATTGTCTTATTCAGGATATATGGAGACCATATGTGGAATTTTGCCTTATTACAGTTGAAGTTTACTTACTTTGCACTTACGCCTACGATTCCTCGATCAGCCGATGGACACATGGCGTGTTAACAAATGTCTTACTTACTTACTAGCGACCTTGGACAAGTTGCTCACCCACAATTGTCTGTGATGAAGGCAACGGGAAGCCACCTCACTCATCTCGTCCCCTGATGGCATAAATCCAATGGACCTGCCTTTGGGCAGAGAACTCATCATCATCATCATGGAGCCCATATAGGAATACTGTCCCAGTCTAACCAAATCTTAAACATATGTTGTTATTGAGTTTGGTCGCAACAGCGCAACTCTTTATATTAGACAATGTATCCAATCGTCGATACAAAGTATAGGCCTACCTTTTGAATTGCACGCCTCCACTCTGTTCATAGTAACCATTTTTCTTCATCCTGAAGTAGCAGTAAACTCGACATTTGCTTTGAGACAAAGACTCCCGAACTCCTACTTGGCCTGAGGAACCATCCAAGTTCGTAGGTTTGGTCCAGGGCCAGTAACGTTTTCCCAGGCCTGAACTAGCCTTGTGATAAACTTATTTCTGGTTATGTATATTCTACGACTGGTACCGATACGCAGTACTGCGATTTTTCAAATTGTTACAAGCGTATGCCCTCTGGACTTGCTCACGACGCCTTAACGCACGAGATCGAGACGAGACCGAGCTTCTCTCATCCGAGACCGAAACGTTGGCAATTATGTCCGAGACGAGACCGAGACGAGACCAAGACGAGACCGAGACGAGACCGAGACGAGACCGAGACGAGACCTTAGGTACGTCTCGAGGCTGTCTCAAGATCAAGCTTATATCCCTGAGAATATTATAGTCACGTGCACACTTATTTTGCGACTGTCCATATCTGCAATGCCACAATGTCCGTATTCTATTTTCACGCAATTTACTGCCCGTGCGCGTTCTGGAATCGTTAGTGTCTACTGTTTCCAGACATTACTTTACAGCGTGGTTGGCTGGTGGAAATCTACGAGACCCTTCACATGTCATTCGGGTTAATTTATATCGCCCGTGGTTGCTGGGTCGTTGTCTCCAAGGAGTCACAGGATTCGCTCCGTTGCCACTGTTGGCGCAGGAGGCAGAGTTTGCTTAGCTGAAGGCTTAAGCATCCTATCAATCAAGGCAATTCTAATCATTTAAGGACCGTATCTTCAGCACTTTTGAGAGGTTCTTTGAAATGAGCTACATAAATGTTCAGAAGCATACAGACACGCAAGCACACAAACAACGACTTGTTAAATATCACCGTTAGTTATTTCCTATCAAAGGTATATGCTCGTTATGCTACCCATACGTTTCGCACCTGCACACGGGTCTCCACCACTGGTTGAAGCTATCTCCCACTGAAGGTATTTAGCTTCTTCTCCTTCCTCCCTCCATTTCCTCCTCCCTCACTCCCTCCCATCTCCTACCAACCACAAGTCACTACGTGTTGCAGTAGTGTTGACAAGTATAGAGCGATGATAAACTATCTACAGCAGCGACTATATTTAGTTGTTCTTGGAGGACTTTGCTGGTCGGGTCAGATAGCAGACATCCTGGTTGATCGTCGTCCAGAATAACCACAGCCGACGACGAATGAAGAAAATCGTACGAAGACATTTCGATGGTTTGCGATATAAGATTCTGATTTGGAATCTGCGCTGCGCATCTGGCAGGTCCCACTTGGCGAGGGGCGAGAACGGGGTCGGTTTCTGCTCTCTGCTCTTTGACGAGCAGCCACACTCTTACAACTTACAACTAATGGTTGGAAACAGCAGACACAGATGTAGCCAGAATCAAGAATCAAGAGCAAGTCGCAGAGGGTCGGAGGGCATGCCCCCGTCGTCTCCTGTGTTGGGATGAAAGACCCAAACTAGACCTAGAATACAAAGCGAGAATCTTAACATAGTTTATCGAAAATACTGCAAACTACGAATAATGTAGTTTCATTCATTTTATAAGGTACGTATACCGGTGCTGTTATAGATGCTGCCTGTCCCTCTCAATATCGTCTTTCCACTGTTGCCCCATCATGTTAAAATCCTGTATCCGCCCTTGCCAAAACTTTTCATAGACATAATTATCTGGTAAGGGTCGTCCTTCTTCCTCTTATCTCGCTCTCCTCTCCAACCCCAAACACCACCCCTCCCAATAGCTGCCACGCTGTCTCTCCGTCTGACTTTTGGGTCTTGACCTGGAACCGCTCTTTCGCCTATCGATTTTATTTTGACTGAGCGCCTGTTAATAAGCTTGTCTACGCGACGTGGCTTTCGTTGGGCGCTGTAGAAATCTCAGAATTACGATTACGATTACGAAAATGACCTGCTTTGAACCCTCCCTCCTCTTGTCCGCATTTGTCCGCTTTGACATTGCCCCCCCCCCATTCCCTTTGCGGACAACGACACTCCAGCAGTGTTCTAAGGTTACCCTGCTGATCTTGCAGGGATAACTGTGCTGCGAAGTGGGGTACTTTAATTGATGCTGGGGCGGCCAGCAAACGAACTCTAACTAGATCCAACGCAGACGGTCTGCTGTCTGACTAAAGCTGGTGTTTAAGGCACAGGCTGTACATAAAAACGTATGTACCCAATTTAGATGCGGGCATTTGCATTGGTCATAATCCCCTCCTTTACCCCCATTTACGTCACCCCTTCCTCACTTATCTGCGGACGTCCTTAATGGACGACCCCCTAATAATCAGTGTGGCATACAGAAAGACAGCCACATTGTAGTGCCTGCTCTTAGCAGACATGACTTGTAAGAGTGCGGACGAGTTTGATGGCTGATGGGAGTGGTGGTTCGTAAACCAATACCTAGGCGAATCTGAAATTTTGTTGTGATTTCTCGGGGTGACGCGGTTGGTGGTCGTAATTGTAAAATCGACGATTTATGGCGCACTGAAGGTAGCGAGCTACTTCTACAGGGTGCTTTAAACTGTTCAATGTCAGTAGGGTTGCCAGGTGGCTTCTTCGAAAATACCAGACACATGTGCTGTTTTATGGAGCTCACAATAAAATCGTGGGTGCGCCATGGTTGCGCCAAGCTTACAACATTAGCTTAGATGTACATGTGCAATCAGCATCTACACCCGTCGGCAGCACAGAAACATAGCCCCATAGAAACCGAATTTATACATCGCAAGGCCATGCATGTGGTGCGCCACCGTCATATTAGTTGCCGTTTTTTCGTCTAGCATGGTTAAAGTAGTGAAACTCGCTATTGAGTCTGAACAGCTTGAGTAGAATTAGACAACCCTTAACGGCAAGTTAAAATACCAATCATCCGGCAGGTATTAATTCTGATTTTTATCCCGGAAACAGCCCGAGGATGGGAAATGCGAGAGGCGATAGACCTGACCAGAGACCGATCGAAATGGAGAAGTTTTGTTAGAGCCTCATCGTCGGTGAAAACTTGACGGAGCAGAAAAAGAAGAAGAGAAGAGAAGAAGAAGATCCCGGAAACATGGCACAAAAACAGGACTGTCCGGCTTCAAGCCGGACATCTGGCAACCTTAATTGTCCGCGCCAGCTGGAAAAAAAGAGAGTGAGAATTCAAGTGTTTTTATCTGATCTTTTCTAATCAGATCAGATATAACCTGATTGGATCGAGTCTGCTAGTAATGTAATCGATTCTGACATTATTTTGCACTCCAAAATTGAAATTTTTAGGGTCAAAAATGGGGAATCAAAAGGATCACTGGCCTAGGTTTCCGAGTATGGACATGGTCCCTGTGGCGACGCCCTGGCATCAACATACATATAAATATATATGCATACTGTGAGTTTAATTTCGACTGCTATGTAACCGAGCAGTGGAATCGGAAATTTTGATGATGTCACATCGATGAATCATCGAGATGTTGACTTATTTGTGATTGGCAGGCGTTCGCACGCATTTTATGCACATGCTTCTCAATGGTCAGTGTTCGAGCGCAATATCTGGTGACTTGGAGGGAAATACGCGACAAAAGCGGACGCCAGTGCTTTGTTGGCAGAGCGCGAAGATTTGGTACCTGTTGTC
This sequence comes from Norana najaformis, assembly GCA_964023275.1. Taxonomy (NCBI): domain Eukaryota; kingdom Metazoa; phylum Annelida; class Clitellata; order Crassiclitellata; family Hormogastridae; genus Norana; species Norana najaformis. Next base: position 36,975,645 of record OZ029913.1, on the reverse strand, counting down.
TGTCGTGTTCTATTTTGGTGATTTGAATTACAAATGTGTTGCTAGATTCGTTCGTTTAGAAACTGTGACGATTTATGAACTCCTGTGGTTTAACTTTTCTTTTATTCAATAAACATACGAAAATCAAAGACTATGTCTTTCATCAATTTAACGCTATTTTACGAATCATGCGAGTCAGCGCTTCGCAGCCCGATGGTTGACATTTTGAAAAATTTGTTGACATATACATACGTAAATAAATAAATGCATGCTGACTTTATATGGTGAAGACAGTGTGAGGTTCTTCAGCGCCTTATTTATTTTCTTAAAATATCGCAGTTCAAATAACCAGATACATACAGTGTGTTTTGTGTGTTCTACTGATAACACAGTAATGTGTTATTTGGTTTACGTTGCAAATGACGTCGACTTTTGTTGACGAATGCAATTTTACAGTTTAGTGCCTATAGCTTTGTATGGCCAGTTGCACAGCATGGCTGTGAGAGCTGGACCATAAAGATATGAAGAGGCAAGAATCAACGCAGTTTGAAATGAAGTGTCTGCGGCGGATTCTTAAGAGTACCGTGGACTGCCAAGAAGACAAACGATTGGGTCCTAGAGACTGCAGGAGTAGAGAGGAGTCTGATCCGATTAATCAAAAAGAAGAAGCTGTCATACTTTCTGCATGTGCTGGCGAAAGAGTGGAAACTGCTTATAGAATGAGGTCATCCAAAGCACAATTCCAGGATCCCGTGCTCAGGGAAGACCCAAGATGACATGGATAGTCAGCATCAAGTTGTGGACTGAATTATCGTCAGACCAGTTATTACAAGAAACGAGGGACAGAAGCAGATGACATAGAATTGTCCGTGGTGCAGCCAACCCTCGGCTCGACAACCGGCTGAAGACAAGACAAGAAGTTTTAATGTCGATGATAGAAGTGACTGTAGTGATTGAACTATAATGCGTTAATGGGTAGAAAGTAAAGTAAGTGTCATGAATGCTATGATAGAAATTGGGAGAGTATATAGGATTCGAAGCTCAATTCCCTGTATACTTTGAAAAGTCATCGACACAAATACCCATAAACTCATAAATACACACCCGTACACACATTACATCGCGTTACATTCTTTCCTTGTGGAAGCCGAAAAACAAATATGGATAAAAGTCGATGAATCAGACTCTTGTGCATTCTTTCTGCCAGGATGAATGTTCGCCAATAAATTGGGATCTAACGTCCCTGGGCAAACACACAACAACAGCCAACCGGATACAAACCGTTTCCGTCTTTGACCGGGGTCGCAGGGATGCCCCCCCCACCCCCCCATCTCGTTCATCTTCACTTCGCACAATGAGGGTCGCGAAATGGGTTATAAAATTCGAAACTCTCTCAAACACAGAATGACGTTCGACCCCGTCATATACTGCGCCGTTGTCAGATTGGCATTTTATTCGGATTTATTGCGTATGCGCAATATGCGTGTTATGATGCCAGCACGCGAAACACCGGCCGGTGCGAGCGCGGGAAAACAGATGGAAGTGTTCCGCGCTGTATTGGAAGCAAATTAGGGAACGCAGCGACGCTGCTACACTTTTGAGCAGCCTTTGCTGAATAATTTATCTAGCGACAGTTCGTAGAAGTGACGTACTACGGGTGACGCGAAATGTCACTATCTGTTTTTTTGCAAATTGCCAAGATCCGCATTTTCGCGGTGATGAGCCCCACCGCCCCTCCATGAAGCCAATGTCCGCGAAACAGTATCTGCTACTTGCTTACTTAGTCGGCTTGATATTTACTTACTTAGCAGCAAGCACCAATCGAAGCATGTGCATTGTTGAAGTGGCGCTATAGAATAGAACAGAATACATAATCGGTAGCTTCAGTATACTCAAGGTAAACGGAGTATATTTGCTGTATACTTACATTCTTAAGAATAAACGGAGTGTATTTTAAGTGTAGGTGTAATATTGGCTGACGCTGCATGGAAGAGATGAGTCAGTTTTTAAAACCCGCGCTTGCGCAATAGTGGAAAGTTTGGAAAACTCACGCTTGCGCAATAACAGAAAGTGTTGGAAATACCCACTCTGGCGTAAGAGCAGGCCGCAAAGTTGAGCGTGTGTTGCGATGGGTCGTGGGACCGGTCTAAGCCGGTCTTAATAATCTGAACTGATCTGCAATCGCGGCGAAAAGGGCCAATCAAATGAAGTCGGAAATATTTTGTATAGAGAGCTCGAAAAAGATTTTTGGGGCAGTTGTGTTCAGTTGATAATTTGAGTTATAAATGTCTTTGAAAGATTCGTACGCTTAGCAACTTGTATACGTAGACGTTCAAGTACTGTTGTCCTGGAAGTTGGAACTGTTCATATCAATTATATATGTGAAAATCAAAGACCATGTGTCTTTCCTCGAAATAACGCTAGGCTACAAATCTGTCGAGTCGACAGAGTTCGAAGCCCTATCGATTGACACTTCGAAAGATCGTCGACACTAAGTTTATTGAGAATTGTGACGTTCTCGGTCGGGACATAACTTCGCAGGGCACGGGTGACTCCAGCCCAGCTCTACGCTTCGATCCACCCGCCTCACTGCCCCTTCTACTTCCGATGAAAAATGGCCTTTCCGTATCGCCTCTGCCCGTAGTGTTCGTTCTCTCTAAGGAAGGTTTAGGATTGGCCGCTTCCTCAAGGGAGTCAACACTGTAACGCTCTGTTTCGGGATCCGACTCTGTCTTTTCCGCGGTCGCCAGATGGGCAACGTACTGAGGATGGTCTTTACTCGGAACAGGGTTCGTTTTCTTTCTGCGTGCCTTCTTTAGTACGGACTTTCTCACAACCACCATTCTACATCTCGTAACTCTCCCGTTACCGCCAGTATTCTGAGACACCAGTCGTTTTCTTGGTTCCTGGAACAGGGAAGTCTTACGACGAGCCTCTACGTCTTTCCGCCCTAGGCACGTGGATATTGAGCGACGCATCTTCCCACTATCAGCTGTCCCTCTGTCCACCTCCGTGTGTAGGATTCAGGGATTAAGTTCCCATACCGGGTCTCTGTTTTGGCAATTTTCGACCAACACAGAAAATTCTGCTTTGGGAGATAGGATACCCTTATTGAACACTCAAGAGAAGGTCCCCTCTCTAACCTTCTCTAAGAGAACACATGGACCTTCGTACCACCCTACGCACGAGGGGGCCCTTACTCGCACTTCAGTCAGTCCTCCGATCAACCTCGACGTCCCAACCGTCGTTACTCAGACCGTCTCGCGATCTACGGCAAAGTGGGCCCTTGCCCTGCCGGATCCGCGCCGTCAGCCAGAAACTAGACAGTGATTGTCTCGGTTGTTCATCCGGGAGCGCACTGATTAGCCTTTTTCCGGAACCTCGCGTCCGTATATTTGACCATATCGAACACGGGCTTCTCCGGACGTCACCTTCGTCCGTATATTTGTACACAATATGAATTCGCTCACTGAATTTCAAAAACAATTTGACTCGTATATGTGAAGGCACGCAACCATCCTTCACGATATAGGCACTGCAGCACACGTCACCTCTTAACCAACCCATTTGTCTCAACCCATTTGCTTATATGATTAGGCCAGCCTAATCATACACAAATGAAGATGTTTTAATGTGACCGATTACGTGCCATAACCAAACATTTAAACCTAGACATTTGAACAAAAGGGCCCTTTTTTGCACATTAATTTACTAAAAATACACCAAGAAGTCTGTTCGGCCTAATTATTAAGCTATTATTAGATTCAACTTTAAATTAAATTAAAATTAATTTCTAACAATCTAAGCCGGCTGAACCGTGCACACCAGCGCAGGACTTCGTGGCTACTTAAAGCGCGTCACAGCTACTCCTGCCTCTTTTCAAACAGACCTGCCTTGTGTCCGATCCGCCACAGAGCAACGGAATATACTCCAAGTACGTCCAGAATAACCAAAGTAAAACTCGGATTACGTGGATTATTCTTTGTATTCGGCCTCAACATAGTAAACTTTGAGTTTGCTCAGAGCACACGGAGTATACTAGAGCTATACATAACAAAGAAGACAACGGAGTAAGCGTAGACTATTTGGAGTGTCACCGGAATCTATTCAGAATGTATTTATTAGGAGTATTAGAGTAATCTCGAAGCACGTTCATAGTAAAACGCGTATAGTCCTAATAGGTGCAAACTATTGGTTTGATACACGGCCATTTAAGCCGTGCTTAGCGCTCACTTTGTCCCGTCGATTCATCCATCCCGACCCATTCCGCCGTAGCCGACGAAAGATGGCACTCGATGTTCGCCGGCCCATTTTCGCCGCATAATGGAGTACAGTCCGAGAGCGTCGCCATATAACTGTCCGATTTCATTGCTCTATAACCACTTGTGCGTCGACATTGTTAGATATGGATGTCCCCCGACGACCGCAAAACTGTGCCAGACTAGCCCGACTGCCAAGCCCCATCCTACAGACGAACTCGCGACTGCCATAGCGGAGCATGTGCGCAGATCCGAAGCAGGCATAGTGCAAAATGCTTTAAAAATTGCGTGACTATTTAGTATGGTGTAATTAGTGACGTCAGATTTCAATGTAGACGCTAAACCGAAATGAATTTGCCCATAACTGTTTTCCACCCAACCGACCTGCGTGACGACTGACGATTGAGGCCGTGGCAGAAAGACACAGGGACATGGCTCGTTCCCCTGATGAACACTCCGATGGTTTATGACGAGGAAGTCTCTATTCACAGGCAAATGCGCCGATTGCAATTTCCAGAAGAGCCTCGACTTAGCCAAAAAAATATATCGTTCGCTGACAGCTTTATGTATTTACATAGCTGTATAATGGGCCTATTATGTTTATCGTTATTTGTTTTGTATATAATATATTTATAGACCTATGTACAAGTGCAATTTGATGTGTAATCGGATATTTATCTGAGCTCTCATTGCTACATACCAGTATTCAATATTCTTACATTATTCTTATACATCACGTGAACGTATATATGCATATGCACATATTGTATGTCTGTGTGTACATACACTAAAACCTCATTATAGTAGCAACATAATAACTCGGTGTTGTGAACGTAATATTAAGCTGTTTAGTCAACAGGTTTTAAGCTCGCGTTTATTCAGGAAATTTTCATTAGTCATCGGGTTATTGATTTGTTTGTGCATGCGCGGATCATGTGCTTGCAGTGGATGAGTGCGTCAAGCACGCGGAGGGAGTGATGTAATTGGCTGCAGTGCCCTGTGTGCAGGTGGGCTGACGTCGGCAGTGATTCTTAGCGGGGCGTATTTTATCACGTGAGCATTAGCTACATTGTGGCGAGTCACCGAGTTTTGGGAAAAAATCAAGGCTGCGCATTAGCGGGAGGCCGGTCTAAACCAGTCTGAACTGGTCTGCTGTCGTGGCGGGAAAGAGCCTATATACGTGGAAGCATTGTTAGGGAGCGCAAAGATTTGGTAGCGGTTTGCTCAGTTGATAGTTTCAGTGACACATGTCGTTGACAAATTAGAGTGAATAGTGCTGTATATTCGACGTCTGCAGTACTGCTGTTTTTTTTTATCTTTTTATCAATTGCATATACAAAAATCGAAGACCATGTTTCTTTTCTCGAGTTAACGCTACGCTAGAAATCGAAGCCCGATCGTTGACAACTACGAAAGATCGTCGACATTGTCTGATATATACATTGATCAACAACGTGGATTCCAAATTTAATTTAGGCTTAGAACATGACTTCATCATAACGTGACGTCATTAGAAGGCAACCTCGTTATAAAACGGTGCTTGATATGTGACTCCCAAAGGCAGCGTTAAAGCAAGGTTCCAGCATATCACTATATACATAATATACATGATTGCATATACAACATTATATATATAATGTATGTAAATGAGTGCAAATGAAATGTAATGTGTCTCGACATTTATCTAGTGCCTTTTAAGAAACTCTCATGGGCGCTGCTGTGTATAACGCACATATAATAGAAACATAAGCTCTCGTTTACTTCTTCTATACGCATGTACATACGATATTTTATGTACATACATATACAAGAGGCTCATTGTAACATTGTCTTTGGGGTTATATCGAGGACCAGCTCATACTTAAAGGTGTATTATAATACGGTCGTTTTCTAAAGTTCAACTAAATTTGGAATCTATATATCCCCGACCGTGTTATATCATTATTTGTGTTATACTAAGGTGCGTTATTAGAAGTGTCTAGTGCATATGTACTGTCCATGAACAGCATACATATAGATATATATGTAATGCATATATATGTATTACATATATATATACACAATGTTGTAGACCTACATATATAAGTACATGTGCATACATATACGTGTTTTAGCGTAGCTTCATATAGAATGGGCTATCGTGCGTGGCTACTGATTAAATTTCTGTTATATAAGTTGTGTTCTTGGAATGAGGAGTCGACGGAGAAATGGCTGATGCACATTGATCTGGTGTTGCGTTGGCTGCTGAGGATAGAGTATTCGTAGATCCATCATCACCGGTAACTTAGCAATCCCTGTCAAACCAGAGATCATTTGTTCCAGGTCAATGACGTCGTGATTACGTCATAAATGACTGCCGTTTCCATAAAAACTGTTCTGGGAATCCATCAACATCCAGCTGGGAGTCTTTCCAGTGGTTGGATGTGTTTCCAATTTATTGTGGATGTAACTGAGGTTACAAGTGCCACTTAGTACTCTAAGGAATCTCGTTGATCATGTCCTGTCGTCTGTGAGCGTAATTTCAGAGCACAGAGATGTAAGATAACTCAGATAAGAAACTGTTGTGCTTGAACTATTGTAAGTGCATATCGAAGAGAAAATCGATTCGAAGCCGGACTGTACCTTAACCCGTTTTATTACTAATAGACCTGTCTGTATGCTTGATTGTCATTTTCTTCGTCATCTGCTTGTACCTGACCCGTTTGTGAAATCGTTTGTTATAATGTGATCTGATTGTCTTTGATCTATTTTTGACGTCATCCTATTGTTATTGTATGTATGCGTTTATCTGATCATTTACATAGCAATAGTCCTCTAAGAACTTCTCAAAGGCGCTAAGAATTATTGTAATGTCTTCTGTTTATGACGTCATCTATTGCGCTTGACCTCTTTTTTAGAACAATTCTGTTGTTTCTGACCTTGTTTATCAAAAGACCATTTTCTGAAATTATTTTCTTACCATTATGTGACGTTTCCAAACGACCTTCTTCTGTTCTTATGACCTCATCAAGCTCATTTATGAGGTAATCTAATTGTTATTTGCTTCATTCAATGAAATCATCTGATTGTACATTTTTTTATTAACCAGCGCTTTTTATAGCATCATCAAGTTGTCAGTTATGGATTTTAGTGAAATAATCCGACTATTTTTGATCTGTGACGCAATCTGACTGTGCCGTATGACCCATTTACGACATCATCTGAACGCCCTTGACCTCTTTATGACACGACCTGTTTGTTCCATGGAATCGTCTACTTATGATGTGAACTAACTGACCTAGTTTTAGTTGGGATGATGAAATTTCTGGTATCACTCCAAGGCAGGAATTTGTCCACGCCAGAATAAGAAGCGGTTTTTTGGTTACGTGAAGCGGCGATGAATCGGAGCAAAGAAGGACAAACGGGTTCAACAGGAAAAGACGGAAACAAGTTTGAGCTCTTTCTGTGCTAGTTCCCGATCATCTAATGTTTTCATTGGAAACAACACTCATTTGCTTTGCCTACGATAATGTTATCTGTTATTAGTACAGCAATTTTTACTTATTTAATATTAGTGTTATCTTTAATATTTTTATTTTATTATTGGAATTATTTTTAATATTATTTCTTTCATTTAATAAATGGTATTACTGATATTAATGCTGCAGTGCATTTAATTATAACACGAATTTTATAGCCTTTCAACTTCCACTAGGGTAGAGAGTGCAATGATCATCAAGCAGGCTTGAGATTGGAGTGCAGAGCTTTCTGGGGTCTGTTGTGTGGGAATGCTTCCGAGTTCCGTAGTTTTTCTGTATCAGATCTATGTGTCTTTCGCCAATAGTTTTCGTCAAGTTTAAGTTTGAATCTTGTTCATTTTATTGATTCCTGTTCTGTCAGCTTGTCACAGGGTTGTAGATAATTTGACTGTTGCGTAATTTTTTCAAGGTGAGAATACCAACAAAAAAACCCAGTCGAAAACTGGTTACAGATGACGTCAACTCAACCTAACAGCAGCAACAGTGGCCGTGGCTCAGAGTCGGTTGCTAACAGAAATGGTTCTTTGACAAGTGGCAACACTAAGACGTCTTCAGTGGTGGCAGCTGGAGCGCCAGATGTGATTGATGTCGATTTCATGTCAGACGATGAGATGCTGGTTGCTGTGGATGAAATGGAAAAGAATCTTGCAGCTACCCAAAAGATGGAATTAGAGAGCAATGAAGATTGTGAGAATGTACCTGGTAAAACTAAATTCATCTCTGCCGAATGCAGCTACAACGCTGACCTGTGTGATGCAGGTGAAGGCCTTTCATTATCTTCCACCAGGAGCAAGTTGCCTGAATCTTTTTCAAACAAGCCAGAGTTTCCTGGAAAAGGAGTTGCTTTGGGTCAGAAGTCATCAACAATCCAGCAGCCAAGTTCGTCTTCCAGTGGTCAGGTGCTTCGACGCTTACCTGGCATTGGTCTTATTGAGGTTCGAGCTGCTGGGCATCAGGATAAAGTGACTGATGCTGAAATCAGGAATTCGAAAGATGCAGGAGAACTTGCAACACAGATGACTGGCAATGTGGAATCTGACGAAGTCGGTTTTTGGAGTCTGTCTTTAAATGATAAAAGCTGCACAATTGAAGATCAAAGCAAACTTAATCTTTTTCTGTCAAACGATACTGAATGTACAAATGTCGATAATCAAAAGCTATCTAATGCTTCAAGCAACCGGAGTAAGCAAATGCAAAAAAGTTATGGCACTGGTTTCCATAAAGCCAAGAGCGACATTCGATTTTGGCTTAGCGATCCGTCTAGAGAAGTTGGTGAAGTTGTACGAGTCCCAAACTTTACATCTGTCAGCAATCCAAAGTTTCACAAGGTTAAAGCGGAACAGGAGGATGCCCTTCCGAGCCTAAAGATCCCGAGGCAGTGGAAAGACGATCACGACGTAAGACCTGCAAAGAAGATTCGCATGGACAATGAACTCAATTTTGAAATGGCAGCAATGTCTGGCAGACACATTGGCGATTCAGAAACAAAGAAAACTGTGAATGGAGCTTGTGACAAAGGAATGAATGTGGATAATAGCAGAGGAATGCCAACGAATAATAGCAGAGCAGTGAATATGGATAATGGCAGAACAGTAAATTTGGATAATAACCACACAACTAATGTAGGAAATGACAGAGCAGACTCCTTAGACCATTGCTCAATGGTCAACACTGACTGCATCATGTGCAGCGACGATTCTGACATCGATGAAAGTCAGACGATTGCTACCGTCTTCAGTCGCATCCAAGCATCTGTCTCCATTGACGATGTTGCATCCGTTAGACAAGATGATAGTTCATGTTTTGAGGAAATTACTTTTGTTGAGCCTCCGCATGTAGCTGATACTTTTCCAATTTTTGTCATCCCGGAGAATTCTCCTGAACACACGAATTCCAGTCTTCCAAACCATGCGTCGTGTCCAGTGTGTGGTTTGCTGGTGGACGTTGCAGCCATCAACGAACACCTTGACCTGTGCCTTAGCTGATATCAACATCGTACTAGATTTTCGTCAACGGTTATCTCACCCATTTGCTTCCTGCAGGGTCCATAAGCTTACAGTCTTTTAAGTTTCTTCAGTTGCAAACGATATGATAAATTGATACATGTCTTGTGATGTTCTGTCTAGGTATGTGATAATCATGTTCCAGATTAATGATTTTTGTGCTCCGGTATATTGAGCTGTTTTTATAACGTGTATACGTATCTTAATTTTTAAAGTACTTTTCGGAATGCCTTTATTAAACGATATATGCACCTAATGACAATATGTTTTATTGTGTTTGCTGTGAGTTGCATCATGAAAACTAATTCAAGAGGAGAGGTAACATAATTGCTTATTTATTGCGTGGATCTATCACACACAATCAGTCCTTGGAAGAGCAGTGCTGAGGTTGAAGGATATTTTGGCTAAAGAGCAACCAGATAATCAGAAGTAATCAGAAAAGAGAGAATGAGATGGGAAAGTAAGAGGAAGAGAGGAAAGAATAGGAGGTGGAGAAATTGCAAGTGGAAAGGAAGAGAACGTTTGCTAATTGGCTTGAAACCAAATTGTCAGTTTATATGATGCATTAGGATTCAGATCTCTGGCATCCAAGACGCAGAAGTGGGAGGTCCGTAAATGCTGAGTGTTATGATGACAAAAATAGTACCAGTTTGTGAGAAGTTCAGAAGTTGGAAATCCTTACTTTTCTCAAGAGAGTCTGGTATAGGAGATCCACAAAGAGGGGAAGGGAGGCATCACCAAGATGTGCACAAACATGGGCAAGGAGAAGGAGGAGGTTAAGCCCAACCCAGCCAGCATGCTCAAGTGTGCCCCATAAGGGCAACCGTGGAACCCATATAGGCAGCCCAGATAGGATAGGACCAGTGACATTTTGGCTGTAGGCCCCAAGTGGGCAGCTCTCAGGTTTAATGTATGAGCTGGATATGGGCCCCATTGTGGCAGCATATATGGTATGCCAATGTGGGCCAAATAAGGATACGATTTGGGTAGCCCAAATGAGAACAATTTTGTTAGGCCTATATAGGCACAGTTAATAGCTTATTATTTTAGTATTGGAATGTAGCTAGCCAAACACAGCTGTTACTCAAATTATACCAATCATTTCTTTGAAAGTAGGTGCAATTAATTTATGATGACAAACTTAGTAAAATACTAAAGACATTTAAAGTAACTTATTAGGAATAATATGCAAAGATGTCGCCAACACTGCTATAGAACAATAGTATGGTAATGCAGGCAGCCTCAATCGATTGTTGCTAAAGGTTAAAACCCTGGGTGTCAAAGTGGTTTTAATGCTGTTAAAACTTCACTGAAATAATTTATTGTATTGGATTTGTTTGGTGAATCAGTTCATGTGACTGGCGGATCAGCAACAAGGCTTGTCTGTAATTAGCATTTATTAAATAAAAATTTTATTTAAGTAATGCACGGATTATATAATAGTTTGATGTTTAAGTTGTTCCATTCGCTTTATTTTTTCTAGTATTTTAACGATTTGTGTTTTAATTAAGTTTAATATAATTAAGTCCGTATTTCGTTTCCACACCCCTTCCTTGCTGAACAGTAGTTGCCGACGCTCGATCTAAGTGGCGCCAGCAGTCGGTTTTAGGCCAGCACTGTTACCCTAAGTTTAGGGCACCTTGGGTAAAAAATCGTCATCAGCATTAAGGGCTTCCCAACGAGTGATCGTCGGCAGCAGTCTTTCGCACGCACGATAGCAAATGGATACCTATTAGGGGAGAGTGCCCAAAGATGCACCCCCTTTTCTGTTTTAGCTTGTAATTTCATTATCAATACCAGTATGAAAACAATAAATATGCACTTTATGTGACCTTTCCATGGTCAAAACATGTGCACTGCCACAGAGGACAAATATTGCACTGTAACAGCTAAATGCTTCAATTCACCTAAAGTTAGATACCGAGGGGTAATTAAGCTTGGGAAAGGGTTGATCTCAAGACGCATCCCCTGGGTGCATCCGGGGAACTGTTTGTCAGCACACCTACAGTGTATACTGGCAGACTACGTTAACAGCATAACCTAGAATTGTTATATTGGGCCATATGGGTCCCATACCATCCCATATGGGACCAGTGTGGACATGCCGTCAGGGGAGAAAACAAACACAGAGAAAAACAGGATTTTGTCATACGTGTCGATGCTACTCTTTCAAATGATGCCTTTTGCATCACTGCATTGACGAATAGCCACACTGAATTATTCATTTAAATTACTATAGATTCAGCTAGTCTAGAATAGATTGTATTGTATGAGATTGGAATATATTAGACGGGAATGGATCGGATATATATAATTATATATATATATATACAAGATATAGATTAGAATAGTCCAGAGTAGATCTGATCGGATTAGTACAGAGCAGATAAGATTAGATTAGACTGGATTAGGTCAGTTCGGATAAGATTAGAATAAATTAGATTGGTTTGGATCAGATCAAATCATATGAGATCAGATCATATCAGATTAGATCAGATTAGATCAGACCCAGGTGGTGCCTGACATAGGGACATTTCCTGTGTGTTGCAGCGCCCCCTGTCCTTGGCGAGGTGTCTCCGAGTTTCCTGATCCAAAAGAGCGGCGAGAGAGTGGACATCTTCTGCGAGGCAAGCGGCAATCCGGATCCGACGATGACCTGGTACAAAGACGGACGCCAGATGACGCCGACGGATCGCGTATCCATCGGCCACAATTGGGTTCAGGTGCAACATCTGGGTCCAGACGATGGTGGACTATACAGTTGCACGTCCAGGAACATTGTCGGGCAGATATCGCACGCCATCCGGTTAGTCATAGAAGGTGGGTCGTTCAAGGTGGCCACTCCCGGTTTTCCATTTCATCGTTTCCATCTCTGTGTTTTCTCACTTCCGGATTTCCATTTTGTAGTTAAAAAATCAAAGCATTTATATACCGCCATTCAGGAACCTCTCAAAAGCTGACCTTCTGGATATTGACCTGATTGCGGACATTTATATTTATGTGCAAACTATTATACACTATAAGAGGAGCATGGTTCTTTCTGGGTCCGCCTGTTGTATCCCACGTGTATTTTATGTAATATATTTTATGCTGTTGTTTCTGGGAGCAATAAATAAAAAAGAAAGAAATAACTATTAAGGCAATAGATGGGGCTAATGAAGAATGGAACTCTCCTCATTGAACTATATATCACTTTCGCCTTGTTTGCTACTATGATGAGTAATTGATTAGAAAATGCCGAGTTCTTAATCCTAATACTTATCCTGGATTTAACCTGAATTTGATCAATTTCAACTGAGTGAAAGCAATGTCTTGTCGTCAAGTTACAATATATATACTGTATAAACACATATATACACGCTTTGCAATGTACTAAACAGCGGATCCTGAATTTAAAGTTGGGGTGAAGTGATGGGGTTATAATCTGGGGCATCCATGGAGCATTGTGGGAAAAATGTCAGGTTCATTTGGGCTTTATGCCCTCTTAAATCTGCCCTGATATATCTGACATTTACATGGCGTCATTTAAGGGAAACTTCCCATTTATATGAGTGTTCAGTATTCCAATTAAAAAATTATATAGGCCCTAGCAGTACTGTTAGAAAAGCATCCGAGTAATCTAACGTACTTTTAATATGTAGCATACGGATTTTTCTCAATAATTTTCGTTTGCTCCGACTTCTAATGTAACCCAGTCTACGTTCTTATAGTTATTTTTCTCATTCGCCGTCGCATTTGAGTGTTTTGGACTGTGTTCGACCGCTAGTTATCGAAGTCTCCTACGCCGCCTTTCGACTCGTCCACCCCAACGGGGTTCAGACGGTAGACAGTGTTGCGCTCCAGAGGGAGCCCCCCATTGGCGACTCTTCCATTTATCTGATCACTGTTCGCTTATTGATAAGTTTCTATTCTTAATAACTTTAACATCATTTGGGCTAGCGCAGGCAGCACTTGTGTGAGGCGTTACAGTAAGTGTCTACATAATACATACATACATACATACATACATACATACATACATACATACATACATACGTACGTACGTACGTACATACATACATACATACATACATACATACATACATACATACATACATACATACATACATACATACATACATTCATTGTGGTTACACTGTATTCAACTGACTGAATAATAACAAAATTAATGGTTGAGATTTTATCAAGGTTGAAGAAATCTTTCAAAAGCTTGGTTTTCCTCAGGTAAACTAAGGATCCTTGTGCTTGTTTAAATTCGCAAGATCTTTTCTATATAACTGAGCATTGCTTTATGTTTTTTCTGCATTTAGTCCTAAATGTCTTTTATTATCACAGAAAACAGTTGGAATTCATCTGGTAAGAATTGTTGCCTTCAGTTTTATTTTAGGTAGTGTTCGTGTGCAATTTATTTCATTTTAGAAGACGTTTATTTGTAGTTAATTTAATTTAACCAGATATTGATATTGATATGGAATTAATTCGTTTTACAAAATTTAGTTATTTACAGTCAAATTATTTTACGGAATAGTTATATGAAATCCATTTAATTTGATCAAACGTTCATACGCAAATGATTTTATTTTACGAAGTATATTTATTCAATTAATTTTTTTTTATAATACATTCATGACCGGTTAATTTAATTAACAAAAATCAAAAGGCTTTTACAATTACTTTTCTCTAATATTTGTCTGTGTTTATTGTTGTATACCTGGCGTATCAAGCAACCATCGATTATTATTATTACTATTATTATTATTATTGTTGTTGTTATTATTATTATTATTATTATTATTATTGTTGTTGTTGTTGTTTTTGTTATTATTATTATTATTATTATTATTATTATTATTATTATTAATATCAGTATTAGTATTAGTATTATTATTGTATTATCATTACTGATGCACTACAGAAGTTTTTCAGAATTGACCAGACATGCAGTGGTTATGTGTTGCGTACACAATTGTCAGTGCAATCAGACACTTATGAGATAAGGTAAGGTAATCGCTTCACTTAGCAATAGCTCTCACTGGGGCGTTTCCCTGGGGGTTCAGTGTTTCGGCTGAAGCGCAAACTCAACAGCAATCCATCAGCTGGACATTTTCTTACATCTTCCACGGATAGACAGTGAACTGTCAATTTCACGTAAAGCTGCATTGAGATTCGAATCCGGCCGCAGAGGTGACAGGCAAGAACAGTTAAGTAACAGACCTGTCTGTCAACCTATGCTATCTAATTGCCTATTTTGACAGCGGATTTCCATTTCATCATATCCACTGGACGCTGAGATGACAGGGCCACCAAAACACGTGCATGATACGTCAGCAAAATATTGCTACTGTGGTTTTCGTTTTCAGTCAGTTGTGTTTTGATGTCGTCGTCGTCGATTTGAAGTTTTGCGCAAAGCTATATGTCGTTTTTCGTAATCAGTTTCTTAACAGAACGATTTCGTGGATTCGTGTGTTTGGATTTGCTTCGTCAGTGTCTTCGACTTTTGTCCAACGGAGTCTTAGAATTAGGGTCTACTTCAGCAGAATGCTGAAAGAGTAAAAGATGTAATCGCCGACTGCATCTCTGAAGAGTATAATTTAAGCAGCGTTGTATGTAACAGAGATGCGAATGGAACCAAACTCCGAATTCGTAAGCAGTACTTGGCGATGGGAAGAATGAAGGAGGAAGCGGAAGAGAGATAAGAGAAAGAGATGGAGAAAGAGGGTGATAGAGAGAATAAACGAGACAGGGAGAAAAGGGAGAAAGAGAGACGGGAATAGACAGATATGGAGATATAGGTAGAGTGAGTGAACGAGTCGCAGAGAAATAGAGAGACAAGAGAAAGAAAGAAACCGAGATAGAGGAAGAGTGAGTGAGCAATAGATAGATAGATAGATAGATAGATAGATAGATAGATAGATAGATAGATAGATAGATAGATAGATAGATAGGTAGATAGATAGATAGATAGATAGATAGATAGATAGATAGATAGATAGATAGATTGATAGATAGATAGATAGATAGATAGATAGATAGATAGATAGATAGATAGATAGATAGATAGATAGATAGATAGATAGATAGATAGATAGATAGATAGATAGATAGATAGATAGATAGGTAGATAGATAGATAGATAGATAGATAGATAGATAGATAGATAGATAGATAGATAGATAGATAGATAGATAGATAGATAGATAGATAGATAGATAGATAGATAGATAGATAGATAGATAGACAGATAGATAGATAGATAGACAGATAGATAGATAGTTGGAGAGAGAGAACCAATCAGATGAACTAATCAATATTTTTCGGAACCGTTTGCGCCTTGGGCCGTATGTAACATATTATTTCTGCATTTATTCAGCGCCACCTTCTAATAACTAAACATCCATCGATGGCGCTGAGCAATTGTGATTGAAGGACTTGCTCAAAGTCCCTACACAGTAGCAGTTTCAAGGGATGCTCGAACCCGTGCTCTCCGCTTTACAACTGATCACTCTAACCAATCGGCTCCTGCGCCCCACACAATGAAGCTTTTCTTACAGGTAACGTCTACATCTTGGTTCCACCGGCGAATACAACGGCAATCCAGGGTAGCCGTGTGAAGCTGACCTGTCAGGCTGAGGGATACCCAAACAACATCACATATCAATGGTTCCACGACGGAGGAAATGTCCACAACAGTCCCGGACTGATGACTCGGGCCGGGATCTTCGCCGACGGAAGCTTCGTTATAACGACTGTCGTCAAGGAAGACATTGGTTGGTACCGCTGCCAACCCAGCAATGGTGTCGGAACACCACCGGAAGCGCAGGCCTTCCTCAACGTCACCTGTGAGTCCGATTATAGCGTCACTGTTACGTCACTATTACATAATTTGCCGAATAATTATACACCTGAAATATTTGTAATCGTAATATCCGGATTTCTTCAGCGCCTAAAAAAGCTAAGTTTTGCGAAACAGCTTATTCACAGGTGCTTAGTCAAAAACAAAATAGATGAAGCAGGTATGGTCAGGTTCAGTTTCAAGTCCATAAGTGTTATTGTATGTATGTACTGTATGTATGTATGTCTATGTATATGTGAATGGTTGTACGTGTGTATCTGAGTATATATAAATATATATATATGTAAATACATACGTCTATATGTGTGTGTGTTTCTGTGCATATATATAGCGCCTGTCGCCTGCAAGGACCTGCCTCAAACACTGGGCATTGAGCCCTTTGCCGCTAGAGCCTAGACTGTGCACATAGTTGTCTAAGAGTTCTAAATCGTAATTCACCTAACATAGGCATAAGATACATAGATGAATGGATGTATGTATGTAGATGAGTATAATATAGATATATATATATATATAAAGGCATTATATCAACGTTACTTGTGAGTTCCAGGGAAATTCTCTTAAGTCATGATTACCTCATCATTACACAACTGGCTTAATGGGCGTCTAAGATATTGGCATGCACTGATGTCTATTAATAATACAAATAGAGATCACTGATGGCATGCGTTTAGTACCGTACTGTTTCTGCTGGATTGTGCTGCTTTTAAGTGATGGAATTCTGAACAGCTGCTAAAGTCCAAGTTACCGTAATTAGTCAATGTCTTTTCTGAGTCACCACCACCTAAGATTCCTTGCTCTGTCGATGGACATATGGCGTGTTACTTACTTACATTACTTTCTTACTACTTAGTCACATCGGCAGAATTCAGTGCTTGTCATTACATTCCAGCCGATGTTAGCAGGGATAACCGATAAGAGAGCGAACCAACGAGAATAAGCGAGCTATCGGATGAGCCTTAAAAGAAATTCCTTGAGTGATATGTGCAGAGATCTGCGTCGCAGTCGTGAAACTAACTCAAGAAGATTCCAAGATTTCTGTGAAATCAGCCACGATCGAATCCGGGGGCTAAAGGAGTTGTGCGCCTTATGGGTTTTGAGTAATGGGAAGCGTCTTAATTGGATACTTGGACTTAATTCGATGACTGGACTTAATTGGATAAAAAGATTACATTCCTGCCTCTTTTGATACAAATTAAAGGGCCTTCGGTGATCGATCTGTAAATCGTAATAGTAATCCCGAGATTTATAATGCGCCCAACGAAAGCCACGTCACGGGTACCAGCTTATTTACAGGCGTTCAATCAAAACAAAAATCGATAGGCAAAAGGGTTCGGTTCCAGGTCAAGCTCCAAACGTCAGGCAGAGAGACAGCGTGGCAGCTACGGTGGGTGATGTTTGGGATTGGAGCGGAAATAGCGATAAAAGGAAGAAGGGGAGTCAGGATAGAATCAGTGATCGAAAAAATGCAAGAAATGGGTAATATGTTGGAATCAACTGGAATCCCTAGACAGTATATATGACTGAAGCAGAATTCCTCCAAGAGAATGGCAAAATATTCCAAGCGAATTGCAGATCTGTTCCAAGAGACCGGAGAATGTAGCAGTAGAATGACAGAACGTTCTTGAAGAATGACAGAATGTTCGAAAAGAATGGCACAGTGTTCCAGGATAATTACACAATGTTCCCAACGAACAGCAGAATCTTCCAGAATTATAAAATGTTTCAGAAGAATGACGAAAAGTTCCTGGAGAGTGACAGAATGTCGCATAGTATGAGGCACATTTCAAGGCATCTCCCTCATAAAGATACACTCCATACGTATTCGCACAGTCGTTGGTCTGTGGTGGCCGCTGAGTGTCGTCTCTGATCTCGAACGCGTCATTCTTAGTGTCGCACTTCGTTTAATCGCCGCTTGGTGACAGCACTGTTCGCCTTCCCCTAGCGCCTTCGATAGATGTGACAGCTTTCTTGTTTTAAACGCGACTTATAAATGCTTTGGCTCTTAGCCGATACCCGAAACAAATCGCAAGAAAAACACGCTTTGCTCTAAAACGTATTCGGCAGTTAACTGTAAAGATTGCGTATTTCCAGAAGGACCTATAATAATGTCTAATCATCTATATAAATGTTTAGTTATATTACGCAGCATTGTTTTACGTAACATTTGAGACTATGACGCGCTTATTACCAGACTTTTTGCTGAAATGTTACTGCTTGCTAAGCAAACGTTTCAAGGAGTGCAATGGATTGCGAAGCATTTACTAAAATCTGAAGTTAGTGCAGTAAGCTAGCGTGTATAGTGAGTGAAATTTTGATATACGACATGGTGCTCTTGCAAGTAGAGTTCAATAAGACTTTCAAAATGAATCTTGTATTATCTTTAAAATTCTTTAAAATTGATGTTTGAGATGGTGAATAAGAAGTTCCTTGACAAAGATTGGCACTCAATGCAGAAACTTCGGGAAGTTTGTCTTCAGTCAAAATTTATTACAGGACTTCTGCAAAACGTGTTGTGTTGCGGTGAGACGGCTCTCTTCTATATGAGGATTGACATTTCCAGGGATACTTTCAACCGAAGAAACTTTTACCATTTACAGAACTTTCACTGTTCACAGATTCCGTTAGAGGGCTTTTGCAAATTTTCTGTCTGAATGTTCTTGTTAAGGCCGTGTTAGTCATCGGTTTTTCCATCCGTCTGTTACTTAAGAACGTTGTGGCTTTGTGACTTGTGACAGACCTTCCACGCGTCTTGACGATGCCCGAGCGGACTTACCTGCCCCGCGGAATAATGGGGAAGATCGAGTGCCTGACGGAGGCCAACCCCCCAGTGTCACTCATCCTGTGGATGAAGAACGAGCGCATCATCGATCTGACTCAGATGACGAGGATGAAGACGAACAAAGAGGGTGCACTTGTGATCAAGTCTGTGATAGCGACCGACGAGGGTACTTACTCTTGCACCCCCTACTCGCCGCTTGGCTTCGGTCAGGCCTCCACCCCAGTCCAGGTTCTCGTCAGAGGTACGTTTCCGGTCGAAAACATCTGGTTGAATCAGTGCTGTAGATCACTCTCGTCCAATCTTGCCTCATCTGATCTTATCTAATCTTATCTAATATGATCTTATCTCATCTGATTCCAAGGCAGATGTCTAGAGGGGACATGCTCCTGAATCCGTCAGTAAAAAGCTTAAAGTTTACACTGTCGACCTTGTTTGAATTATGTTGCAATACATTACATTACTCTGGTCAATCATTTTACATTACATTCTCTGATCGACAGAGCACTGCGGATCCATTAGCCGAACAAACGGTCTTTTAGATAGTTTTCTATTCAGTGATATTGCTTCGTTATCTCCCACTTCTTCGTATCACTGGAGTGGGAGCTTGACCGGATGTATTTACAGTCAGCGTTGGCTGTACTGTTAATAGCATCTGCATGACGACGGGCACTGGCTTTTTGCGTTAATTTTTGGCTTAAGCGCTGCATCGAACGTCTGCAGATCACAAGGGGAGGCTGCTTCGGACGCTTGGTAGCTGTACAGAGACGCATTCAAGCTCAACTAATCTAATCTATTCGAATCTGATCGAAAATAAAGGGTTCTATGGTTCCTTTAGGAGATTCTATATTTCAAATGCGGTTCTAAAGAAACATATCTAAGCCCATCTAAATTTATTCTAATTGGATCTGACCTGAGCTGGATACTATACTGTTAGCATAAACATAACCATGTAGTTTCTATAGCCGATGTTAAAACACGCAAGGATTCGATTGATGTTAGGTTTAAGAGGTGAATCCAGAGTTTGAACTTTTGAAGTTAGTGGGTGAAGTAACACCGGTGTTTAGGGGTAATTTAAAAATTAAAAACAACTGGAGAATAATTAGGAAAAACTAGAAAAAAGCAAATAGAAAAAATACCAATTAGACTTTTATCTCGATTACATTCGCTTACCTCAAGGTAGTATTACGACCTTGGCCTGTCTTTCTTCCAGATCCACCGTATTTTTCCATTAGACCGCTTCCGATCTACCAGAGCCAGTTGGGGGAGTCCATAACCATGTCGTGTGCGGCTGAGAGTTCTCCTACGCCGATGCTGTCCTGGAAAAAAGTAAGCCTATCTTTAGGCTGAAGGTAGCCTAATCCTTTTCAACGCCTCTCTTGTATGCTGAAAATATTCCTTTCCAAGTACCAGCCTCTAGGCTCAAGGTAATCGTTATAAGCGCCGTCTCGAGGCTGAATATAATCTTTTCAGGCCTTGTTCTTAGGCTGCAGAGCGCCTGTCTGAAGGTAAGCGTTTTAAGTACTTTCTTTTAAAGTACCTATCGTTTTAAGTACTTTCTTTTAAAATATTTATCTTTGGACCGAAAATAATCATTTAAAGTGCCTATTTTTAGGTTGCGGATAAAACTTTCTAAGAACCTACCTTTAGGTTGAAAAGAGTGCTTTTTAGCTTATGTCTCTAGGCTTAAGCTATTCCTTTTAAAGTACCTATCTTTAGGCTGAAGATAATCCTTTTCAAGCGCCTATCTGTAGGTAGAAGGTAATCTTTCTCGGATCCTTTCTGTAGGTTGAAGGTGCCTTTCCGTCTAGTATAAGAACGCAGAAAGTTGGCGGCAACTTGACGATCGTTGATCTACGAAAAGAGGATCACGGATTGTATGAGTGCATCGCAACTAATATCGTCACGAACGCTATTGCTACGTCACTGCTCATCATTGAACGTTAGTGAACTCATCTTCATCATTACCTTACACAAGCCAGCCATCGATGTCGTCGTAATACTGTACTGTAATACTGTAATTTTGTCGAGTGTAATATGTAACTTTCGTTGGCGGATTAAGGTGATCTTTCCTTAAGCCACTTGTCTTACCTTATTTGATCTTATCTTACCTGTCTTCAGCTTATCTTACCTACCTTACCTTAGGTACCTTACCTATATAATGTCCAGATACATGCATACATAAATAGGCCTACATACATATATCATGCATCGCAGATACTCATACACACATACATATATACGTACGTACATTCATACGTACATGCACACATGCATACATCGATGCATACAAACATACTGTGCATAGACCTACACACACGCATACATACACACATATATACATACAAACATGCTTACATACATAAATACATATATAAATACAGCATATACGTACGAACATACATACATACAGTATATAGTTACAAATATATGTACATACGTAAATACATATAACATGCAAGAATAGATAAATGCATAGACATATAGACATAAGCGCATACAGATATCTGGATGTGTTTTTCTTGTGCTTCTGAATGCGTTCGTAGATACGACTCCTCATGCTCCATACAACGTTTCCGTTGAAACGGACCGCGTTTCGGCGACTGTTTCATGGCTTCCGGCCTACGACGGCGGACATCCGCAACACTACGTCCTCTGGTTCGTCTCTCTGCACCAATTAATACTCACAGGCGACGTACATAAAGCATCCGATAATTAAAACTAATGAATTGTGTTAGTACTGTTATGCTATGTTGTGGTTTACTATGGCATAGGATGATATGTTTAGTCTGGAATGGTATGGTATGGTTTCATAATTACTGTATCTTAGATATGTTTTGTTTCGATATGGTATGCATGTTTTGGTATGGTATGACATATGTTACAGTTTGCTGTGGTTTGGCATGGTATATTTTGTATTGTATGGTATATTTTTGATATGGTGTGGTATGTCTTGATTTTGTGTTATTTTGTTTTATGGTTTATGTTATACTGTTTTGCAATGTTGTGTAGCTAAAAATAATTCACATTTGAATCATGTTGTGATGTTGTATTCTATAAGCTTCGTAACACTGTGTTATGCGACGTTGTACGTTGCATGTTTATATGTGTATCGGTATTTATTTAGTGCCTTTTAACAACCTTTCAAATGTGATGTTGCAATAGATGATGCTAGGAAATGTTGTATCATTTGATTTTGTGTTAAGTGATGCTGCATTATGTGACTGAGGACGATCTACGGAAGTTGTCAACGATCGGGGCTTCGATCCGTCGACTCGCCCTATTTGTAGCGTAGTCTTAATTCGATAAAATATCACATAGATTTTGATTTTCGTTGGTATCTTTATTAAATAAACAAACAGTTCACTCACATCACTACTTGAATCATCATTGTTTCTAACGCACAAATCTATCAACGACATTTGTAATTCAAATAATTTACAGAGAATACGACAGAGTACTTCATCAACAAAGCATTAGCCTCTGCCTTCATATTCTGTTTACCGTAAAGGTTTCCCGCAACGATTACCGCTGACGTCAAACAGTGGGCAAGTGAACGCCCACCAATCAAAAAGTGTATATTTTAAATGCGCGAGAACACCAACCAATCAAAAAATATATCAGCGACCAGATAACAAGTCGACGCTACGTCACAAAAATTTTGCGCCAAAAGCGTGGGAACCCACAAGCCATTCACAAACAAGTCAAGATCCAAATGAGTCATCGATGCGACGTCATAAAAATTTCCTATACCAACGCGCGTTTACGCAGTAGTCGAAAAATTACTTTCACAGTGATGCCATGTGATGTTGCATTATGTGATGTTTTATGATATTGTAGGCCCAATTTCAAGTGATGTTTGTGTTGCGTTGCATTATGTGATGTTTTTGTCCATAGGTTTAAGATGCTTAAACTGGGCGTCAAAGACATCTGGCAGACGATGAGAATCCTTCCAGACGATGCCACATCTGTGACGATCTATAAACTCCAGCCGAACTCTCTCTACCAGTTCATGGTGCTATCTCGAAATATCATCGGAGACGGACTGTTCAGCAAACCTGTCACAATCGCAACGAAAGGTACAGTTGGTCTACTCGGTAGCACCAGGGGTCTGTAATCCAACGATTCCGCGTTCATGCCTGCTGAGCAAAATCCGTTCAGCAGGCACGTTGTTGTCGTTGTGTCGGTTATTGTCGCACACTTGTCTCGCGCCTCAGATTCAGATTTACTGACCAAGCTACTAAATTACAGAACAACGGAAACTTTACAACGCCACTGCCACTCCTTACCATATTAGCTTACAGGTGCACTCTGAATCCCGCCAGTCCAGCAGCGAATGAGGGGGAAGTAAGCATGGCCGTGTTTAACTTTGTCGATTTTACCTTGCTGACGCTGTAGTAAGAAGGAAATGCCCCTCTTCTTCGTGAACTTTATTTGGTCTCCCAGATTTTATATCACTTTTATAGTTTTCCAAATTTTCACACACACACACACACACACACACACACACACACACAGATATGCTATATAAGCCTCTCTCTCTCTCTCTCTGTCTCTCTCTCTCTCTGTCTCTCTCTCTCTGTGTCTGTCTCTCTCTCTATATATATATATATGTACGTGTGTGTATATAAATATATGATTCATTTATATGTGATGTATGTAAAAAAGAAGAAAAACAGTCGCTATGGAGTTGAAGTGTTCGCAAATTTCATTTTCTTCCCTCGTTATACGATATCTTGTGGCCATGCTCTCTCTCGCTCCATAATATTCCTTCGTTTTATATATATAACATATATGTATATAATATATAATATGTATGTCCAGATCAAATTGGATATAGGATATATATGTATGTATGTATGTATGTATGTATGTATGTATATATATATATATATATATATATATATATATATATATATATATATATATATATATATATATATATATATATATAGATATATATATAGAGAGAGAGAGAGAAAGAGAGAAAGAGAGAGAGTTTTAAACACGCGGAGGAGAAATATTTTAGATGGTGATTATAGTTCCTATGATGTTGTGCAAAGGTATTCTTCCTGAGATCTGCTGGTACCTAACGGACTGTTATGGTCCTACTTTGTTTCTCTTTCCCTAGGACCTGGCGTCAACACTGGCATTTTGGTCTTATCGCCGTCTCCCCGACAACTTGTGGTCCCCAGCCCAACAACAAACTTCGAACTGGAGCCAACTCAGTTTCAACAAGAACAGGAATTCGGTAAAAGTTTGTTTCTGCTGTCGTCAAGCAGTCTCTAGATCATATTTAGGTTAGATTCGATTTGATTAAAATACACTAGATTGTCTTTTATTAGATCAGATTAGATTAGATTAGATTAGATTAGATATATGGCATGATGTGTTTGTCTGGTGCGACGCATCCCAATGAAGTCGAATCCTCTAGATCGAATTAGATTACATTAGATTAGATTAAGTTTGATTAGATCAGGTTAGATTAGATAAGTCCAGATCAAATTGGATTAGATGATTCGCAAAGGTTCCATTCATTGCATTAGGAGCCTCTATATCACGATAGATTAGATCAGAAAGCGGATCAGATCAGCGATATTCGTATGCTTTTTGTCGGTTGTGAAGGTCCCCGTCCCTTGCCTCCCGTCAATCTGTCCATTCACCAGCTGAGGAACGGCAGCCTCAACATTTCCTGGCAGGCCCCGGTTCACAGTCCGTCTCCCATCCTTTTCTACCAGATCCAGTACCGGACGGTCGGTCGGTGGGTTCCGCTCAACGACAGACTGACCGCCAACGTCACGTGGTACCTCTGGACGACGGCCTCACGTGGCGCCATCTACAGCTTCAAGGTGACCAGCTACGGTCAGCTGGCCAAGAGCGATGCAAGCGACGTCGTCGTCTTCAACACCGGTGGTAAGATCGGAAGCGGCGACTGTAATTGTAACTGTAACTGTATTTATAACTGTAATTGCAATTGTGACTGTTTCTGAAATCATAATTGTAATTGTCACTGTAATTGTAACTGTAATTGTAACTGTAATTGTAACTGTATTTATAACTGTATTTATAACTGTAATTGCAATTGTGACTGTTTATGTAATCATAATTGTAATTGTACCAGTAATTTTAACTGTAACTGTAATGGTAATTATACATGTAATTGTGTAGCAGCAATTGTAATTGAAACTGCAATTGTGCTGTAATTCTAATCGTAATTGTATTGTAATTGTAAACTGTAACTGTGGGTGCAATCAAGTGGTAAATGTAATTGTAACTGTAATGTACAGTATTTGTACTTGTGAGTTAACTTTATTTGTAATGTAATGGTACTTTTAATTGTAGTGATCCTTGTAATTGTAACTATTTACTCTTGTGGTAATTGTAATGTATGTTCATGATTGTTTATGTTCAGTTGCATTTCAATTGTGTTCACGACTAGTAAAATTCATCTACATATTCATGATGCTGTTTATTTTTTTATTAATTCATCACATGCATATTCATATATGTTGATGCCTGTCAATGCCATTTGCATATTCATGTGTGTTCGTGTTTATTCATTGTTTGTTACTTACAGATGCAGTACCTAGTAGTTCAGGGTCTGCGGGGTCGTTGGTTGGCAGTATCGTCGGCCTTCTGCTGATCTGTGTAGCTGTGATAAGCCTTTTCTTCTCCATAAAGTACTTCATTAGAAGGAAACAGAGAGAAAAGTCCATCAGATACGGTACATGCCATCATCATCGTCATCATCTTCTTCATTCTCTTATGCATCTTAATCATTATAAACATTATAACCATCATCATCATCATCAGCATCAGCATCATCATCATCGAATCATCATCATCGTCGTCGCATCTCATCTTCGCATCGCATCGTCGTATCGCATCAGCATTAGCATCATCATCATCATCGTCGAATCATCATCGTCGAATCATCATCGTCGAATCATCATCATCGAATCATCATCAACACATCATCTCCATTGAATCATCATCATCATCATCGAATCATTGGTGTCGTCAATTGTTTCTCATTTTCTTAATGTTCTTCTTAATCACATTCATCTAAATTTGTTGCAATTATCTTCATCATAGTCTTCATCACAAGTTATCTTCATCAGGTGTTCTTTATTATGATCTTATCCTCATCCCATTCATCTTGATCACATTCATCACACTGGCCAACAGAAAATTTTTTTTTCTTGTTGCCTTCGGTTTTAGACCTGTTCTTGGGGTAATTTTGGGCGCTGATTCAGAAAATGTCATTGGATTGAGTGCATCAGGTCTAGTTTCTGAGATATCGTCGATTTTGTAAAGAAAACCCAGTCCACTCTTTAAACGATGTCTTTGGCAAAACTAAAATGTCATAATAAGCTTTATTTATGGCTAATTATAATTCTTGCTGATTCATATAATGCCTACATCCTTATAATGTAAAATCAGCATATCTTGCCGCGTGCTGAGATATTGCTGATTCAACGAAATAACTATTCCGTAGCCTACAGCTTACTCAGCACTAAATTCATGGCCTCATTTAGAATTTATTTGTGCTTATACAGCGTTTCATGGTTTCGAACTATGTAAATAGATTATGCTGAAGTCAGCATTTATAGCCTATATAAACCGCCTCCTGAAAGCTAGAGCAGCCGCAGTCGTCTTAGGGCATATTAAGAGTTGGTCGCAAGAACAATCTGTGAATGTGAGCATTAAATAACTACATGTTCTTACTATTTTTTAGGTTAGTCATTTAATTCCTCAGATGCGAACATCCTTAAGGTTATGGCTACTTCCAGACGGAGCTGCATTAACCATCCAGACATATTCTGCTACATTTGTGGGGAATACACACTAAAAGCAAACAGGAAACCGATTTCTGAGTTTGTAAAAAGAGCATATGTAGGTTATTTTGGTGTCAAACTTGGAGATCAAGATAAGCAATGGGCTCCTCATACAGTATGCAAAACTTGTATTGAACAATTGCGCCACTGGACAATTGGAAAGAGAAGCTGCCTGAAATTTGGTGTACCGACGGTTTGGAGGGAACAGATAAACCACTTCGACGACTGTTACTTTTGTATGGTTAATATCATAGGCATCAATCGAAATAATCGTCACAAGTTGTCTTACCCTGATATACCTTCAGCCAGGAGACCTGTTCCGCATTCGGATATTGTACCAGTTCCACCTTTTCGCGAACTACCTCAGCTCTCAGACGATGAGACTTGCATGTCCAATATCGGACAAGATGACGAAAGTGAAGAAAGTGGGGGCAGTGACAGTGATTTCCAATCAACTTCACACAGTGAACGTTTTGACCAAAAAGAGTTGAGTGATCTGATCAGGGACTTAAATCTTTCCAAAGAGTCCTCTGAATTGCTTGCGTCCAGACTAAAGGAAAAGAATGCACTTCAGCCTGGAACGAAAATTACAATTTATAGAAACAGAGAAAAGGATTTGCTGCCATTCTTTACCGAAGACAACAACCTAGTATTCTGTAATGACATCAGCAACTTATTGAAGAAAATTGGTCTGTCGGATTACAGCCCAGATGAGTGGCGTCTTTTTATCGACAGTTCAAAACGTAGTCTGAAATGTGTGCTTTTAAATAACGGCAACAAATTTGGTTCTATTCCAATCGGTCACTCCACCAGGATGAAAGAAGAGTACAATGCCATCTCTTTAGTACTGGAAAAGATAAAATACAAAGAACATCAATGGGTAATTTGTGTAGACTTGAAGATGGTAAATTTCCTCCTTGGTCAACAAAGTGGCTACACAAAGTATCCCTGCTTTTTGTGTCTTTGGGACAGTAGAGCCAAGCACGAACATTGGACAAGAAAAGATTGGCCTTCGAGGAAAGACATGGTGGTTGGAGCTCAAAATGTTATCAAGGAATCTTTGGTGGCACGAGATAGGATCATACTGCCACCACTACATATAAAGCTAGGCCTGATGAAACAATTTGTCAGGGCTTTGAATAAAGAAGGTTCATGCTTCGAATACATAGTACACAAGTTACCAGGAATTACAATGGAAAAATTGAAGGCTGGAATCTTCGATGGTCCACAGATCAGGCAACTTATGAATGACCCACTTTTCATACCATCAATGAATGAAATCGAATCTTGTGCCTGGTCTTCCTTTGTTCTTGTAACTAAAAATTTTCTTGGCAACAAGAAGGCAGACAATTATGCACAACTAGTAGAGGATATGCTTCTTCATTTCAACAAGCTTGGCTGCAACATGAGCATTAAAGTCCATTATCTCCACAGTCACTTAGATCGCTTTCCAGAGAATCTTGGTGACTTCAGCGAAGAGCAAGGTGAAAGATTTCACCAAGACATCAAAACAATGGAAAATCGATATCAAGGAAGATGGGATGCACACATGATGGCAGACTATTGCTGGAATATTATGCGCGATTGTTCCGGCAGATGCCACACTCGGAAATCGTACAAAAGGAGCTTCTTCGGTGTCGAATGACTTGAAATTTTTATAACAAACTTGTTCTGTTTGGTATCATATAAGTACAGTTTCAGGTACTACCATTTTCTTTTAAGTATTTGTATTATTATGTTTATTTAGTGTATCACATAATAAATTGAGCACTACATAATTATAGCTATAGCCTTATGTTTTATGGGCGAGCAGAGGCAAGGACTGGTATATGGCATAATGTTCTATATCTCGAAAACTAGACCTGCTGGGAGAAAACTGGTGCCTTTTCTGGAATCAGCAGGTCAAATATACCCAGAAACAGTTCTAACATTTGAGGCAACAAATTATGTGTTGGCCAGTGTCATCATTCATATTCGTAATCATCATAATCATCTTCTTAGTCATCTGATTTACCTTCATGATCTTTACTGCCGACTTCTTAACGGATACCACAATTTTTCTTCGTCGTCGTCATCTTCACCTTTTCCTTCATATGAAGTTGACATTCCCTACAAGTCTTCAATTTGCTTGAAGTGTTACCGGTCTTCGAATGTTGTCCGCTAAACTGCGTTCTGTTCTTGATGTTATTGTTTAGGAAACATTCGATACTTTGGTCCAAACCATGCAGAGGAAGCCAGTCAAAAGTACGTTGATTATACTTCCGCTTTCACTGATCAGTTGGTTGATTGATCGAGTGATTGATGGATTGGTCGGTTGGCTGACTGATTATCGACTAACTGACTGCTTGTCTGGCTGATCATTGACTGACTGCTTGGCTGGCTGTCTGACTGGATGGCTGACTGGGTTTTTGTAGTACATAGCACATAAATGACGTATGGTGTATTGAAATACAAATGATGAACAACATAATAAATAATGTCAAAATATCGCTAGTACTAGTTATTCGTACTAAATACTTAACCTAAAAGATGGGGAGAGGAGAGGTGTGTTTGTGTGTGTAGGTGTGTGTGCGCGTATGTGTGTGAATTCTGTTGATATATTCAAAAGAATTGTGACAGATACTGATAGTGAGTGGGCAAATAGTCAACATGTATTTAAATGTATCTATATACCTGGACACTTAATATAGCGGCTTTTAAGTACCTCACAAGCGCTGCTTATGCTAGCCTAAGCGATGGTAAAGCTCTTGAAGAACAAGTTTATCTGCAAGCAAATTATGCTCATAGAACTTGAGAATCCACCACTGGTGGTGTCATTCATTTCTGGATTTTGGATTAAGTACATATTCTAGTCGGATTCTAATGGCACAGGGTGAACAAGTCTATGCGCTACAGAGACCTATCCAGGTGCTATAAAAATAATTGTTACGTTACTTTAGATATAACATTAAATTACATCACTGTAAACTTCTGTTTTTTTAGTGGCAAGCGTTTCCCTAAAGGCAAGTATTATTAATTTACTAATATTGTGTTCCCGCAGAGTTTTAGCCAAGTAGCAAATGATCTTTTGGTTTTTAAATGCAATACAATTAGTCAAAACTTTAATCAGTGCTTCATTGCATTACGTAACGTAGCTTTGTTGTCGTAATTTAGCAAACTGATCCCATTAAAGTAAGTGGGCTCAGAATAGAGGGATATTAATTTTCTTAGTTTAAGAATACAATGAAGTGGTCAAAAATGTAAAACTTCAGGGCAAAGCACTTGTAAGAAATTATCCCAAAATAATATAGTTATCATTATTATTTTATTATTACCACTTTAAATTATTACTGTTATTTTAAATTATTATTATTTCATTTATTTATTTAGTATTATTACTTCTTCACATTACATATTTGCTTAAGTGGTGGTTGGTGATAGTGAGTTGTTGCAATGTTGGTGATGTGGGAGTCAGAGACAGGTTGCCTCAAAGTCCACTTTGCCATATGTTCCTAAATGGTGCAGTTGCTTTCTTACAGGGTTTATTTATTAAAATCTGGTTTAAACTTTACAACTGACTGTTATCAGAGCCGATATGTGATATTGTGGAATCGGATATATCACATAATTCTGTCAACCACGTAACGACCATTGCTGACCACATCCCAGACAGAAAGATGAAGGAGACACCAATATAGGTAACAACCAGTTCCGCTGAAACCCTTGTTGCATGAAAACTTGAGCGGGATTAAAGTTAACTTCCGTGCATGACTGTCAAACTGGTGTCGTCAGCATGACTGTTAAACTCATGTCATCAGCATGATTGTTAAACTCCTGTCATCCTCATGACTTTTATTAGTTTAATAGCTCTATTCCCGCATAGATCTGCCCTTGCCTTCAACCTCCAGACCTACACCAAATCAGAAGACTTGCTTACCTAAGGTTACCTTACCTTATCTTACATTACCGAAACACAAGACTTTGTCTGCAGTTTTTATTGTGCTATAAATGTTGGTGTTGTGGAGTCGTTAAAAGTATGGATGCTATGTTGTCTTTCTAGACGTTGTCTATCCGTGTTCAGGTAAAACAAAGGTTGATGTCTTCGTAACAACTGCATGTTTCTGTGTGGCCTCAGAGACACAGGGTGTGATTTGAAGGGGGGCAAGGGAACTTCTTCCCACTGACTAAGACTCAGTGACAGATCCAGAGGTTTACAAGAGGAAATTAAGCAAGGCCGTACTTAACTTCACTTAATAATTTTATCCTGCTGGGAGTTTAGTAAGCCGAAAAATTTGTTTCTTGTTTTGATGATCTATTTATTGTGATATTTTTATGACCTTTCTTTCGTCTCCCAGTTTCTAGTTTCCCAGTTTTATCATGACCTGCTTTTACTTCATGATTGTAATAGGCAACGCTTACCATAGCCAGTTTGGGGACACTCCCAAAACTTCAAATGGGGGCCATTGCCCGATTGCCCCTGGATCTGCCCTTGCTCAGACTATTCCCCCATTGCGATGCAATTTCACCAGTCACTATACTCCTGCTCACTAGCTCCCATCCTCTTCGCTTCTAATCACAAATCACCCCTTCTTGTGTACATGAACTTCTTGTTAAATCTGTCTGCTGCACACATGACTGCATAATTTACTACCTGAATTTAAACAAAAATCTAATCTGGAGACGTCTAAAGTGCTGCTATCCTAACAAACAAGGTCGCTTAAGCGTGAAACCGCAGTCAACAGCCATAACGTAACATCCATAAACCAAATAGTCAGTCTGTCAGTGAAGCAATCAATCAGTCATTCAGACACTGAGTCAATCAATCAATCATTCAACAAAACGATCCAGTTAAAATCTGAGACGTCAAAGTGACTACGGTGGAAAAGTTACCTGGAAAAGATGCCTTCAGAGTTAGCAGCTGGACCTAGATGACAGAATATGAAGTCAATCCGAGTATTATAGTTCTTTCCAACCACACAGCCTGCCATCTATCTGATGCACTGGAGACAGTCTCTCAGAAATCATACACCAAGTATAGCATATAGTATGGCAACTGCATGTAGTATGTATACAGCATATACTATGGTATGCAGTGGCATAGTCAATGAACCAGGGCCCAGACCATTCAGTGCCCCAGTCAATCACTGAGGATTTTTATAGGCATTAAATTGGATTAAAATAATTGCTAGTCTCAAAACAGGGATGTTAGACGGAGGAATATGCAACTGAACCGCCCCCCTTGAGCTCTCAAATTTCTTACTAGACCACTGAAAGTATATTTCTGTGGACAGTGGACATATACAGCCATAGATGTTTCCCACATTCCATAACTTGACATTTCGTGTAGTGATGCATATGTGACCAACCACAGACTGCATGGACTTCACATTAATTCAAATGAGGTATGACTGTACAGTGTACACCATAGACATGACATAACGATAACCTAAACGGCAACCAAGACTTAAAGTTTTATCCCACCACAACTTCACATAATTGACAAAGGTGGCTGATTGTACACCATAGTGATATCATGCCTCAGATTTACTGACCATCCATATGTAATGAGCGCATAAATAAATAATAAATAAATATATATACATATAAAGTAGCTACCATAAAGAAATTACATAATGAAAAAGTAGCCTTAGACTTTTGGTATTACCAGCATAAGAAAATATGAATGTGAATTCATTTAACTGATGCCTTGAGGATTATTACAGTGGTGCTACAGAGGAGTTTGCACTAGCGACACCAAATGCCCCTTGCCCACACCAGTAATCCTTTCATCAACCATCACAGGACAAGACTATCTGCTGCTTACTATATTACCACCATGCCAATTATCATCACAACAACCATCATCCCATACAACATCACCCCAAGCAAAATGTAATGTAACTATACAGTACAAATCGTTACCCTTGTTACACAACACACACTACCAAAACTTCAACAAAACATCTGCTGAGAACATTTGAACAATACCATTACTTTCAAACATCAACCCTTACTACCAATACTGAACAATATATGTAACTCTGCTACCAACTACTAGCACTTGAACAATACCTCTACAGCCAACACTTGAACAATACCTTCGCTTCCAAATACCAACACTTGAGCAACACCTTTACTACCCACTTAAACAATACTCTACTACCAACTGCCAGCACTTCAACAGAACCTCTACTACCAACAACTGAACAATATTTTTACTTCCAAGTACCAACACTTGAGCAACACCTTTACTACCTGCTTAAACAATACTATCAACTGCCAGCACTTCAACAGAACCTTTACTACCAACACTTGAACAAAATTTTTACTTCCAAGTACCAACACTTGAACAATACATATAACTCGACTATCAACACTCCAACAATACCTTTGCTACCAAATAGGTACTGCCAACATGTGAACAGTATCTTTACAACACACTTCAACATGGCCTGCTTTGTACTACCTTGGCTTGCAGTTTATTCTCAAACTTTTTTACTTGCAACAGAGCCTTGAAATAAACGATTTTCCGAATTTCAGATTCCATAGAAGTCGTCAGGGTTACCGAAACCACTCTGTGAAGAGTCAAAGCAACAGATTCATGACAACAGGAAGGCAACCAAATCTATGTGAAACACCACATATAAGAAAGGCGATAAAAACAAAAGATATGTCTTGAAGCAGAAACATCGAACCAAGCACCAAAGATGGAACAGAGTGTGCGAACAGCGACAGACCAATGCAAGACACAAGATACCGGTAATTACATGAAATGCGAGACGTGTCATCCGAGTTGCAGTTTGCGGAAACGTGTCTACAAGGAGAAGATGCTACAAGTCAAATGAGAGTTGCAAAAGAACTGATAAAATTCTAACTCAGGAATATCATTTCAAGACCGCCTTTGTACCGTAATCTCAGCTCTTTTGCTGTGTTCGATTCATAGCTAAGGATAATTTCAAACAGTCTGTGAATACTCTCAGACTGAAATGATTGTGGCCCTGCATGTGTGTGTTGAACAAAAGCCCATTCGCTGAACTGCTTAACGCACATTTACTACTCATGTTAATACAATAAAACAGTATTTTCAATGCACTACTTACTAATGCACTTACAAATAGCCCATCGTAAATGCGTGTCATCTCCAGTATGACAACGGAGAGTCGGACACCAAAGAGTAAATTACTAACAAAGTATGTGTAGGTTTTATCTTGAATTTCCAGACATCTGAGCATCATGCATTGTAACACACTACTGTGTAAAATAGAAGGTATCTTGGAACCCGAGCATGAAATAGAGCAACAATTTCTGGTAGCCACTAAAACACAATCAACAACGTCTATAGATATCAGCTTAAGGCAAGGCATTCGCTAAAGCAAGCCTCATTTCACAGAACTCAAAGCAAGGCTTTTGCCAGGAAAGCTTCATTTCAGAACTAACAGCAAGGCTTTTGCTAACAAGACTTGTTCCAACAAAGATTGCACTGCAAAGTGTAGAACTACTGAAGGAAAATGTAAACTTTACTTGTTACAAGAAACATTTTTGCATGAATATATTTTCTCATATGGAATAGCATCCTAATCTCAATTTCAAATACTACTATCAACTGTGATATCTACTATAACACTGTATGAAGGTTTATAATATATATTTATATTTACTTATTTATTGCCCTTACTAAGTGCTCAAAGTCAGTAAATCTGAATATAAGGCATGGGACAAGTGTGCAGGAACAACTTTTCGAGGGCTGTCACGTGTCTGCTCGTTGGGCAAGAACCTGCAATCATTGGATTACAGACCCAACGTGTCAACAAGCAACACAGTGGTCTACTGTGCAGCCACGTTGTTGCTGCTGGTGATCCTGTCTCCTCTCGTCTCCTCTCCTTCCTTACACTGGAATCAGCTTGGAACATAAATTCGAATATACATGTACTGGTATCAGCAATATGGAACCCAGATTTAATTTAGCTTTAAAGCAGAATTTGTGTTATAACGAAGCATGTTCTAACAGCCCTTGGTGCACCTGACCATCATGGCCATATCCAAGTTGTTTAAAACTCGCATTATTTCAGAGTAGCACAATTAAAATCTAGGATTTATACACCAACCACTTGATATCAGAATTCACGTTATAATGTAGCTTCTTCTGAGGAGGTTCTGGCATAGCCAGGGTATTGTAGCCACATATTGGCACTTAGCCTGTTGCAATAGCACTGTAAAAATACAGAATAAAATGTTAGCAACAAAAAATCACAGGAACAAACTGACCAACTCCAGACCTGTTATCCATAAGTTTTTATCGCAAAGAAGCAATATCTCCCTATGTACAGTTCATATGTATAGGTGAACATTATGTTGCACTGCTTAGTCAGCAAGTTTTGAGCAAACGTTTGTATATGAAATTTCATTAAGTCGTCGGGTTATTGATTTGTTTGAACACATGCAGATCTCTTGCTGGCTGGCATGCACCAAATGTGTGGTGGGATAAGAAAGTCGGCAGAGCCCTGCAGGCAGGTTGGCTGATATCAGCATTAATTATTGCAGAAGCATACTGGATCAAGTGGCACTCACACAGCCCATACGGTGACGAGTCAGTGGGTTTTTCGAAAACCCACGATTGCACAAGTCAATCAAGACTAGTTTGTACTGGTCTGCTGTCTTGGTGGAAAATGGCTTATACAAGCGGACACAAATGCACTGTTGAGGTGATGAAGATTTGTAGCAGAGGTCTGGCATGTGCTAAGCCAAAACTCTGAGTTACAAATGTCGCTGATAAATCCATGTGTTTAGAAACTGTGATGATTCAAGTTCTGTGTGACTGAACTGTGCGTTTACGGTAATTATAATATCTAAAATCAAAACCTGTGTCTTAGCTTAAGCTAACGCTATGCTACAAAATAGGCAAGTCGATGGTTTCTAGTCCGATCATTGTCAACTACACAAGATCGTCATCAGGACACTTGAATAGAAATTGGATCTATGTGAACATATAGCGTTCTGCTGTAACAAACAGTACAACATGCATACACAGGTCATAATTATAGTCAACTGCATTTCTTCAGTGTATAGCAGCAGTCATATTTGTAACGAACAAATGCTGTGGTATTCAAGACTACGTGTACTTACATACACATGTACAAGTAACATATGTAGGCTACATATACCAGTATGCTATGGTATATAAATATGTACAACAGAGTAATATACACGTGTATTTCTCAAAGTCCTAAATAAGGGTTACATGCGCTTAGATATATTTTTTATTAACCCTATGAAAACTGATCATGCTACATTAGCAATAAAGCCTGACACTTCAAACATGCTGAAACCATTTTTCATTTCAAACTATATTTTGGTACTTTTTTCATTTCAAATATTTAAAATTAAAGATTATTACTTTACTTAATCAAAGGCAAGTGCTCAAAGCAGTCCAGTAAAACATAATTCAAGTTGAAACAGTTCAATATTGGCCCTACAGCACAATCCACTGGGAACTCCAATAATGCTATTCATAGTCACATTTCTGTCACTCAGTGCATTACAAATTTTGTATCTACCAGTGACACTACTTTAGGAAGCCACATCAAATACCACAGGTCATATCATAACAAAACCAGTTGCCAAAACCAACCATCTCAAGACCAACCGAGTTTTGCCAGAATCTGCATTTAATAAAACCTGTAATACGCTTAACGTGCATTGTGCGACTTCATTTTTCAATAGTATTGTGTGACTGTGTTTTCAATAAAAATGCACAGCACTGTGCTTGCTTA
Organism: Norana najaformis; assembly: GCA_964023275.1. Lineage (NCBI taxonomy): Eukaryota > Metazoa > Annelida > Clitellata > Crassiclitellata > Hormogastridae > Norana > Norana najaformis. Next base: position 36,938,667 of record OZ029913.1, on the reverse strand, counting down.
CTTTAGCAAAACCTTTTTAGCAACTAGGCCTACCCATTTGTCCTGTAACAGAATATATGTTGCTACATAATCACTTCAAGACTTTCACTTAACCTCATCCATCAGCCATTTAACTGGTTAGCAGGTATCTCTACACTGAAACATCATTATAACATTACATATCATATCAAGATAAGCACTATCGTGAGGTAAAACTGTATAGAATGAAATGTGCGATCCATATTGTGGACCACGTTATATTAAAATTTGCTGAAACTGATGCATACTGCAGTTTTCCTGGTGTACGGATAGTTTACAAACATCGAATGCTTTAAGTCCGGAATATATTAGTATTTTTAAAACAGTAAATATAAGGATCTGTGACGTTGCAACAAAGATCAATTTTCCTTCAATTCAAACTGATGTGACTTTGTATGCAGAACAAATTTTTTAACAACAACCATCTATCCTAGGAATCCAATTTCTTCAACATGGCATGAAAGTCTAATATCTTCAAAAGCTAATATTCAGTAAATATAGAGATCAAGGGCATTTGCAAACCTGTTCACTTTCAAGTACGGCAAGACTTCATGTGCCTCAGCCTGTCTCGGTTTTGCTAGCTAATGCCCTGGTCGACTCAATTACTCTAACTCCCTTCTTAGCAGTGTTTGAAAGGCAACATGTAAACAAATATACATACATACATATGTACATACATACCTCTCAGTGGTTTCACACAGATCTGCACAAATTACAAATGGTTCAGAACTCTCTGGCTGCAGATATACAAAAAACTAAATTTGAACACATCACATCATACTGCAACCATTGCACTGGCTTCCTGCCAAACAGAGGCCAGTTTAAAATCTTTCTCACACTTTACAAAGTGTCAAACATGGCCAATCTATTTTTCTCATGGCTCACCCTTCAGAATCCTAAGAATTCCACTCACAGTCACATACTTATGCTGAACACACTACAAGGTCCTTGGGGTTTCCGAGTTCCTTTATCCAACGCACTGGAACTTGCTACCTGTTTCAGCCTAATACACCATCATTTTCTTGGACTGCTGTCCTTCATAGGTTCTGTTCAAAGAACCATAATTAAAGAACGCATTCTTACTTATAGAGACCATCAACTTATACATTGTGTATTATGACAACTGCACTGTAGAAGTTCTCTAAATACATTAGAAAGAATGCAAGCAACGTTCACACGGAAACTTTTTACTCCACAACTCCGTAATTCAATGAAAGATGTAAATACATGATCAGCTTCACGCAAATCAAACCCAAAGGCAAAACCACATCAAATGAACTAGTTTAAGGATTTTGAATCAGAATTCTATTTAGTAGGCCTACTGGAGAGCTAAGACGAGAAATGCATAACGTTTAAACAACCCTCGTTGCATATACGCAAAGAAGTCTCTTTAATAGTCAGTTAATGTTGCCAAATTCTGGCAAAAGATTTTCCAAAAGTCCACAGCTCCTAGTTAACAAACAATTGACAAGGCAAGCAGAAAACTTACAGTAGCCCACATTTACATAACTAGAGTAATGAACATAGCAATGGCCTACAAGTATGTATCTGGCAAATTGTACAGCACCTTTTAAGAATCTCTCTGGTTTTATGCTAAAACCTCCTTACAACACAGCTTGTTATGACACGGATTCTGATAAAATGCAGCTGGAAAATGGATCCAAAATATACGGATTCCAAAGATTGTTGTAAGAAGGTTCCAGCGTACAAACTTAGTTCAGTGAATCTGTGGAATATAGTATTGATATTTAAATCATTAGAGACAGTTTTGCAGTCACTCACTACAGTCACTCCTACATGTACATCAAGTTCAACTGCCATCATTCACAAAAATTTTCAGCCAGTCTTTGATGGGTCTGCCAAGGTCCTTAATAACACAATCCAAATGCTTTTTCAGGCTATCTTGCCAGCAACAAACACTTTACACTACACTCCAGTCCAAATCTTTACCAGTTACAAACATTATTTCTGCATTTATTAAGCACCATTATGCAATGACTAAGCATTAGTCGATGCCGCTGAGCAAATGAGCGAAGGACTTGCTCAAAGTCCCTGTGCAGCAACTGTCTCGAAGAAGGCTCGAACCTGTACTCTCTGCAATGTTAGAATATTGGTTAGAGTGCTCTAACCAACTTGCTATCATGTCCCCCTACCTTGTTAAAAGCCCCCCAGTCAAATGTTTACAAAGTATAGAAAAAACTACTAGTAAATATTTCTGCTCATGATATATTAACTCTACAAGTGAAAAAATAGCGATTTCTGCTAAAACCAAAAAAACCTAACATGTGCATTGGCTGGCTTCAACACATTATCCTAAAAGAACTCGAAAATCATGATTTCTACAGCTCTAAACTACTTTAAACGTCCGACACGCATGGGTGCAGTCTTGGAAACGACACAGATAATGGAACTTCGAAGTCATGACTGCTCATCTTGAAACTCCACTGCTTCCGTCCACCTCAGTATAATCAGTCCCTGTATCTTGGAAAATGATTCGTTCCTCGATCCCAAGTTAATCATTCTATATATCCTCAATCATTCTACAGAACCTTGGTCATTCTGCATATCCTTGATTCTATAAATCCAGCAGCGGTTTATCTGTGTGTATCCTTGACAGCATATCTTCCATCTGGACCACGGTCTGCATCCAGATCTTTGGATCATTTTGTACATCTTCATCCATCTGGACTACACTCAGCATCCGCAGCCGGTCACACTCCACTGCTTCCTCCATCCGTTTCAGCTTGCTTGTACTCATTTCTACAAACGGGTGGTCAGAACCATCCAGTCTGATGTCCTTCAAGTCAAGTAGGTCATCATCGTCATCATCATCTTCGTCATCCTCCAAATCCTCGTCCAGGCTCTCTACTCCATCAGGATTAAAGGCACTGGCACCAAATGGAACATCTGCAAAATCCGCCTCTTCCTCATCTTCATCATCGTCGTCGTCATCATCCTCATCTGTCACTTCCAGACTGCTTTCGCTGCTGAAGAAGTTGTTGCTGGAGAAGCCTGCTTCCAGCGGGAGGCAGTTCTCCATGCTCACCTCATATCCGGTGTCTTCCGGTTCCCTTTTGATGGTCACATTTGACTCAGCTAGTGAGTCAGATGGCAGAGACGGTGGAAGATCAATGACGTAGTTGTGATCAAGGGCACTGGTGGATGTTGTTGGCAGTTCAGCTAGTGCTGGGCTAAGTCCTGGTGAAGTAAGCCCTGGTTCATGCTTGATTTCAACATCATCCAGTGGTTCTTCTTTTATTCCGACCTGGAAGACTCCAGCCTTTGTGACAATCGTTGCTGCTCCGTGCTCCGTCTGGACGTCGAGGATGTCAGTCTGTGGGTCAAGTTCTGTGAGGATCAAATCATTGTTAAGGACAGGAGGGTCACTTTCGGCATTCTGGTGTGACTTGAAGGCAGCGGTATAGCGAGCTAAGGCCGTAGCGGAGCTGCCATCCTTCATGACTTCTCCTATTCACAAAAAAAGAATTAATATTTATATAAAATATGTATAATTTTCTAATGAATAATAATGGATCAAAGTTTAATACTATTATTATCAACACAATTATCAATCTGCCTGTAAAACTCTAAAATCGTTTGTTTCATAAATTCCTTATTACATTACACTGCCATTACAATGGAGCTCTTCATATACGGCAGGAATAGCTGTAAAGCGCTGCCTGACACACAAGTAAAACTAAGTCTTGTCTGATCTCATCCTAAATCATGCCAAGTGGATTGATTTATTCTTCACAATGCAACAGGTAAACATAAAATTTCACAACCTCAGAAGAAGTGCAGTGCTTTGTGCCAACTCCAAGAGGCAGGGAAAGGTATGAAGTTGTAGTGAATCCACTTTTTTTAAGGCTCAGCACGAGCCCTAGGTGGCCAGCCATCTCACTCAGCAACCAATCATCACACCGACATTGCACGGTCAGTGTACTCATTCTGTGGCCAAGTTTGCTAGGGGGACTGGCGAAATTGAAATACTGAATTATCCTGTCCTGGCAATGATTTAAACTCCCAACGGCCAGGCTGACAGTCAAGCATGCTTACCACTATACCATTGCGCAACAATTCATCATACCATAAATACAACGATGAACTTACCCTTTGCATCTACCCGAATATAATACTGCTTGGCTTCATAGGACAACTGTTCCAGAATCCTCTTATCCGTCTTAACACAACGCTGAAGACTCGGATGATTCGCCTTCACGTGAAGCCTCACTTTAGTCTTTTCGACGTTACTGTACATACAGTATGGGCAACTGTGCGGCCGTGTAGGAAGATGCATGTACTTGATGTGGCGTGACATGCATGACCTATCAATGCATTTGTAGCCACAGATCATGCACAGGAAATGGGGTCCTTCAGTAACCTTTCGCTCACGCTCTTGAGCTTGTGCACTGATTTTTGTCGATCGGTTGGCGGCAAAGCTTAGGCTGTCACTTGGCACCAAGTTCAGTCGTTGACGCTTCTGCGGCAGATTATTCGAACTGGAATCTGAATCCGATTCGTCTTCAAGTGCATGTTTCCCTCTGCTTCTATCTTTGTCCATGGCAACCATGTCTGAAACAGGGATGTCTGTGGTATACTCAAGTTTGACGATCGTCTTGAAAAGGTCGCTTAACACTGCACGATATGCGTCATTTGATTCCGTCCGCTCTCTGATGTCTATTTCCATGTCCGGATGCACATGAACAATGTGCGACTTTATCTTGGGACGTTCAACGGCAGAATAGTTGCAGTAGGCACAAGCATATGGTCGGCATTTAGTGTGGTTGTACTTGAGATGGCGGTTCATACTGCCTTTACCCATGGTCTTGTACTCGCAGGGGGTGCAGACGAAGACCGGAACACCCTTTTCTGGCAGTCTCGTCACGCTACCACTGTTCGGCCCAAAGCTCATCTTCGCTTGACAGTGGCTGCAGGATGCAGAACAGTTCTGCCGATCAACACTGCTCAGCTGAAACAGTTGCATGCATGATGGACACTTTACTTCCTTGGGCCATTCATGAGTTGTGAGAACATGCTTACACGCTGAATCTGGGGACAGAGAACGGAATGTGCATGACCGACACTGAAAGATGATCTTGCCCGAGATGGGGATCGCTTCATATGTGCTGGCCCAATCTATGCCTGCAGTCAGAGCTGGAACGGCCGATTCTGGAAAAGTGCGTCCACCTGGTGGGAGTCTTTCCGGATGAAAGCGGCGGATGTGTTGTTTCAGATCGAAGTCACAGCTGAATGACTGCTTCTGATCTGTGCAGTACATGCAGAAGTGGGGCTTGTAGCGGACGTGGACGCTGCGTAGATGTGCCTTTAGGTCAAGCGCAGAGGTGCACCGGAAATCACATTTCTTACATGAAAACGTGAGAACATTTGTGTGGATGTAGCGCTGCTGTTCAGCTTCGGCAGCCTCGCCTTCTACATTTGGCTCCTCTGCAGCATCCGAATGGATCAATTCGTACGCAAGGCTGGAAGCGAAATGAGCAGAGTTTTTTATGGCAATAATCATTTTTTCACCTGAATGCATTTTGCGGACATGTAACTGTGCCTCATAGCTGGTCGTGTAGTTTCTTTCGCAGTAGGGGCAGACGTAAGGTCGCTGGGTGAGGTGCACTTGTATCCAGTGCTTGGCAATTTTTGTTGGCTTCGTGTGGTAGTAGGGGCAGAGAAAGCAACGCTGCATCATGGCGCTGGATGAGGCAGATGCCGATTCCTTGCCCGAATTTGGCTCCTTATCCTGTACATCCTGTTGCTGTTCTTGCTGCTTGCACATCAATTCGATCTCTTTCAGGTTCTGCCGTTCACGAAGCCCTGAAGTGCCAGTTACAGGCACCAGAGTGTCGGCACTTACGCTCAGTGGCTCAAACACGTACGTCTGGCCACTTGCAGTGCTGTTCGTGCAAACCATACCTTTAGATGAGAATGGATCTTTACTCGTTTCAACAGTCACTTCTTTTATTTCCCTATCTTCCTTCAAAGGGGGGATTATCAAGTGTGGAGATTCACCTTTCCTAAAAATATCATCTGCACATCGCAGCTGTTCTACATCTACGCCAATGTTCCGCATGGCACTCGATGGAATTCGGAAGCTGTTGTTTTCGCACTCAGCAACTTTGACTATTTTGGCATTCTCAATTCGAACCTTCATGCCATTAGGCCTTTCCCTGACGGTAACAGCCTGTCCCTGCAACTTCCTCGAAATGTTTGCAGGCTTCAGCATGATTCTATCTGACATCAAATTTGAAAGCTTTGCAGACTTGATGACAGGCTGGTTTTCCACTGCACTCTGCAGAACGGCATTCAGTTTACGCCTAGCTGCCGTCTTCTTGGTTTCCATACTATCTTCAGCAACAGCATCCAGGGCATTGCTGTTCTCTGCTGCCAAATCATCATCGCTCACCGCTTCTTCACTTGTGTGACTTTCATCTTCATCTTCTACATCAACATTTGCCCCTCTTCTAGTGCTGTGCTGTCCAGTTACTCGGTTACCGTTAACCATACCTTGCTCTGAAACATTCACCAGAAGTGAACTATTTTGTGCCAAGGCTCTGCTATTAGCAATTAAATCTAACTGCTGGAATCTCTCGTTTGCTCTCAAACCAGACACAGCATTTGAAGGCTTACTAGCACCCAGCAAAAGCGTTGCATTGACTGGGATCAGTTCAAAGTGGCTGATGTTATCAGGAACTACACGAACGGCAACTGATGACGAATTTATAGGAACAGTGGTTGCAACAGATGATTTCTTAGACATTAAAACTTTTAAGTCCACAGAATTGGAAGGTCCCGACAGTTGCACTGAGTTTTTTGGCGGCAGGGCAATGCTTTTGGCCTCAGTCACCATCAGCTGAGACTGAAGGGCTGCTGACTGTCTGTTGTTACCAACTGTTTGTTGCACTTTGTGTCCAGAATATGCAGCAAGTTGTGCAATGCTTATGTAGGTATTTTTGGCTTCCGATATCTTTGCTTGAGGCTGCAAAAGATACTGCTGCTTACTGTTGCTAGCCGTTTGCACCAGTTCACACCCAGAAGAACCTGGAAGTTGTATCGAGCTGAACGAACTTTTGGACTCGTCTGTCTTTGTCTGAGTCACCCATCCACTGTTGCAGATAATGTGCTTTGTTCCATATCCGATAAAGACCGGTCCTGTAACCAGGTCCTTTTTGGCACCAGAAGCAGGCACCTTCTCTTCAACAGATGCCATGGCACAGACCACTGTGAAAATAGCCACCTGCACAGGAATTAAAAAAACAAGTTTATCTAAATTTGTTCAATTCACATTACAGAACAATCAAATGAAGTCTAGCCTTTAACATAAAAAGCAAAAACCGCAAAAACATAAAGTTTTCAGCTAAATCTTCGTTACTTTACATCACACCAGATTTAGTAATTTCCAGGCTGCCCTTGCCCACATAATTTTGTACCTTCAGTTGTAGCAAGAAGTTCACACAAAATAGATCATATCTACTTGAAAAACTTTCCTTTGTTGCTGCTTTGTTGCGCAGACCAAGCAGTAATTCCTTCTACTCCTTCCAAGGCACAAAACATTTCAGCTATTTCACTCTCACAGCACACCTTCAGTAAATTCAGTTACATCAACTTTGCACCTTACTAATTTCCTTCTAATAATAATAGCGGCTTTTCCAATCGCCACCCTTCGGTTTATTTCCATGTCGCACTTTCCTTCTCTTTCTACTACTGATCCCAAGAATGTAAAGCTTGTTACCGTCTCTAATTCCTCTCCATCCACCATAAAACTGCCCTCCTCAGCTGTTGTCATGATCTTCGTTTTCTTTATATTGAAGTATAGTCCTGCTTTCTCGCTCTCTCTCTTCAGCCTTCTTATCAGTTCTACCAGATCTGTTTTTTCACCTGCTAATAGTGTTGTGTCATCTGCGTATCTCAGATTATTCAGTGTTCTTCCCGCTATCTTTACTCCCTCTTTTGCTCCATCCATTTCCGCCATCCTCATTATCCTTTCTGCATATAGGTTAAATAGGAATGGGGACAGAATGCATCCCTGCCTCACTCCTTTCTTTATTTTGATTCTTTCAGTATCTCCAAATTCAGTTCTTATTACCGCAATCTGTTCTTCGTACAATCCCTTGAGAAGTTGTATCAAGTGCCTTGGTATTCCCATTTCTATTAAGGTTTTCCACATCAACTCATGATCAATGCAATCGAATGCCTTACTATAGTCAATGAAGCATATGTATAATTTTTGTCCATACTCCTTTTGTCTCTCCATTATCCACCGCATGTTGGCGATATGATCACGAGTTCCGCGGGATTTCCTAAATCCTGCTTGGTTATCTGGAAGCTCCCTCTCTATTATGTTCTCCATTCTTTTATGTATTATTTTAAGTAGTATTTTACTTATGTGCGATATCATTGCTATGGTCCTGTAGTTTTCACACTCTAATAATAATAATTATAATAATAATAAAAATATGCAAATGCCACTGTCACAAGGGGTAAACGCCAGGGGTTTAAACATCATCAAAAGATTAAAAAAGAGGACCTTTATTATATTTATTAATTATGTTTTCAATATAGGATACTGAGACCCAGTATCACATTCTAGATCAGCTGATAATGATATTAGTTTAACAATGCCTTTGTATCCAAGACGATGGAATGCTTTTAAGTGGCTTCAAAAATCCAAATGTTTAGAAATCCAATTACACTGGAGACTCGTTCTCACATGATTCATTATAACATAAAATTCTGCTACACCTCAAAATTAGTTCATCCATTGAAAATAAACTCGTAATAACACAACCTTGTTATAAGGTCGTTCTTGATATGACTCCCAAAGACGTTGAGTTTCTGGTGTACATTACTCAAACCCTCCAACTACAAAAGAGGCAGCTTCATCACTTCACAAGGTCACTCAGATGATTCAGCATTCTCAATTAACCCATGCTTACATGCCACAGCCTCTAGCAAGTCAAATCTGCAAATGTGAAATCAACTGTTAAATCTGGATGGGAACTGTTGGTTGGGCTTACAAGCATGCGGAAGCCTGCCACTAGCAATTTTTCTAGTTACAGAGCATTGTCTGCATATTAATGAACTTTTTGTACTTATGAACTTTAACATCATACAGGGCAGTGTAAAGACAGCCTCTGATATTGAAATTACACTGCTTAAGATACCACAAAGAATTTTAGCCGCCATAAGATTATAAGGCTTCAGAATCTGCAAGGATCATCCTCTTCAGCCAGACATCACCTGGATGACCACTGCTTAAAGAATTCTTTAGTCAAACAGTCATTATGAATTCAGAAACAGGAGATGTCCTTTAAATTACACAGAAGAGAATAAAATTTACAGTGCAAATCTGACTCTCGTGTTGAGTCAACAATAAATGGTTAACTCTAAATCTGGGAAATCACACAAAAACAAGATACTTTCTGACCTTTGGCAAACTGTTAACCCATCCAAGCCAACGAGAAACAATGCATTGCACCCCTTTGCTCTAAAAATTTCAAACATTTTACTAGTACTAGAGGGATGAGTGAATAACATGCAGTTGATCACGAATTTCTAGATAGCTTTTGTCCCTACATGTCTTGTCCAGGACGACTGCTAAGTTTGCCCAATCATGAAAACAACCCAGATGCCCAAATTAAATACCAAATTCAGACAGGCTTTACTGCAACTAATACCACAGCAGCCATCGTGTTACAAAAATGAGCTACATCATCTAAAAGTCTTCTATTATTACATGTGTCTCCTGTGATGTTTTTACTTGCTAAGTATGTTTGGAGTTTGATTATAATGATCTTATCACTAGCCCATATAAATTCACTTTAGCCCCAACCGTTAATCCCTAGCCTGGGGAAGCCGAGTTAATTCATCATACAGTATCTACTATGCAGCTGGGGAAGTCGAGTTTACTTGTTCAGCAAAGTACTCTTTCAGAAGATAAATGGATGGCATTGTAGGGTTATAAGCGAAGAGTGCTCAGCTCTGGGTTTGGAAGAAATTTTTCCAGACAATAATAATTCACCATTGTGTCCAAATTCCAAATCAATGACTCAGAGTTTGGACAGCCATTAAAATGCGCACAATACCACCTACAGCAAAGTTAAAGACTTGGAGACTGAAACTGAAACTGCTGGTGGTTCCTACTGCTGACTGCCAGTCTAGATGAAAACCATGTTCTAGCTACTACTCATTATTGTAAACTGTGATGTAATGAAGTCAGTGAGACAGGAAGAAATTGAGAAAGGAGATAGTTTTGCCTCACAGGTGAATTGGACCTTCCTCTGTTATTATTACTAAACTGTAACATAGTTGCTTGTTTTAAACAGTGACAGGCTTATCACAAACATTTGTATCCTTTTAACCTGGACTTATTAATATAAACTGAAAAGTATTTGTCTGAATGAAGAACATTTAGTTACCAGTTGGTCAAAGAGCATCCCATAGAAATGTGTTTTTCAGAGACATTTTATTTTTCCAACCCCACACATTATTTCCCAGTTAAAGAGTTAGAATGAAATTCTGAAAAGTTATCATGCATAACTAAAATCTTATATGTTTGCTTTGCTGTTTTTGCACACTTGTTTCCTTAACACTGCCTAGCATGTTGAGTTAAAATGAAAATGTCAAATGAAAAAATAGAATAAAAGAAAAATTAAAACCAGATTAGGAACTGATCGAGAATTTAAACATTATCAAAACTAAAATATCTTGAAATGGAGCCTTATCACTTAAATCAAGTCATCACACACCGTCACAATTCCTAGCCTGCTGTCAGAACACAAATTCGTACTTAGTTGCAACCTTTCTCATTCTATTATTGTGCATGAACGCATTTCTATAACTCGCTTCGCGGTCAAAATTGAACTGGGCTTGAATTATTGCGTGAGCCGGAATTCCCAAGTCACAAGGCCAAGCCGCTGTTACCAGCGCCTGGCCTACGCAGACGTCGTGCCATTAGCTGGCCGCAGCGGCCCTCCTCAGTTAACAACCACGCATGAAGACACAATGAAATCTTTGGCGCCCGGACGCTTCATTTTCGACGTCAAATTGACGGATACCCCATAAAAACACCAAATTTAAACATTTCGACGTAATCTGCACAGTCTTTATAATAAGCTGAGTAATTCTTACCAACGGATTGTTACCGATTTACAAGAAATTAGAACTTTTACAGGAACTTGCAGACGCTAGCTCACCGAGGGCCAAAATGGTGGATGTGTCACACGGTGAAATGTTAACCCATTGCATTTCTCAATTGCGCACGTTAGATGTCAGCTCGTTGGAGAGCGCTACACATTATAATCCTTTCCTTGTGTACGGCACGCGTGTAAGTACTTATATGGCTCCACGTCACTAGCCTCTTATAATCGATGTTCTGAAACGTATTACCTGACGCAACTTTCGTACGGCGTTTGAGGCAGCTTTTGTGTGGCGCTGAGAAATTTCGATGTTACTTGAATAACACAACTTATATTACATTTACCTAAACCGAGTATCTGAATAAATAATCGTAATCCCGAGATTTCTACAGCGTCCAACGAAAGCCACGCCACGGAGACCAGCTGTTTCACAGGCGCTCAGTCAAAACAAAATCGATTGGCAAAATGGGTACGGTTCCATGTCGAGATCCAAAATCGTAATCCCGAAATTTCTACAGCACCCAACGAAAGCCACGTCACATAGACCAACTTATTCACAGGCTCTCAGTCAAAACAAAATCGATAGGCAAAAGGGTTCGGTTCCAGGTGAAGATCCAAGTCTGGTAGACACAGCCTGGCAGCAACGGTGGGTGATGTTTGGGATTGGAGCGGAAAGAGAGATAAGTGGAAGAAGGGGAGTCAGGATAGGATCTCCGAAACAGAAATGTTTTCAGTTTTGAGTGAAAGGCCAATGCAGACATTGCAAGCTGTGGAACACAGACGAGTTTTTATGATGGGCGAAGATCCGGGACGTTAATAGATTATTGAGAATACTATGGACATTTCTATAATGTAAGAAAAAATTATATTCATTATACTTTATCTATAAATTATATGTATATATAAAAATTTTAGATTCAATTATTTACTGCGCGTTTCATTTGTTTTAAGATCTAAATTTCTATCTTACTTACTTACACACAAATTGCACGTGTTCGCTTCAAAACATTTACACTGGCGCCATCTTACCAGCAAATAAACAACGGTTAAAAAACGAATTTGATTTTACGATTTTGCTAAAGTGATATAACTTACCTGGCAACAGACCAGAAAGGCTTTTGGATTGAAAAGCAGATATCGGTTTTTATCTGTTTCTTGCGTTGCAACGATGAACTTAAGCGTCTTATTCAATAAAATGGTTGTTTTTTCATAAGCGTTATAACCGGGATCTCTGTAACTATTAATAGAGTTCGATGTGTAACGGAAGGCAGCGGCACGTGGTCTTCAGACGACCAGTAATTATTGATAAGACGCTAACCACATGTTTTGTAGCGCTGTTATTTTAGAGTACAAAACTAACATAAAGCAATGCTACGTTTTTTTTCGGTTGTTTAACTCTTCTTGGGACCCGGTTTTCGAAAGTTAAATGTGATATTAGGTTTCGTAGCTTGATAACAAATTCGGTTTCATATGATGTAGCTGTAATCGAACCCGGGAAACGGGTGACAAAATCTGTTTACAAAAGAGTCTTTGCAAGGCTGAGGTGGAAAATGTTTATGGGGTGAAGACTGGTTCTTGCAGGATCATGAAACAGATGCCTCAGGATAAGGAATCATACAAAGTTTTTAATTTGGAATGAGCAGAACAGAATATAAGGCAGAGGGACTGGCATCTTGAAAAAAGTGAACCAAGAACAAATGACAGTTTTAGAACAAGTTTGTTTACATTATTGCTGGAACAAAGAAGGTCTTGAGTCGAGAACAGAAAGTCTTCTAGGGCTCAACAGTTTAAACAGATTGTGGAAATGTTAGCTCGATACAACCCAGTAACAGAAAAATCCTGCTGCTTCACATCGAAGTCAACTTGAATACGCTGACTTGGGGACTTCAAGCAGGTCGGGTCAGAATTGCTGGGTGCTCTGGTAGAAATTGGACAGCATGGTATGTTGGTTGCATAAAATTACCATTCTAGTACTTTGGACAATGCTATTTAACCAATTGTCAGTGCTGCATTTGGTTGAACATTTAACATGAGTAAGGTACATACTTCCAATTCCAACCATTGCATGACCATATTGATATCCAAACTTAACTTGTATAGGGCTTGTTGGTCTACATTTCACACATCTGTGCAGCTACCAGCATTGGTATTGTCAGATTGTCCTGGTCCAGTTCATTGTGCCAGCACACACGCGAGTACGAGTGTCCTCAACATCTATCAGTTGTAGTTTTCCAGTTGATCCTTGTGGAAGTGAAACATTAGGATCTGGATCTTCAGAATCACAGCCAGTAAACAAGAAGCTTAGACTGATGCAGAAGTTCAAGGCATCAGAAACTGGGCTAATGTTGCTTTGTGCATGGAAACTGAAGTCAACATCTACACCTAGGGAGGCTGCAAGTGCTGACGAGAACCCACTGTATTTGTGGAAGTCATTAACAAAACTTATCACACTCGAGCATCCTGGCAAGAAACTTTCAGTTTCTGCATTCAAGATCCCTATTGAGGCAATGTTTTCAATGTGTGGCTTTATATTGAAACAGAAGTTCAGTGGCACTGTATCGAGCTAACATTCTGACTGTAATAAATAACATTTGTCCAAAATTTTTCCCCACAAGCTGTGCTGAAACCCAGCACTGGAATAAGTAACAGCTTTCGCTAGCCATGATTTTCCACAGGGGGCACTAAATAGCAGTAATGTTAACTGTTGTCATTGCATAGTTATCTACTTGGTAACTAATGGCCAGGCTTATTGTTTTACTCTGTAGGTTTGCAGAACCCCGATGTTGTCCAGGTCTACTATTTTACTCTGTGAATTTGAGAAACACTGATTACTATCTTTCAGTTTCATATTTGCAATGATTGATAGACTTTTCCAGACACTGACTTACATGCATTGTCTACATATTGATCAGTTATTTTCAGCTCTTAGTAAGTAGTTTATTCAAAAACACTGCTCCTGTGCTGCTAAATTTGGTTGATTTTTTAGCAAGTTGAGTCAAGTCATTTTTATTCCAAATCGTTGACTTCAAGTCAACGTCCGGTCATTTTAGAGCAAAGTGCAGTCAGATTGGCTGACCTAAGTGGCTCCCAGTCTTCCTGCTGCCCAGAATATTCGCTTGAGGCTTGGCAACTGAAAGGCAGTCAGAGAACCAAGTGGGTCCATGTGACAGAAATGATGACAAGGTGTGAGCACTTTGGAGAGAGGTTGCTAAAAGGTGTCTCAGTAATATTCAAATACACAGAATACATAAATTCATGTGGTTGAATAAGAGTTGAATTCTTGCTGACCCTGTTTTTATTTCTAGGCAACTGTTTGAAAATCTTGGCAACATGTGTGTGAAATGGAACATCAGAACAGAAATATCTGGAGAGCCTTTCCTGCTGGAAGGATCAAAGTGAGAACTTTGTCTTTGATGTCTTTTGTTCTCCTTCCATTCATCGTAGTTTACTGTATTGTATCTTACCTTACCTGTCTTAACCTTTATTTTCGCATCATGCTGTATAGGTGGAATTTTGAGATACCACTTAAATATAGGTTACATATTGATGGTAATTAGACATAAATGAGAAGTTTTCAGTGATGTTTGAAGTTTAAGGGCAGTTTAGGAGATGTTCCAAAAATGGAATGTTGGGATATTCTCACAAGCATTCATTGCAATAAAGGCTCAACAAAGAACACTAGCTTATGCAAAAGTTATTAAAAGCAATTTTATTGTAAGATAAGAAAACCTTCAAACCAGTTCACATAAAATCTCTTGAGCATTTAGCAAATTCTTTTGTTTTTCTGCATAAAATATAGCAACCCTCAATTGCCAAATGAATATAGTGCTCGATCCTATCATAATGTATGCGTAATAGCACTGGACCAGTTGACCCCTCAAATGACCTCACCATGAGCCTTTGATCAAGCCTTGGATGATCTCGCACCAAAACTCCAAATGGGTCATAGCTGTTGATTCTTCCATGACAAGACAGTGTTGCCACTACACAGCAGCTACAGTGATGTCGAGGGCATTGACGAACAAGTTCCACTGCCGCTTTTCCCCTAGATTTTTGGTCGATACGCAGACAGGAGCCGACCTAGTTGCTAGCACATGTTTCTACATTATTGCCTAACCACTCAACAATACAGCACGTGTACTCAGATTCAACTCTTTCATATGCATCTCTTTCAAGTTTTGCAAACATTTTCTTATCTTTCAGAGATGCTGTACCAGTTCGAACATCATGGACAGTATCTGTTGATCTTATCCCCATGTCTATCAGCTTATACAGAAGATTGCAACTAGTAGAAAAATTGTCCAAGTATAGCATGTGACATGGTCTTTCTGTGATGAGTTCAACAAAGCGGGGAAATTGTGCTTCCCAAGGGAGGTGTCTGCAGGTCAACTACTTCTGCCACAACAAATTGTGACTTGATATGGACAACCATTTGATGAAAATAGGCATCCAGATCTTGTAACCAAATCTGATTGGCTTTCCCATGATGAAAATCTTTGCCCCATGATGTTCGTAGTAAGGCACCATGGACTCATTGATCTGAGTTTTTCATGAGAAATTCCAAACTACATCAAAGATTTGTTTAGCTGATAGTGAAGCAATCTTTGCCTCTCTAGAATCGCCAAGAGATCTGTTGTCAGCTACATGGCAGTACTTCTTCATTTCATGAAACATGTTTTTAGGCTTTGCATTTGCTACAATTTGCATCCCAGGTCCTCGGCAGTATTCCAGTAATCATGCGGCACTGGTAAACAATGATATCCAGCCAAGAGAATTGTGCCAAACTTCGTCAACATCCGTTTTGAAGCCAGGCTTGATATCCCTATGGGCATAAAGATAAAACTGATCTGTTAAATTTCCAGTTATGTCAGTTGAAAATACGGTTTAATGAAAAAGTTGCATCAAAGACATTGAGACAAGCTTTGGATGGTTGATGAAGAAGAAGTGGAGGTACTGTACTATGAGAGGATCTAAGAAGAATGTTGAAATGGTCTCAGGACTGGCAGATGCTTCTTAAGTTAGACAAGTGCTTGGTAATGTACGTGGGGAAGAGAAACAAAGAGTTTCCATATGAAATGGAGGGTAAGGTATTGAAAGTGAGTTAGGAAGAAAGGGACCTGGGAGTGATTATGCATATGAGTGCAAAACCTTCAGGGGAATGTGCTAAAGCAGCAAAAAAGGCTAACTTAGTATTTTTATTTTTAATATAATATATAACAACAGCCCATAATAGCTTGTATGTGCAGGATACATGCCAAATACATCACTGAAACGGTCTCGTGTTAAACTTTATGATACTTAACTAATTTAGCATATAAAAAATCAATTTAATTTACACCAGACAGATAAATTATGGGAAACTTTAACTCTCGAAAAAACTACTGGACTGTGAACAGTCCAAAAAGTAGCCACATACTGACCTACAGCTTTATAATTAAAATTGTAACTTTTTTACTGTATTTGATAGAAACATGCAGTTTTCACCTAGTTATTCAGTATTCCAGCCCAATCCAGGCAGTATCAAACTCATTTTTATTTTTGCAGAATTTGGTACTTTTTTCTTGTGCATGGTCACAGTTGGAAAAAGAGCAGTCTCTTAAGCTGACCCTAACAGGGAGCCACGAGTATGAGGTATTACTGACTTCACTTTCTTTAGCTGCAGCATATGCAAGTGGATAGCAAGTCCTCTCCCCTGTTGCCTGATCTTGCCACTTGCAGTAAGTTGTGAACTCATTTTATAGCAGAGTTCGCCAGGGGCTCAAACGGAGTAGAAATGTCAAAACATCTTTCTGCCCTGGCAGGAATTTAAACCTACAACTGCTGAGTTCACAGTCCAGCACTTTGACCACCGTTGGCTATCATCCATTTAACTGTAATGAAATGTTATGTTGTTTGGTTGCGGTTGTCGTTAGATCGGTCGAAATATCCTGGTTGAAGAACTGTGACAGATTTTCTTTAATAAATAAATTATAACCTTACTGATACATCAGAGAATTTTTAATGTAAGTGATGGCCCATCTGGGCAGTTGTAAAACTGAAATGTGCTGCTGTTGAAACAGTTTTTTTTTAATTTTCCATATTTTTAAACCTACATTTTTGCCTACTTGACAACATTTCAATGAGAGATTTTACATTTACAGATTTGTGCAACAGTAATTGTTTTCTTGAAAAATTTCCAGTTACAGAGAATTATCTTCCTTTCACAGGGATCCTGAGGTCAGTCGTTTGATTATTTGGGATACTTCAGTTCATTTGGTCTTTCAGGAGAGGCACAAGGTTATGTGCCTTAATTGTCCTAAGTTCAAAGTTCATTTCTTAATTAGTGACATTCTGTGAGCTTGTCACGAAACTCTTGTTAGAAGATGTTCATCTTAGTCAGATGATCCAGTTTACATTCCTCTTGATCCTTCTTGATCCGTTAACATTTGTGGCACAGTCAGCAACTGCTGCTGAGCCGATGAATTTCCCAGTGAAGACTGATGGTTTTGAGACACATGAAAAAGTGACTGAGCAACTTTATTCAGGACAGTGATTAGATGATTAGATTAGATTGTTTCTATGGCAATGGCATAAAAATATCCACGGTTTTCGTGATCATTTTCTAAACTCTCAAGAGTAGTGTAATGTCTGATAATGGCTGGCACTGTTGTAGTTGGATTAATGTGGCTTATTATACCAGTCTAGCAAACATGTATGGCTGCTCATGGGATAAGAACTGTCCAGTTTATTTATATTTTTAACCTGAGGTAGAAGTTAGTCCTAGGATTAAATATGTTAGGGAGCTGATGTTTTCGTTTGGGAGAAAGGTGGTCCAAAAAGCAGTTGCTGGATGGCCAAAGTTGAGCAATGACACTGAACTAAATCAGCAAGACACCCATGCAACAAAATACAGACTTGCATTAATTAGGGTAGCTCCATATTTTACAGAAAGCTCCATCACCTATAGCAGACTCCCAACGAATTCATCATTAATTGACCTAATTAACTAGTGCCAAGAACAAGTTAGATATTGTTTTGTTTAATTTCTCTACTTATTTGATAGAGGTATTAGAAGCAAGTAACATCTATCATCAGTGATTCGACAAGCGTTCTACTGTTGAGACCGGCTATGAACAATTGACTGACTGCTTAAGTAGCATCATCCATCATTTGCAAGGGACTATTTGGTGTTAGGTTCGTCTGTTGCACGCTTGTCATTGCTCTTCTTCAATGCTACATTGTCCAAGAACTCTGAGTGTGGTGTCTATGTTCAGGCACAACTTTTGAGATGATTAAATTGTCCTGTATAAATGTGAAGATAGTACATACATGAATGCATAATGCAAGTGCATATGTGCAAGCATTATTTGGGGGTAAAAGGTGTTTCATTCAACTCCTATGGTGTTCAGTTTAGTTTAGTTGTTAGTTAAATTTACCCTGAAAATGGGAATCCATATGTTGGGCTCTGCATGTCGGCGGGAGCTTGCCATTGGTGATTTTTTCAAGTTATCTGAGCACTGCTTGCCTACTGATTAACTTTTTGGTCTTGATAACTTTAGCTTCATTTAGTTTGGCACAAAAAGTTGGACAACTCAGTGTTGAAAGTAATGTAAATGTTGCAGAAAAATTTTGAACTTTTCCATCAAATACATGAGACAACATGTGGTTAAATTTCAGCCGATTCTGAGATGGTAGGTTGTGAATTGGTTAAGCTGGGGTGACTCATCTGATGGCAGTTGATGGCTGGTAATAAATAATCTACACAATTTCTTTAAACAGCCAATACAGTATCTATCTTTGCAGCACCGTTGAGAGGTACTTATAAGGCAGTATATTAAGTGTTTTGGGCATTGTTTTTGATTTTACCATGTCTAACAAACTATGCAAATAGTATTTGTAAGTCATCATACATGACCCGATTGCAGCTTGGCTTTGGTGTGCCATCACTTGATGACTTGTACATTAGACACTGGCACAATAGAAATTACTAATTATTATTATTATTGATATGTGAGTTGAACATACTGTGCATACATACATACATGGAATGCTCCCGAATGTTATACACCAGAACCTGCTTATAACTCACTTCATTATAACCTGAATTGATTGTGATAAAGAGATCCTATGCAGACTAGATCCCCGATTTAATTTGGCTTTATAAAATGATGCCATTATCCTGAACAGTTGTCATAACTTGGTATGGCTCCCAAAGGTAGCATTATAATGAGTTTCCGGTGCATGTGTGGCAGTCAAAATTACCAAACTGTCTTTGTGTAAATTTAAGTAAATAAGGCAGTTAGGTAGGTAAGTAAGAAAGCAAGTGGCCTTTATTTGCATCTGACAAGTGCATATTCATGATCTTTATGGATACATTAGTCGACTTCAGTTGAGTGTGTGAAGAGAACCAGGCAGACACACAGACAGGCACACTTACTGAAACAGACACGGGCAGATATAAACGCTGACAGACGGACGAGTCGCTTCTGAAGTCAGGTAGTAGTTTTTGGAAGCTGTTGGAATGTTAGCATTCGTTCGCCTTGTAAAACTGCTTGGCTCCATCAATTACCACAATGATCGACGGAGGAACGGAGGGGAGCCGGGAGACGGAGGAGGGGCCTCGCCTTCATCCATCCCTCTACCGCGCGGCGGCGTCTGAGCATAGCAGCCCTGCATTGAGAGGAATCGGCTTCAAGGTGCCCTTGCCCCGTCTAGTAACCGGTGTCCATCGACTATCATCGATCGTTGCTGGGAACAGCGGATGCGGGCGACTCAGTCGATCGGTGATATCTTTTCGCTGTTTTCCTTCGCCGTCGATTCGGTAGTAGTTGGCGCTACTTCGACGACCGGGAACTACTTTGGCGGCGGACGTTGACGGCTCTCGGATTGTGGTTCGGCTGCGGCGTAATCGTATGGAACTCTGCGCGTGGAAGTTCTGAGTAGGCGGTTGGGATTGGTTAGCGTTTGTATTGAAACGTAATATAATGCGGTATAGTAATATAATAACTAAATATATATTCGACCAAAACCTCAGCTTCTCTGATCATATCACCCATTTTCCTGCTCTTGCTTCTTACATATCCGTGACCTAAGCAGAATCTGCCCCATGCTTGACTTCAAAACTTGATCTACCATCTCCACATCTATAGTCCATGCAAAATTAGACTACTGCTATTCACTTCCTAAATATAGACACCACTCATATAAACCACCTTCAGGCTATCCAGAATCAGCTGTCGCTCCTGCTGTCACCAAAACCGCAAACACCATTCCATCAATCCTGGTCTCAAATCACTTAACTGGCTTAAAAATACCTGAACGAATGGAGTACTGAGTCCTATCACTTACAACAAGCTTCAATCCTCCCAGCTCTCTTTATAAGTTATTTACAATCCAACCCCTCCATTCAGTTCCTTGCTCATCCTCCCTAACATTTCTCTGCCTTTCTGTCGCCTCATCCTTAAAGTTGGAACTCGCCAGCACTTCACCCCTTGCAATTGCTGTGCAGGTCTTCAACTTAAAACTGAAAACACTCCTCTTCCACAAATCCGATCATGATTCTTCCTCTTCCCCTTGCCACTCCAATTCCAAACACCATCCCCAGTAGCCATCTGACTGTGCCTGCCTGACCCTTGGATCTTGACCTGGACCGAATTGGACCCTACCTGCATATCAATTTTGTTTGAGTGTTTGTGAATAAGCTGGTTCCCTTGACTTAGCTTTCTTATGGGCTGTTTTATGAGCAAAACCGAGCCATACCTAAAGTTATAAATAAAGGATGTTTTCAGCTGACCTATTTTTGGATATGACTGCTCCATAAACCTAGTGGTCTAAATTGAAATGAGAAGGATTTATGCTGATGAACTCTCAGAGGTCAACACAGAGAAACTGGATCATGTCTGATGTACGAGAAACCACTTGGTTTTGTTGAAATGACGCTGGCAGCAGGTGCTGTGAAGGCGAAATTGAGTCAGGTTATTGATTTGATGGGTGACCATCTGTTTGCGGAATATTACACCACTTGGTGCCACTCAGGCTTCCATTTTTTTATTGGTCAGTAAATTAGTGGCAACAATGGCTGAGAGGTCAACAAAGGTGCCGTGATTGTTTTACTGTGGTTATGTTTGCACCTCAGCTGAACGGTTCTTAGACTTCGGAACTGTGCTTTGTTCGATAGTTTCAATAGAGGCATGTATAGTGTGTTACCTTTACCTTATTGAAGCTGTCGGAAACTGTACATTTACGTTACAGATGCATCTGTTTGGAATCAGACGTCAGTTTCAAGCACAAAACATTGTGAAACGTGAATTTAGAAACCTCAGATAGTCGTCTCACTGACGAAAGCACCATTTTGGGGGAAACCTGAGGTTTAGAGAATACTGAATTTTGTCACCTGCAGTTCCTCTGTCATGGCTTTGGGAAAACCTAAGAAGCAGGCCCACTTTGAAGTGGAGGAGGAGGAATATGAGAGAGAGGACAAGTCAGAGAAGCTCCACGAAGAGGATCTGCTCGAGTTCAGGAAGAAGCAGAGGCGACGAAGTAGCGTTGCTAAGCTGCCAAAGGCACTTGCTGGAATGCGAAGAGTTAGCACTGCAAGTGTCGATTCATACTGTAAGTAATTATTATTTTTCATTAGTAATTAATAATTATTCTTAGTCTTTTTGTTATTAATTTGTAATTCCTAAGATGTCAAGCACACATGGACTACATTAATTCAATCTAGTGAGAACAAAACTATTATTGTTGTTGTTATTATTATTGTTATTATTATTATTATTATTAACCTGCATATTTGTAATGCGCTGTCATGTGAGGAAGTAAGGGCAGTGTGCTGTCATGTGTCGTGGGGGAAGCAAAGGCGTATTACATTAGTCAAACAATTTAAAACAAAAAAAATAATTTAAACTATAAATTGTCAACAGAAACTAAAGAACAAAAGAGAAAAAAGCATCCACCAACAACTTAGCTGTTTTTCTTAATTTGATAAAATTACCTTCTAATCGACAAAGTCGTTTCAGGCACAAAAGGTGAAGCTAATGCTAGTTTGATTTATCTTAGGCCCTTTGGGGAAGCCTTCAATGCAGTTGAGGGTGGAAAGGATGGATGGAGAGATGGAATTAGGGATGGGGTGGATGGAGGGAAGCGATGCATTCCTGATTACAGCCTTGAAGGAAATAGGATGAGAGAGGAACGGAGAGGGAAGAATGACAGGAGGAAGGGACAGATAGAGGACAGGGTGGAGGGAGGCTTTGCGTCATCGATCAGGGGCCAATCGCGGACACGAGCCTATCTAGAGCGGGCCACGATCCGGGCCACATATCGATCCAGTCAGTCACCAAATAAATGATGTATATCCAGGACACATGCAGATCAGCTCCAAATGCCGTCAGGCACGCATCTGAATGAGATGCCAGCAGGGCTGTAAGAGAGAATCGAGAGAAGTCTCAAGAGACCCATTTTCAGCTATGAGAGATCACTTGAAGGAAAAAGTGAGATATCCAGTGGAGATCACCGACAGATCACACCGAGATACAGGTGGGAGACGACCAAGTGAGATTAACGAC
Organism: Norana najaformis; assembly: GCA_964023275.1. Classification (NCBI taxonomy): domain Eukaryota; kingdom Metazoa; phylum Annelida; class Clitellata; order Crassiclitellata; family Hormogastridae; genus Norana; species Norana najaformis. Next base: position 36,915,962 of record OZ029913.1, on the reverse strand, counting down.
AGATCACGCTTCAAGATAAAAGTGAGAGATATCCAAGTGAGAGCCATGATGATTTCTATTTGCATTCGCATGCGTCATATTGTGGCACATATTTCTGTCAACACTTCAGTGTCATTAACGCAGGCGAGCGTGTCGTCCGAGATTAAAGTGCTGACATGAAGCAGTCTCGCTTTGTTTCTGGGCATTTTTCTGGCATGACCAAAATTTGCACAGAGCAAATAGCTTCACGTCTGTTGTGTGGTTGTGGATGTTGTAACAATCAACTGTTGTATATTCATGCTTGTATATTGTGTCTATTGTGCTCTCCATTGCGCGCACTTTGTGCTGTGTTTGGTAAAAGCGTTTCTCGTTTTACCCAGGTATTATCTATGGTGCAAATCTAACCGGAAAGCTTTTTTCCTGGGAGATTCGTGCCAAGATTGCCACCATGAGCAGATCAAGTGGATGGCCACTTTGGCGTGCCCTCAGTCGAGTGTAGGCCACTTAGCCATGCCTAGTTCAAGGGAGAGGTTATGGCTAGAGTGTTGAACTGGATCCACCCTTGCCTTTCTGCAGTTTGTACTTGCACTGGGTGTCTAAATTCACACGGGCCATGGCCACATGGATAAGCCCCCTAATGGGATGGGCGGCCGCTATTGGGAAATTTTGTAATCGATGAAGGAAAGGTTAGCGCCGGCATTCAGTATGACCTTTGACCTGTGTTTGAGACTGATAAGCTGTGATCTTCTTTATCATTTTTCTGCACTGTTGATCTCATTGATCTTCCTGCTGCATACGACACTGTTGGTGGTGCAGTTCTGTTTTGTTTGTGTTAGATTACAATGGTCTCTCGTAGATTTCTGTGTAATTTATCTAACTTTTGTCTTGATGAGATGTCATGGCTCTCGCTTTATCCCTTGATAGACCTTCCTTGGATCTTGTTATTTTTTCTTTATTTATTTAGCATCATTGTGTAATGACAAAGCATCAGTCTGTGACACAGAGCAGTTACTGTGTGTGAAGGACTTGCTCAAAGCCCATACACGTCTTTAGGGAGGCTCGAACCCACGCTCTACGCATCACAAGGCGAGAGCTCAAACCAATCGGCTACCATGTCACATAAATATCACACTTATCGTGATGTGTGATATCTTGTAGATCTCACCTTGTCCCATGGTAGATCTCTCTTGCACACAGATCTCTCAATTATATCTTGGTGTGAATTATCATGGCTTTTGCTTGGATATTCCATGTTTATTTTGGTGTGATCTGTCGTTGATCTCCATTGGATATCTCACTTTTTTCGTCATGTGATCTCTTTTGGCTGACAATGGGTCTCTTGAGTCGTTTCTCGATTCTCGTTTAAAGTCCCGCAGAATCTCGTTCTGATTCATGTCTGCTGGCGTTTGGAACTGATCTGCGTGTATCGTGGATGTTCATCTTTTATTTAGTGACTGAAGGGTGGAGATAGGGATCGATATGTGGCCCCGATTGTGGCCCGCTCTAGATAGGTTTGTGGCCGTGACTGGCCAATCGATGATGCATCGCGTACCTGCACCCTGTACTCTATCCTTCCCTTCCTTCTGTCTTCTTCCCTCTCCATCCCTCCCTCCTACGAGACTATAATCCGGGATGCATCGCTTTTCTCCCTCCCTCCATCTCTCATTCCATCTCTCTAACCTTGTCTTTCTCCCTTCCTTTCTCCCTCTTGTTCTCTCCCTCCATTTCTCTCCTTTTTTCCTCCATTGTTTCCTTCCTTCATCCTTTCTTCCCTTCCTCCGTCGTTTTTCCTTTCCTCCATCTGTCTCCTCGTCTGTCCCTCCTTCTTTCTATCCCTCTATCTCTCTGTCGTACAGTCCTACCATAACTTCCTTTATCGAGTCCTTCCTCCAGCCCTCCTTTCCTCCACCTCTCTCTCCCAGCAACTGTCTATCCCTCTTCCAGCTTCCTACGGAGCCATCATCGGGAATGCACTGCCCGCCATACCAAAGGCTGAGTTCCGGCCCAATCCAATCCGGTCCAAGCCGGTCGCCGTGTTTCTCCGAATACCAATTAATTCCCTAAAAAAATACACAGCGGTCAGATTATTACTCTAGTGTTTAATGGCAAACTGACTGGCTGACCGTCCGACCGGTGGGCCAGCCGGCTGCCTGGTTGGCAGGCTGACTAGTATTTAATGTCCTCATTTATGTAGCGCTACGTAAAGCAACTGCTGTTTGGAAGTTTCTGAAGTGATAATACAAAAGTTCTATTGGATAAAGTGGGAATTGTCTCCTGATAAAAAGTTATAAGGTTAGGTAACTGCATGTTTTACATGCTTCCTGTGACTCTCAGAGGTGTGCCTCTGGATTGCAGGACCTTTCGTCTGAAGCACAAATATGGCCTACCGTAATATCTTACAAGAAGGAAGTCGGCTTAGATTTTGTTACTTCCCATAATGTACTGTAATGTAAGATATTTAACCAGACCTTTGTATTGTACCTGTTCCTTCAGGGAAACTTTCCTGCAAGGCTCTGAGCAGTGTCCCTAGTAATGCAGAATATCAAAATGTATGGAACTTGATGCTTTTAAAGTAAATAATACAAAGTTTTGCATACATCAGGATGGCTCTGAGTTCAGTATTAGGTCTTAATTCCCTTCAGTAATGACCAACTGGGGTTTTTTCAGCAGGAGGAAAGTCCACTGGGAAATGAAGGCTCAAACACACACACACAGTCACACACAACCATGTTTCAGTGCATTTGAGAGGTCCTTTTGAGGCGCTATACAAATGTCCATTTACATATATACCTATTAGTTTCCTGGTGTGTTACAAGACAACAACAACTTCTTGTCAAGTCGTGTAAACCATAATAAATGGTCCTCTGATTGTTGGATTGCTTTTGTCGTGTATGCACTTCATCACCAAAATCCTTGAACCTCGGACCACACCTCTGAGGCATGTAATAAATGAGCAGTTACTGTTACATCATCTTACCTTATACTACCTTACCTTACCTTACCTTACACACGAAAACATCACATTGTACCTTTGAGTGTTGGTGAAAGGCACTACATGAATATGCAATTACATGCATACGTACATACATACATGCATACTTACTTACGTACAGAAACGCACGCCACACTGGCACATATGAATGAACACAGTTGAACACAAATGTGAAAGCATGAGCACACACCAGAGTAGTATAATATAGTAATGGTTTCAGACAACCCCTTAAGTAAGTAATGGTTTCAGACTACCCCTTACAGGAGTAATGATTTCAGATCACCCTAAAATAAGTAGAGACCTAAACCACACCTAAAATAAATAATAAGCCTAAACCACTTCTAAAATAATTAATGGTCCTAAACCACAACTAAATTAACCTTCTGTCCGGAACACCCCGATGTTGCTGTTGTTTCTAGAACTGTTTTAACGTCACTGTCACTCCTAGTAATATATTTACCCCGGTATATAATTTTAACCAAAGACATTGTGGACTCTTAAACTTCAGACTCACCGCTCAAATAAGCTGCCTTCTACCTACCCAGATTGCTCTCTCATGCTGTCACCAAAACCCCCAAACACCATCATATCACTCCTGTTCTCAAATCACTCCACTTGCTTAAAATACCAGAACAGAGTACAAAATCCTATCGCTGACCTACAACACGCTTCAATCCCCACAACTTTCCTATCTTTGTAACTTATTTACAATCCATTAAAGCCGCCCCTCTTCAACCCTTACTCTAGTCCGCCTTTCTGACACCTCATCTTTAAAATGTGGAGATTGCTTTATAGTCACCACTCTGGAATAAACTCACACCAGAATTACAACAGTTATCTTACCCGTCCTACGAACTCCCCATCACTTCAAACTTTGCAATCTCTGCACAGATCTTTCTCTGAAAACTGAAAACACTCCTCTGCCAACAAATCCCTTACTGATTCCTCCTCTTCCTCTTATCTTCTTGGGGCTCAAATGCTGAACACCATCCATTATAGCTGTCTGACTGTCTGGTTACCTGCCTTAGTTCTTGGATCTTGATCTAGAACTGAATCTGACTCAACCTGCCCACCGATTTTTTTGCTGAGCGCCTGTGAATAAGCTGCCTTCCGTGACTTAGCTTTCACTGGGCGCTGTGGAAATCTGGATTATACGAGTACGATAACAAGGCCTCCAGGGCTTATCAATAGCCATATAACTATTTCATATAGGTCACTGTTCGTCTGTCGCTCAGTTTATATGTCTGTGTTAACTGTCATTGGTCACAGACATTGTAGATTCTAATAAGGTCTAGTAACCAAATCCAGTCATGTGATTGAGTACTTATAAATGACTGTCCATATGTCCCTCCATTATATATATATATACATATATATATATATATTCATAAATTACATATATATATATATATATGAATAATAACTACCACAGCCAGACCACATCCAGTGAGTCCACTCACAGATCATTGCTAGATAGAACCTAATGTAGAGAATGAATGATAAAGGATCTCTGTTAAAATTATTATTATATATGCTCAAAATCTCAACCAAAACATGACGAAACTTGTACTTCACCAACTGCGACAGAAACATAAATTAATCTTCATCCTTTATATTTGTGCAAGAAACAACAGTGTTAACAATTTTATTATTGACAGCCATCATAAAAGATTGCAAATTATTTACAGGTAAATTTTAGCAAGAAAGACTAAGTATTGACGACAGTAGCAGAAATGACTTTGCACTGGGTGTTAACAGTTATGTTTACATGAAGCCCACTACAGAGTGACTTCCGTTGCTAACCGCAAGAATAATTCATCTAGGCTACAGACGTCTCTTGATGCCTGAGTGAACTGTCTTTGCATCTCTGACTCAGTGTCTGCATCTCTCCGTCTCATTGTTGATTGTTTCAGTCTGACCTGACTGTGTGAGTCTGCTAGTCATTCTGTGTCTCTGTCGACGTGTCTGTTCGAGTGTCTGTCTGACCGATTGTTTGTCCATCTATCGCCTCGATAAGTGCTGTGGACTCTGGAAAAGCCGTATTTGACAAATCTAGATAAATGATTGCTTATTCATAAGGGATCATCCGTCTGAACATGAATTGCAACGACCAGAACACATGAAACGCCACTACAGTGTCACCAACTTCTGCTGCTTTGGCATATGGCCACAGGAATAATTCGTCAAGACTACAGCACTGATTTGATGACTAAATTAACCTCCTCTCTGCTTTTCTCTGTTTCTCTGTCTGTCTGTCTGTCTCTATTTCTCTGTCTGTCTTTCTGTCTTGTGATGACTGTTTCTGTCTGTGTGAGTCTGTATATAAGTTCGCATATATATGTACATCAGATTTGGGTTACTGGATAATTTTAGTTGTCATTGTGATTTAATCATAATTAATTATAATTTTATCATGTAATTGTAATTTATTTGTGAAATCATCAATTGCATGTTGCTGTAAATGAAATGATGTCATTGAAATTGTCATGCTGAAATTGATTTTTCAGTTGCTGAAGTTCCACCCATGATCTTTTAGCTTTGTTACTCATTTCCTTAAAACTTCGTTTTTAAAGTTCTTTGAAGTCTTTTGGGTCAAATTTAAGATTCACCTTGAAACTAATTAGCAACAAAAATATTCTGGGACCTTACCTGATGTCCGGCATACCTTACCTTGCTGGCGGGATGGTGGGATGGGCTGCTGTGCAGGGCGAACGAGAAAGCCGCTGACTGTATAGATGGTGTGAAGTCAGTCATTGGGTTAGAGAGCAAATCTGAAGCAGAATTTGAGGATGTTTTCGGTTGAAGGGACTGGAGAAGTGAGGCCGTGACTGAAGTGGAAGAAGCCTGAGAAGTGGAGAAGTACTAAGCTTCCCTTTGCCTTCATCTTTCTGATACTTGTGGTACCGATGGTACAGTGTTGAGCTGGAACTTCTGGACTGGTGGACAAGCGACATGGAATGGAGCACTGCCAAACTTGTCTTTGCCTGTGATGGCTATGGATGGAATCCTAACCGAGTCAAGTGCTTTTGGAGTGATTCGTTCTGCTTGTGTAAAAAAAGCGGTGCTGAGATCTTCAATCCCAAACATCACCCACTGTAGCAGCCACGCTGTCTCTCTACCTGACTCTTGGATCTTGACGTGAAACCGAACCCTTTTGCCTGTCGATTTTGTTTTGACTGAGCGCTTGTGAATAAGCTGGTCCTCGTGATGTGGCTTTCATTGGGTGCTATAGAAATCACGGGATTATGATTTCGAGATAACACCGAATGCCCTTAGTCAATCTTCTACTGCGTCCATTTGACTGCTTTGCATTTGTGAGTTTTTTTAAAAGTAGGATTGTATGACAGTCGCTGTTAATTATGACCAAGGAAGAGTCTTTGTAAATATCAAACCTGACATTGTAACTTAACTAGAACTATTGAAAATAGAAATTGGGTTTTGTTGTAAATTACGAGTGAATGAATTCTTGATAAGGTCCATTACTTCAGGAAGGTTTAGGTCCATTACTTTCTTTAGGATGGTCTGAAAACTTTACTTACGTAAACTTTGTTCCGAAATCATTACTTGCTTAAGGGCTGGTCTGAAACCAATATCGAGTGCACCCATTATTTATGTCCGTCATTCTCTTCTGATATCAAATCATGACAAAAGTCATATAACATCCGATTTACAGCATCAGTTTTTGTGGCCAGACTCTGATAGCTACAGACACTGCTGTGGCCAAAATGAGCTTGCTCCGTAGTTAATAATATGAGCAATGTGACCATTAAATTTGACTGCAGCATCTAAGCAACAGAACAACGGAATTTGACAAAAGCCTTTCAGCAACTACTCATCTAACTGGACAAAACATCAATCAGTGGTTGCTTCTACGGTCAAAATTGTAATCCTTTGGAGAAAACAAGTCTAAATCTAATAGGTTAGAAGCAACCGAGCAACGTTGCCTGCTGCACAACGAACTAGTCAGCATTTTGCACCGGTATTTGAACCTCTGACAACAAGCGACGCTCGGCAGGAGATGATCGTAAGAAGAAGTTACCATCAAAGACGCTGGGGGTCGGGAGGGGGCGATTAATCTTGGAAATAAAATCGCCCTGTAGGGTGCCACGCAATGCCTGTTGGTGAAGGTGAGGGTATTTCAGGAAGACGGATAAACAAAGTGGCGTTGACTGGAAATTTATGGCCCTCTCGGCTGAAGCAAATCAACGGAACAGCTGAGGCGTTGGCCTTTTATTGGCTCGTTTTAATGAGGCCAGTGGGTACGAGGCAGAGGCAAAGTATATTGGACTGTGATGGTTCAAGGCTGAGGCCAAATGGGGATCCATGGCTCAGGCCGATTGTAGGAAACCTATAGAAAGGTCAGATTGACTCAATGACCTTTTCGTTTGTTTACCTTTTTTAGCTCCGTGTACCAGTTCAGGTGAAGAAGATGACACAAGTCCACGAGAAAAGAAACAGGTGTATACCACTTCGTATGTATCTGTGTGCTGCTGCATGTGTATGTATATAGGCAAGCCTATGTATGCTTGCATGCATGCATGTGTGTGTATGTACTGGTATGTTTGTATACATGCATGCATGCATGTACCGATGTATGTAAGCACTTTGAAACCATTCTTTTCTGTTATAATTTTGTGTGGTAAGGGTGGAAGCACCTCTGAGGAGTTTCGGTTAAAGAGTTGCTATAAAAATTTGTGATTACGATTTTGTATGCATGTATATATGTATTATTATTTCTGCATTTATTAGGCGCCACTATCTAATGACTTAGCATCAGTCGATGATGCCGAGCATTTGTAAGTGAAGGACTTGCTCAAGGTCCCTACACAGTAACCATCTCAGGGGAGTTTCGAACCCATACTCTCCATGTTAATGAGTAAATATTTTATTATTAGGATGTTGTATGCATATTAAGTTTTTCTTGTGTTCTTAAATACTTGTAAACCGATGTGCAATTAGCTATTGGTTGATAGAGAATATACTTACTTACAAGCTGAGCACTCTCTCCAATAGGCTACCCTGCCCCACATGTATGCATCATGCGTGCATACATACCTACTTACAAGAATCGAATCTCTCTAATATTGTATGTTATAGGAGTTGACACCCAACGTAGTGTAAAGCCATTAAAAACCTTGTGAAATGGATAACAGGTCTGGCCAAATTGACGACGGCTGTTATAGGTAAGGCATATAGCGCTGAGCTCAGCTTTTAGTACTGAATAGTTTTAGCAATATCTGGATGGTGGCACCTGACACAACCATTCCAAAGCAGATTGTAAGGCACTAAAAGGGCACTATATAAATAAGGCCTTGGTACCTACCTACATACATACGTACATACTGTACGTACATACACATTAATATGCATGCATACATACATACATACAGAGAATGTGATGATACACATACATGCAAAGCCACAAAACTTTCCCAACTTTGATGCCATGCGCAGTTCATAGCATGTGACGACAGACGGCTTGCTTATGTGTCCAGTCTTGCCTCATCTCCATTGGCAAGAATCGATATAATGAGGAAAAAACCGATGCATTAGAAGCTGGTAAAGAGGATTCCTGGCAGCAATTTGGTTTTCATTTTGGTGACAACAGTGGTCGTTAGATTTTTTACTGTTTTTATAAGTTTTGCATTTAGTGGGTGTTTTAAGATTTTGGTCTTAATTAACAGACAGTGAGACGTAAAAACAAACAAAAGATATTTTACCCGCAAATTATAAATATGTATATGTATACATATGTGCAGTGCTTGTCAGGTGTCATTTAAGTGTCTTAAAGCATACATATGTAAATATATACATACATATACGATTACATACATACACGTGTACATATGTACATACATACATACGTGCATACCTACATACAGTATGTACATACATTTGTATATGGTGGTTTGGTGTGCTGGTTATTCTGGTGATGTGGTCTGTTACTGGATTTGTATGTGGAGGGAGGGTGTCAGTGCATTTGATGGAAATTCTTCCAGAACAGACCTTGCCATTGGAATGAACGGAATTGGGTTCTGAGGGGAGAATCCAAGCGTCGTCACGCTTGGCTGGTGGTAGAGATTCTTGGCACTGACAAAGTGACAGGCGCTGATGAACAGGCCGTGCAAGCTGGCTAAATGGCTACAGGGCTGGCTTGTTGGCTAAATGGCTGGTTGGTGGCTTAACTTCCATAGGGCTAAATGCTAGGCTCCAACTGTTAAATGGCTGGATAACTGCCCAAATGGCTGAACTGACAGCTGGCTAAAGGGCCAAAAGACTGGCATTATGGCTGGCCGACTGACTGATTGAATGACCAAATAGTTGGCTGGCTAAATTACTGGCCGGGTTAACGGCTGGATGGCTAAATGGCTGACTGGTTGAATGACGGAGTGATTGACTGAATGGCTGACTGGTTGAATGACGGAGTGAATGACTGGATGGCTAAATGGCTGACTGGTTGAATGACGAGTGAATGACGGAGTGAATGACTGGATGGTTAAATGGCTGGCTGACTGAACGACCGACCGACCTACTGACTGACAACCCATGGACTCCGATATAGGGGTAATGTAGGGGTCCAGCAGAACAGACAGGTCCCCAGGCAGCAGAGCTTGTTTATGAGCTTAAAGATCCTGCTACTCTTTGACCAATGTCTCTGAGGAGTCATCCATGGGAATAGTTGATAGAGGCGCATATGCATGAATGTATCATTTATATAGTACCTTTACGAAGCTTGTGTGTATGCATACATTTACATAGCGCCTTTGTGGAAAACCCATAGGCTCATTTGCTTTCACTGCCGAGATAAATCAAGGAAGAGGGAAACGTTTTATGAAAACAACGGGGCTACACGCTTAGAAATCTAGCAGCAAGCACAGCCATGTTTGAGTGTGTTTGTGAAGTTCTTAAAAGACGTAATATAAATAGCCAGATACATACATACTAGTGTGGCTAGAATGCTTGTAGACATTCACTGGTGTCAAGGAACATTTGGTGCAGCCAGTGGCCAGACAGTTTAGTCACATTAGGATGAAAGTCCACATTACTCTATGGCTACCGGCAGACAAATATGTATATGAGCTTTCTAGCTAAGCTAGTCTCTACTGTTTTTAGACATTACTTTTAAGAGTGAAGACACCTCTTGCGCACGTCCTGAATTCTTCCATTGGGATTTGGCTAAAAGAAGATTAGCACAAGAATCTTCCTGTATAAATCGTCTGGAAAGCGATTTGCCTCGTTTAGTATTGTCTGAATGTCTCCCTTTTCTACCATATCCCCTTCTGTTCAAAAACTTGCTGTGCATACATTGTCGGCCCCTCTGTCTGTATTTCAGTCTATCTGTGTTCATATGTATGTCTATTTGTCTGTATGTCTTTCTGTATATCAGTCTGTCTTTTTGTATGCCTATGTGTGTATGTCCGTGTTTCTGTCTTTCTGTTCGTTCATGAGCCATTCTTTATGTCTGTTTTATTGTCTGTGAGTCCACCAACAGGTGGTGACAAAAAATGGCTCAGAAAGAACCAAAATGGCCCCAAAGAACCAGGCAAATCATTCCAGCAGGGATTAAACATGACTAGTTGAGAGATTGCAAATAACATGGCCACGAGAACCACAACCAAAATCCAGTCTATATAAAATCGACTTTTCCGACAAAATGTACAGACTGTGTACAATGTACAACGACTCGACCAACTTGGTCTTATCCTATATGCCGTATGTAATATAACTCACAAGCAGTAGGTGGGGGGTTAAGGTTATAAGCTATAAGGTTACAAAAAACGAAATTTCCGACAAAAACTAGGCTACTGTATAAGAATCAGAGATTGATTATCAAAATGTCCAATCATTTAAACCAACAGTGTGTATGGTCAATGGTCGACTAAGAATGTCGTGGGGAAAATTAAATTTTCCAGGTGATGCTTGATATCCAAAGAATAATGTTGCAGTCCCAAACTCCACTGTAACAGTTTTTTGGTAGCATTGGCCATCGCATTAATGAATTGTAGTGAACTGGTCTTGTCCACTGTGACAGATGCAGAGCCAAAGTAGATGCTGAACGTGCTTACTGAGATGATCACAGTCAAGGCCTCCTTTTCATTTATCAAGTAGTGCATTTTGTGAGCCTTCAGTTTTCAATTTAGACAGCACATAGGATGCTTGATATCCTCGTTCACCTGAAAAAGACCAACTCCAACACAAAACTGTGATGATCACAGCCAAACAAAGTGATTTGTCATAGTTAGGCAGCCGTAAAAAATGGTGTAATACCAAACTCGACTTTAAATCAGCACAGGCTTTTCAGCCTCAGCTGATCAACGGAATGTTTGACCCTTTTTCAAGAAGCAAACCTTACCTAGGCCAAGGTAATCTCCAGATTATTGGGATAAATACCTGTGGTAGTACTCAGCAATTCTCAAGGATGATTGTACTTGCTTTTATTTGATGGGAGAGAAAAATTCAACAAGACTTGAACCTTGCTTTTGTAGTTGAATGGCATTCAAACCAATATGCTGACCAAAAAAATCAATTTCTGCATTTGCAAAAACACATTTCTTCAAACTAAGTGTTAGCTTAACGTTAGCAATTCTTGATACTTGTTTTGACCAAGAAACACTGAAAATGATTATATCATCTAGATATGCCTTGTAGAAAGCATCAAAACCATGAAAGAACTTTTGAACCAAATGAGAAAAAGTTGCAGGAGCATTCCCGAGTTCAAAGTCATGTATTTCCACTGGAAATGTCCATGCGGCCTAATAAATACCATTATAAGTGGAATGAAATCCTTATCTATGGGAATTTGCCATTACCCCTTTGTCATTTCCAGTTTGATGAGGAACTATGCCTTCCTAGCCTCATCAGTTAGAGTTTTGACTCTAGGCATGGGAAACGGATCCAGACAGCAATTGATTTCCAGAAGTCAATATGCAGCCGACCTGACCCATGCAGTTTTGGACGACCTTTATAAATCCTTGGTGGCAGGCATGCATGGTAGTTTATGATTGAGTGGCAGTTGAACAGATGAGGCTGTTGGTTCCTGGATTAGATCGTAAAAGGAGTGGCCTCAAGAGACCCTCTGGCAGATGTATGGGAGATTACAGAGGATGGCTGCAACGCGGAGTACCTGCGCTACTATGCGCGGCTGTGCTCTGCTTTGCTCTGTACTCGCCTCGCCTTTCCTCTGCTCTACTCTGTTCTACTCTACTTTTCATTCAGTGATGAAATTCAGGCTTGAAACTAGCAGTCAAGTGACTGGTTGGATGGACGGACAGATGAAAGGGTATGAAGTGAAATGAGAGACCAGTGGATGGTTCAATCCACTAATGAATTTTGATGGATCGAGTGAACCATGCAACCCATATACACTGCCGACTTGTGCTGTCAGTCATGAGTGACATGCTGGCTTATTAATAGTGTAGTGGTTTACATGCTGAGCTGTCGAAGCAGAGGTATGAAGTTTAGATGCTCATCAGGGTAGAAAGAAGAACAGATGCCAAAAACGGGGATGGGTATCTACAGAGGAAATCGAGTCTGAATTGTGTTTTTGATGGTTTGGACTTTTACTGAATCAAAAAAGTCTTGCTTGTATATTTACGAGTAGATTATGGTTTCAGTGGTTAAAGTTCACAAATTAAAGATATGCTTTGTAAGTTAAAGGCAAATAACTGATATTTTTTACCTTTGTTTTGTGGTACGTTTAGCAACCTGTGGTGGCTAGCCTAAGTTAGACAGATGTGAACAAAATTAAGATTTTTGCATGACTAGCTAAAGCCAACCGACCTGTGGTACCTTTACCAGTGAAGTATAGTGTATTTTGTGGTTCTGCATTGGTTGAGTGTGTGTGTACATGTGGGGAAGAGTTCAGGAAAAGAGAGACACAGTGAAAAGTGGATGTAGTACGTTGTACAGGGTGCAGTGTTTTCTAATTATCCGTTGCATTCAGTATGTTTTGTATGATGCTTAGTCCATACTAAAGCAGTGTTCGGAACTGCAAACAGTTGCAGACACTTGAAATATTGACATAAAGCACTCCTGTTTTATACATTTGAGAGTCCAAAATCATGTTTAGATTGCATGATATCACAAAAGCTGAACTCTTTTGCTAATTTCTATAAGGATTTTCTCAGAAACACAGTTGTTAGGAAAGCCCAGAAAAGTTTGACATAGCATTTCTGTTGAACTTCTCAAAGACACTTGATATGTGCCAAACCCCCCTGAACCTCTGTTGTGCTGTTATGTTTATTCAAAGTCATTCATTTTCAAATTTTGTGTGTAATTTTTAGCAAACGCCAACTGGTTTCACAGATTTTTGCGTTCGAAATATTGGCCTAGCAGTTGCAGGACGAAGGGAAATTGAACTAGCAGAACAAGGTGAGTTGTTGTCATTGGGTTAAACTACTGTACCTCAGTGAATGTTAAACATAACCTACCTTAATGAATAAACTGGATAAACTATTTTGCAGTAACAAATGTCTGATTAAACCATTCTACCTAAAGAAAGACTTACTGAACAACTTTACCAAAGGTTGAACCTGTAATCATTGGAGTCTTACGTGTTCGGATGGACTTACCCAAGTGGAAATCCTGCAGTGTTAAAACAAGGAATTGCCATCAGCATGTTATTCTAGACGTACAATTCGTCAATGCTCAGGGGCATTTCGCCAATTTGCCCTGACGGTTTTTTATGGCAGGAGGCTTTTGGCTGGCTTGCCCATTTTTATCGTCTCTCTATAAGCCTATACATTATGTATATGTTATATAGCTATGCGGAAAGTATAACCCTATATATGTATATATATATGTATAATACGCAGTCATTACAAAGCCGTCTTTGGAAGCCATATCGATTACGGCATTATAATGAGATTATGTTATAACAAGGTCACATTCAAGAGATGGATTAATTTGGGATCAATGTCCCTGACCATATTATATTTAAAGCAATATTACAATGCAGCATGTCATAAGAAGGCTTCATTATGTGTGTGTGTGTGTGTGTGTGTGTGTGTGTGTGTGTGTGTGTGTGTGTGTGTGTGTGTGTGTGTGTGTGTGTGTGTGTGTGTGTGTGTGTGTGTGTGTGTGTGTGTGTGTGTGTGTGTGTGTGTGTGTGTGTGTGTGTGTTAATGCCCTGTAGTGAGGAACAGGCCTTGAAAGCTGTTTGGAGAGGAAGCCATGGGTATGAAGTGTTTGTATTTAATTTTCTTAATCTCAGAATATGAGGGTGGGTAGCCAGTCCCTCTGCTGTGCCATCTGATTGTCCCACTGACAGTGTACTGTTACTGTACCCATTTATAGGGAGGTTTGCAAGGGAGATATTGTGAAATATTTTTCTGTCCTCATAGGGATTTCAACCCCAACCTCTGATTTGGCAGTCCAGCACACTAGCCACTAGACTGTTGTGCACAAATATATGTGATTATCTAAATATTTCTGTAGCGCCACTGTAATAATGCTCAAGGTGGTCGCTGCTAAGCAAACTCGGCTGTGCGTGCCGAAATCCGGGTAAGTGGATTTGATCATATGTAGTGTAGGTCATATTACATTGCTTGTGCTGTCTGGTGAAGCTGGCGATCCACTGTACGCTGGTCAAACATGCGTCCGCGTCCACAGCTCTTAGGTAACAAAGTCTGCAACCAGAATCACTAATGAGGAATACAGAGCCACATTGACCAAATCTGTGCTGCTACAAGGTTTCAGTAATTATGCTGACTGAATATGTGTTTACATTGTCTGTATAGAGACAGATACGCAGACATACTGACAGACCAAGACACAGGCACATATGTGACAGAAGAAACCCATAGAAAAGTTGAGCCTGACTGCGGAAGCTGCCTTGTAATGTAACTAAACATTTATGTAGCGCCTTCTAAGAAACTCTTGATGTAGGGTAGTGTGAAAAGCTATCATTAGTGGAGTGGGAAGATTTACTATTTTGCAGCGCTTTATCTTAGTGTGGAGATTTTGAGTAGAGAGTGTTTTATCTAGCAGCTTTGCAATAATCTATTTACAGAGATATATGATTTTAATCATCTATTTTTGGAGTTGTCTTTTTAAAGTTAGGGCATGATAGGTCTGTATTAATCTATTTACAGAGGTGTATGTCAGAATTCACTGTGTAACAGCTATTTAATTATCTCTTCAGAGATATGTGATTTTAATAATCGATTTTTGGGGATGTATGATTGTATCCAGGAATGTGTGCTGGAATTTAGTACTTAGTGTGCAGCTCTGGAATCGTATATCAGTATCACACTTGGTCAGTGATCATGCATTTGCGGGTTCGACTCCATGTAACGACCCTGAGCAAGTTGTTTGCAAACATATGTCAAGTTACCAAGCAGTATAATTTGTTGCATGCACAAGCGGGGAATTAAACAGCAAGTGCTGCAAGGCATTGACCCCGTTTCCAGGACCTTGGGATTCATCCATTGCTGGCTCAAGAGCCAATCTGAGGAAATGAATGCCTACCCTACGTTCCTCATGGGCATAGGAGTTTTACTTTACTAATCAGTTGTTTCCAGAGATGTATGGTGGAATTTAGCTATGATCCTGATCCTCTGTTTCCAGAGATGTATGGCATAATGGTTCTACGACGAAGAGCGGCCGAAGATAAACCGCTGCGTGGAGCAAAGATTGCGTGTTGCACACACGTGACGGCGCAGACGGCCGTAAGTCACCGCATTTAAGTATTTTTCGCAATTTCCTCCTTGGATTTCTCTGAAGGCATCGTCATATTCCAATGTCAGCCAAATATCTGAGTACATTTGTAGTGTGCAATGACTTGCTCATCACATCTGTCGGGTGCCAATTGTATCTTCTATAGCAGCTGTCAATCAATCTGTCTGGTGCCAATTGTATTTTGTATAGCAGCTGTCAATCAATCACAAGATGGCTTGATCTCAGTATTTCATGGAAGTTACCAGTTGTCTTTTTTATGAATTTTATTTGATTTATTCAGTTTTCTTATTAATTTCATTCAGTTCCTTAAATAGCTTCTGTATAACAATTGTATTATTATTATTATTATTATTATTATTATTATTGTCATTATTATTATTATTATTACTACTACTAGTATTTATTTATTTATACAGAACACTTATATAGCGCCCCTTCAAGAAAACTACTCAGAAGCGCTCCCAAACCAACCTCGGCGAAAAAGAACAGTCTTAATAGAAGAATAGAAGATAGAAGTAAAATCCCGGGGTAGAAGACATAGAGTAACAGGAAGTCCATTCCAGCAACAGAGAAAGCATGACGCTGCATGGTCGAAGTGCGAGCGCAAGGTACTAATAGATTACCACTAGCAGCGGAGCGAAGAGAAGCACGTCCCAAATTGGACCGGACAGGTAAGCAAAGCTCCCTCAAGTAAGAGGGGGCAATACCCAACAAGGAGTTCCAAACAAAGACGATGATCCTATAGTGGATGCGCTGACTCGTAGGAAGCCAGTGCAACTCATCTCGCATGAAATCAGAGACATGACCAAACCTAGAGATGCCACCAATAAGCCGTGCAGCCGCCCGCAACACACGTTCCAGGCACAAAAGCCGTACATCAGGGAGTCCAACATATAAAGAAGAGCAGTAATCCAACCGACTAGTGACAAATGCATGAACCAGAGTCTTAGATGAGGTGACTGAGAGAGAACGTGAGACAACACGAAGTTGCCGTAGCTGGTAGTAGCAACTACGACAAAGACGACGTACCTGAGCCTTAAAAGAGAGCTCCTGATCCAAATCAATGCCTACTACTAATAATAATACTACTACTAATAATAATAATAATACTACTAGTAGTATTACTACTACTAATAATAATAATAGTAATAATAATAATACTAATAATAATAGTAATAGTAATAATAACAATACCACTAATAATACCAATACTACAGTCCTAATAATACCACTAATAATAATTGCTTTCCACAGCTCCTTTGCCATTAAATATCACATCAGCAAAACTAGCCATTTCAGCAAAAAATGTTGTCCCTATTTGTTATTCTGATGGAACATATGTACCTCGGATTAATAATAGTCCGTATTAATTTAGTTCCAGCATCTAATAATGATGAAGCTTTTCAGTTGGTTGCACTTGGTAGTTTTTCAGTTGGTTGCACTTGGTAGTTGTTCAGTTGGTTGCACTCAGTAGCTTTTCAGTTGGTTGCATTCGGTAGCTTTTCAGTTGGTTGCACTTGGTAGCTTTTCAGTTGGTTGCACTTGGTAGCTTTTCAGTTGGTTGCACTTGGTAGCTTTTCAGTTGGTTGCACTCGGTAGCTTTTCAGTTGGTTGCACTCTGTAGCTTTTCAGTTGGTTGCACTCGGTAGCTTTTCAGTTGGTTGCACTTGGTAGCTTTTCAGTTGGTTGCACTCGGTAGCTTTTCAGTTGGTTGCACTCGGTAGCTTTTCAGTTGGTTGCACTCGGTAGCTTTTCAGTTGGTTGCACTCTGTAGCTTTTCAGTTGGTTGCACTTGGTAGCTTTTCAGTTGGTTGCACTTGGTAGCTTTTCAGTTGGTTGCACTCGGTAGCTTTTCAGTTGGTTGCACTCGGTAGCTTTTCAGTTGGTTGCACTTGGTAGCTTTTCAGTTGGTTGCACTCGGTAGCTTTTCAGTTGGTTGCACTTGGTAGCTTTTCAGTTGGTTGCACTTGGTAGCTTTTCAGTTGGTTGCACTTGGTAGCTTTTCAGTTGGTTGCACTCGGTAGTTCTCATTTCTCCGGTGTTCACAAAATCGTTAAAGACTGTTATGAATTGATTGATAAATGGATTTACCGATGGCATTTCAGTTGACACGGTCTATTAAGTGGTTTTTTGTGTTTCAAGCAGTATTTCCGATTAAATACGGATCCACTAGTCTGTCAATATCTCTGCCATTCTTGGGCTGTCTGTTAATTTGTCAATTTACAAGGTGCTGGTTTAAGATTTGTTCATGCTGTATTCAAGCAACTGTCAATAGGCCAAACATTTTGTTGAATCTTCTGCTTAAAACTGTCAATCTTCCTCCAATCTATTCTGCCAATCTGGTTTTTTGACAATGATCTCGAACTAGCCAAACGCATCATTTACATAGCGCCTTAATAATATCATAAATCTTTTTCAGAGGAGAGCAAAGGATTATATTTAAAGCTAACCGTTTTCACGCATCTTCCACGTTTATTTTTCTCGTGCAGCCAGTGGTGGCAAGAGAAATTGAACAGGTTGAAAAGAGGCTATATAAATCTCAGGATATATTATGTATTACATTGCTTGGCCTTTGTTGCCATCTTTTTATCTGGAACTGATGGTTATAGTTTGGTGCTTGACCTCTGGCTTTGGGGTCAGATTTTTCACATGGAAATGATGTCTAATGAGAAATCCGTCTGCAGTTTGGTTGGCGTAATTCTGATGTTATTGAGCCTAGCAGGGATAGGAAGAAGCAGAATACCACACAAACACATGCTTGCACATATGCAAGCATGCGCACAGAAATACGCACATATGTGGATGTATATCTGCACATAGTACACTATAAGAGTAGTGATGTAACAATGTATCTGAACATTTATATAGTGCCTTTTATGAACCTCACAAAGGTACAGGAGGGAAGACTGAGTGTGTGTGTGATGTCATGGTTCCTGTCAGTGAGTTCAGTGTGGTCTACTTAGTAGCACTCTTGGTCTGTAATCTAACGACTGCTGATTTGATCCTTCTGCTAGGTTGACTCCCTGTAACAACCCTGAGCAAGTAATAATAATAATAATAATTCAAGAACTATGTAGCACCACTGTAATAATGCTGAAGGCATCAGTCAGTGATGACCACCAAGCAGTTGGTGCGCAAACCAAATTCCACGGTCAGTACAGTCAAAAGCCAAGAGAGAAATCCAAGAAGACACAGATTTTCAGCCTAAGGAGGAAATGAGTTCAGATTAAGATGGGTTTTAGGTCTAAAGAGCAAACATTTGGCAGAAGAGAGTTCCAGAGTCTGGAGCCAGAAATGAAAAGGCTCATCCATCAAGAGTTGTCATTGGCCTTGGTAGGGTCAAACTGTGACAGAGGACCTGGTTTAATAGTAACAAGTCTTGGGAGTCAGCATGGGATGAGTATAGTGAGGTTGGCTAAACTGTGGAACCCCATAGACAATTAGCCCAGCCTTGAAAATCATTTACTTTTCTATGAATAGCCAGTGCAGTGATTTTATGACTGGATATATATGTTAATACTTTTGAGTTTAGTGATGGCTATGGCCAGGATGTTTTGAACCCTTTAAAGCTTCATAAAGTGAGCTTTTGAAATGGCAGCAAGAAGCAAGTTTCAAAAGTCAACAGCTAGAGACCAGAGCATTTGTCAGACAAACCAAAGCAGAGAGAAGATTGTGGCACCTATTCCTTAAATGTTATGAATGTGATAGCTGGCTGACCTATATTTTGAGTTAATGTGTACATTGAAGGATAGGTTGGAATCAAATACAACACCCAGCTTGCAAGCTGAACATCTGTGCTGTATGACAGAATTTCCCAGGTAGACAGATTCAGCAAGTATAGAGAGAAAAGAAAGGGCCGAAAACAGAACACTGAGGGTCTCTGCAGGTGAGTGGTCAACAGAGTGATGGACTATCTGGGCCGACATGATCCTTCAGTGAAGACAGACTGAGTGTGGGGAGTTAGATATGACCCGAACAAGTTTAGTGGCCAGGCCTAATACTTCAAACTAGTGCTGAAGGCGATGGGGCAAGATAGCATGGTCAGTTTCAAATGCAGCAGATAGGTCAAGACGAGCTCAGTTACTTTGCTTCTTTAGGTTTTCAGTTACTTCTTTAGGTCACATCTTTTCATCTGCTTTGCCCGGTTTCCTTGTGTTTTCAATTTCTATGTAAATGATTATGGCTACCTCATTACGTTGCTGCCTTTTGTAATGTATTTTTTTCATGATACAGCTCCTTCCAAATCTGTCATGGACAGGTCTGTTGGTAGATTTACACATGTGTAATCGGTTGTGTTTTATTGGCATTGTTTGTCAGCAGAAGAGAAAACGAGTGACCAGATTTCACCCAAAGTTGCGGGAGCAAGAGAATCAAGAGTGGATGACAGAGATTAAAGATATGGAAAGCCAATTGATGTTGGAATGCCAAGAAATTTCAGCCTGATATTGGACATCTGGTTACCAAGAAAGTTAACGAAAGTATCAGCCAGGGTGGATTGTGAGAAAGTGTTAGGTAGCATGGATCATGAGGGTCCTCCAAAGAGACCTAGGGCAAGGTGAGTTTTCTGAGATCGGGTTTGTAAGACAAGAGGATTTGGCCTTGGAAACCAAACTGTAAACGATTTTTTCCATTGTTCCTTGAAATGTACATGATGGAAGGTAACTCGAGAGTGATGCCAAGTTCGTTAAGTTTGGCTATATGAGGACGTCAAGCATCAGCAATTTCAGAGTTAAGCCATGGCTTGTGGTCATGAGTGGCGACCTTTTTGGATGTGAGAGGAATGTGCTTATCAATCAGGTCATTCAGCAATAGGCTTGAGTCAGAAGAAGGAATTAACAAGCAACTGTCTCTTTGGAGGTCTGTATATCTAATTTATATCAAGCCTGAAAAATAATGACAGTGTAATTTGGTGGCAGTTTGTTAGGAAAGGCAATGGAAGCAGCAAAGGCAAAATGATCAGAAAGATAAGATTCCTTAATCTCTGTCTGTCTGTCTGTCTCTCTCTCTCTCTCTCTCTCTGATGTTCTCCAACCTTTTGGGGGCTTGTTTATTGCAGACCACTGGACTCTGGTGGTCCCTGTCTTCAGAAGCCTGAGTGACATGCCCAAAAACACATAATCTACATTTCTTGACTGTAGCAGAGAGTGGTAATGTCGCCATTCACTTCCTGATCGCAGAGTTGCTGACCTGGTACATATAGGGAAACTGCAGGTTCCTCTTGAGTTACGGCATGTTGAAGATCTCGAGTTTCTTATTAAGGGCCACTGCGGCCGTCCAAGTTTCACAACTGTGGAGGAGTGCCAACAACACGAGTAGCAGTTAGGTGTTCAGCTCAGCTGTGGGGAACCAAATGCTGTTTATCCAGGGAAACATACCATGTAGTATCTGGCCATAGTGATTCAGTGCTTGATCACTGGATTCTGTGTGGCTGCTTAGGTGTGTGAATGCGTCCACAACCTCCCAGGCGTTGACAGTAGCTGGCCAGGGGAAAAGTTCCATGGTGGTCTGGATCTTGGTCATTTCCCAGTTAATCTGGTGGTGGTGGTGGTGGTGTGGTAGCGGTGGTGGTGGTGCAAACAGAATGGCCAATTCTGATTTTGGAAATTTTAAACTTCATTAATGCATTATGTTACATCCTCTTATATTTCTTGGTCTTAAATATTAACATAAGTGATTGGAAATTTATGAGAGACTTCCAAAGAATATTACACAGAGACAAAGACAGAGAGAAAAAGAAAGTGAGATAGAGCCACATAGACTTAGAGAAGCAGTGATAGCAATATGGAGAAAGAAAGCTATGGCCATAGGGAGAAAGACAGACTGAGAGAGCAGTAAAGAGAGAAAGAGGCAGCGAGAAAGACACAGAGAAACAGAGACGCTGACAGACACAATTGTCTTCATCTTTGTTGTTGGGATGTTTCTGTTTGTGTCGCTTTCTGTCTGTCTTTTTCTTTGTCTGCGTGTTGTCGTGACGTCGGTGGCCGAATGACAGCCTTTGACAGGCCACTTTCCAGCTCTGTCCAAGCAAGCACAGAGATATTTCTCCATCCTAATAAGAAATTCCACTGCGTCGACTTCAGGTCCATCTTCCCATTATCTTGGCAGTCTCTTTTCTTAGCCTCCTGCTTCAAGCGACCTGTTTTAGTCGGACGTCAAGAAATGGCAAGGTCTAGGTGCCTTGGATCTGTGACCAACGAATGTTTGAAGTAATGTAGTGTAAGTTGCCGTTCTACATAATAATTCAGAGTTCGTTAAGAAGTTCCTCCACTGGTTTGGTAACTGGAAACTGACCAGATGACCAGTGTCCCCATAGTGTACTGGATTTTCAACTTCAGTTGGTAATGTAATGTAGTGTGTAATTTATGTAGTGCCTCATCAAGATTTTTGCTCAGAACCAATTTTAGCCAAACCCCAAGAAAACAGAGATGTCTTTAATTTTAAGACAAAAGTTTACTGGTATTAAAGAAGTTGCAGAGTAATGAGTGATTACTTTGTAGTGTAATATTACATGACATTTATTTTTATCATCAGGTGACACCACTTTACCCATCTCTAATCAAATTTATACTTACAAATTGTTGCTTAATTGGGTAATTTCAAATTTATTATACTTTCCCAGTACTCCCTCTTTTTTAACATGCTGCTAACTCCTTTACTGCTTTGTAAGCTGATTGATGCAGATAAAACTAAATTATGGTTATTGAAGAGAGTAAAGAGATACCAGTAACTATCAGCATCAGAGGAGAAGCTATTGAACAGGTAGAACAATTCATTTAGATTGGAGGCCTAATATCCACAGATGCCAACCCCAAAATCCCATAAAAAAGGAGAATTAGATGCACCTCACAACAAGCACATGGATAAATAAGGCAAGAGTATATGAGATGTCTTAGGTCTCGTCGTGGTCTCGCCTATTGAGGTCTCGTGGGTATTCAATTATCCGCTATGGATCAGCATGGTGGACGATGCAAAAGCAAGATGAGAAAAAATCATAACAGCGGAAATGAGTTGCCTACAGAAAATTGCAAGAATTTCAAGACTATAAAAATTACAAATAATGACATAAGACAGGTCTAGATATCCAAACTACTCTGCTGGACAAAGTCATTCAGAGAAAGACATATGAAGCGATTACTGGGTCATTCTGCATTCTTGTAGACTTTTATTGGTGGGCTTTGGTGTGCATTTGTGAACTTTGTAAGGAGAGCATTATCAACTTACAGTTGTACTGTTTTGTAATACCGATATATTCATTGTACTGAAAATTTTTATGTTGTCTAAGACTTTTTCTCCTTTTCAGGTTCTGATTGAGACACTGACAGCTCTGGGTGCCAAGGTACGATGGGCCAATTGCAACATCTATTCCACTCAGGTCAGTAGCTGATTTACTGATTCCTTAGCCGATTCATTCATTTTGTTTGTTTCACAGCCAGTTCGCATATAGTGGCTGTCATCAACGCTTTCTTGATATTGTGGACAAAAGCTTCCTTCTTAATGGATCACATTCATCGTGTTAATCTCTCTGTCTGCTTGTCTGTCTGTTGGTCTATCTATTTGTCTGTCTGTCTGTCTCTGTGCTCTTTTTCTTCTTTTAGACTTTCAGACTGGCTTCATTAGTAGTCACTTGGCTGGTTTTACATGCTTTCAGCCAATTTGCCCAGATTTACTTAGGTTTAACTCGTATCGCATGTTTATCCTGCATCTTGTAGTTTCTACTTTTTCAGTTTCTTAAAGGTTTATCTGTTTTATTCCACTTAATCAAGTTTCCCTGTGTTTCTCCATCTGAGGAAGATTTATTGAGCTTTGCCGGTTTTCCAGTCTGCCTCAGCTTTTACAGGTGGTAAATGTTGATCCAGTTTGTATGGCCTAATTCCATTTTATTTGTGTCTGCTTTGAATAAAGGACTAAAAAATAATGAGAGATTAGATAATAACGAGAGCAGAGGTTGATGCCTAGATGCATATTTCCAATTAGCTCCTTCCTTCTGCAAATTGTGGCTGAGATAACAGATCCTATAGAGACAGAAGGAGCAGATCCGTGCAGGAGGAACGGATCCTAGACTGAAAGAACAGATTCCTGACTGGACATCTGACGATGCCTCAGATTCAGGCGTACTGACATTGTGCGTGTTATAAGTGCTTTAATAAATAAATTTAATAAATAAGACGCTTTTAAGGCTCGGGACTCATATTTATCGCTGAGACTGTGCCTTGAAAAGAAACCCAGTGGATGCCTTAGACAGACGATGGAAAAGAAAGGGTCACATATTACAGTGTCCCTGTTTTGCCCGTCTTTGTGGATCAGATGTCAACATTGGCTGTTGATTAATAAAAGGCCATCTTCATTTGTAAGGCCATGAAGCCAAAGCAACGTGCCTGTAAGATCATGTTCCATTGGTCATTCCATTTCTCTGAAGGGCTGCCTTCAACCTCGACAGCAGCAGCTATTTTCCCAAGGTAGATGTGGTTCCTCAGGATTAAAAAAAATGTCCGGAGAAAATGAAAAATAAAATTTTACTACTACTGCTATTTAACCCAAAGGCAAAGCTAGGCTAAAAGATAATGTTACGGAGGTGAGATTGATACAGGAAGTTGTGTTGAAGTACTGGATGGTCCACTGTTTACCCGTTTTATTATTATTATTATTACTATTATTATTGTCTTTGTTGTTAGTTTAACAATTATTATCATTATTATTAACAATACTTATTATTTTCATTTAATAATGATGTCAACCAGATGTCAACTAAGGGTATTAGTAACAATTATGATTACTATCAGTTATTATTATTATTATTTATTATTGTTGTTATTGTTAACAATTATTATTATCATTATTATTCTTTCTGCCAAAAAGCTCCTTCACTTTTGAATATGTTGTATTATGCTGTGGTTATCACCTAGAAGTGCTATGTCATTGTTCTTACTGACTTGATATGTTTAGAATGAAGTGGCTGCGGCAGTTGCAGCAGCTGGCATAAGTGTGTTTGCCTGGAGAGGCCAAACGGAAGATGATTTCTGGTGGTGCATGGAAAAGTGCTTGGCTGACGTCAGCTGGCAACCAAACATGGTAACCATTTCCCTGGAGATCTCATTTATAGTTCAAACTGAATATGTATGTATGTATGTGTGCATGCATGTTTGTATGTGAGTGTCTGTATGTGTGTGTGTGTATGTATGTATGTGTATATTTTTGTTTTGTGCATTAGAAGATGAAAGCTAAGAGCAGTCCATTAAGCTAACCCTAAGAGACAGCCATGGGTATGAAGGGTTAGTGACTTTGACTTCGTATCCTTAGCCTCGTATAAGAATATAAGGACAGATGACCAGTACTGCTCTCCCTCACCACTTGAACTCTCTACCAACATTGTACAGTTTATGTACAAATATTTTTAGCCGCATTCTCTAAGCAGGTGCCAGTGGAATTTGAATCTTGGGATCTTTCTGTCCACTGGCATCTCCTTTTAACATGCTTTATTTTGACAACAGTTCTGATGCAATGCAGCCGGGGTCTTGGAACCCAAAATAGTTCAGATTTAGAAAATGACCTCTTTATTACCACTGCCTCGTTGTAAAATGACCTCATTATAACCACTGCCTCATTATAAAATGACCTCATTATAACCACTGCCCAGTTCTTGACATGATTGCCACGGGCAGATCATCATAAGGAAGTTCCAGTGTATGCAGTGATGACAACAATGACGACAGCAGAGTATTCTTGTATTTCAGTCGGATTTGTTTTCATCTGCTTATCCTGTTGGCTTTCATGGGGGTTAGCTCAAGTGTCCTTGTCCCTGCACAGAGGCCTTCTGCAAAGGCCTCTGCTGTCAGAGATAAGTTATCAGTTGCTGATATCTCTTGCTACTAATCCGTGGATCCACTGGGGTGGACTCTGGCCTTTAGTATCGGCGGCTTAACGGCATCCTGCTCACCCCATCTCAAATGAACGCTTCCAAGTTGTGCCATGATCCTGTTGAGAACATTTGAGATTAGATAAGGTATGGTGCGGTAAGGTATGATACAGGGTGGAATGGTACAGTATGGTAAGGCATGGCAGAAGGCATAATATTATTATTGTTATTATTATTATTATTATTATTAACAGACATTTATAACGCACGCAATTAACAACAACCTCATAGTAGGTATGGTATGGAATGATATGATATGATAAATCATGATATGATATGATACGGTGCGGCATGGTGTGGTGCGGTAGCATAAGGTAATTATAATCATGTATTATGCACATCTATTAGCGTGAATTTGTGAGGTGGTGAATGTACAGTATTGAGCTGAGGACGTGTATTGGCGTCAGTATATATAGAGGCCGAGGATTTAGTCTTGGCCTCGGGGCGTACAAAAGTCTCGTCTTGGACAGATTGGCCAACATCTTGGTCTCGGTCTTGGGGCAGGAAGTCTCAGGTCTCGTCTTGGTCTAGCTGTTGAGGTCTCGTGGGTATCCGGCCAATACCCCCTGGGCCGTAACTATATTGTGCATTATACTTTGAAGTGACATTTAGTCTCAGTGTATGCACAGATCACAAAGAGTAGATATTTGGCCAATAAGCCCCTGGGTAATAATCCCTAGGATAAAATCCCGGCCTGTAGCCCCCAGGTTATAACCTCTCTGCCAGTAACCCCCAAAATTCATCTTTATCTATATACAGTTAAGCTGTTGTAAAATGTGTGCACAGAAGGTTTAATTGGCATTTAATTAGCCCACTTACTCATTTACTTGATTATGGCTTGGTTTTGGTGCACCATGGGTTGAAGCCTTGTGCATTAGACACAAGCTATAGAAGTTGCTAATTAATTAGTAATAACATTTCGCAATCTTAGATTAATAAAGCAGATGGAGTTGTTTCCTGTGAATGTGAGAAATGCCGAAATGCAGCAGAATGCAAGGCACAGATAAACGTTGATGGAGATTTGGACAGTTGGTCGTGTGCTTGATCACCCTCATGCCCCCCCTGATGCAGACCATTTTGTAAAATTTAAAGTTTATCAGCAAGTGATGGAACGAGCAAGGGTCACGATTGAACCTCCTCAACAAATCCTGCTCAACAGCATCGGAAACATAACTCCTGCCTCTGCAGCCTGATAACCAAGAAGGCCAACTGTTCAACAAACTCGTCGAAAGCAAAGGCAGATGGCAGGAAATCCTCTTCCAGTTCCGGTCGACATTAAAGGTCTAATTTATTCCAGACCAATACAAAACAACCCTTGACGGAAACGCTTTTCTCTTCGTGAATTGTGAATCCAGATCAAACAGGCTGTTAATCTTTGGAACGGCAGCAAATCTGCAATTGCTTATCGCCATCCCAAACTAGTTTATGGATGGGACCTCCTAGGAGCTGTATGCAGTGCGTGTACTAACGCCAGGTCAAACAGTTCGATGTGACTACTGCCTGATGATCAACAAAGGGTCGCATACACACAAATGCTGACTGAGCTCATGCATCTAGACGTTGCTTTGAATCCATCTTCCATCGTGATTGACTTTGAAATGGCCGTCATCAACAGCACGAGCGCAGTATTACCCAATGCCAGCATCAAAGGTTGCTTCTTTCATTCAAGCCAAAACCTATATCATCACATTCAACGTCACAGTATCAGACTGATGCACAACTATCTTTTTAACTTCAAATGATTGCCACACTTGCCTTCGTCCCTGTTCTGTTTCTGTAGCAGTATTCGGCCAACGTTGTTGAAATAGCTCGCAGTAGCAATCTTCAGCACTTTGGCAATGGCACTATCATTCTTAATGACTAGTGTTTTAAACCACGGTATTTGGTACACATTAGCTTACTACTCTACCAGCATAATATTAAGTACAATACCTTCTGTCTACTTGGCCTGTGAGACTTGGACTCAACTGTGTTTGTGAATACAAATGTATTGACTGATTTTGCATGAGTACCAGTATATGACTGCCGGTATACTACCACTCTATACTCGTCTAGTAGGCTACCCTAATAAGCAAAAATGTTGACTCAGGAAACCAGCAGAAATCAGTGACATTGATATCGTGTGTCCTCTTCATTTTCTGTTTAATTCAGTAATTTGATTTTACTGATGATTGACTTTATGTCATGGACCGATAAGAGACAAATGACATTTAACATCGTTAAGGCTAGCACAGAGAGCACCTCTGAATTGATTTCTTTTGGGCAGCACTATGCAAATTTCTGATTACACATTTGTAAATAGCTGTAGTAGTTTCTGTGGCAGTCAGTCTGTCATCGTGTATTAATAGTATTCGATGTACCAGGGACTGCTGGACACTGAGACAACCAGAGCAATTGGTGGCAGATCACATCGCTTGTCATTGTTCCTCATCATCATTGCTGTGTGCTTCAGAAACTCAGAACATGCTGTCATCTTTCAACTCTAGTTGGGACTTTGTTGGTAGGGCTCTGCATGTGTGTGCAAGATTGCCACTGGTGACTCTTCTAGTTATCTGACCATTGTTTGCTAACATGAATGTTCTGTTCTTAATGACATTTGACATCTGTAAGGCTAGCACAGAGAGCACCTCGGAATTGGTTTCATTTGGGGCAGCACTATACAAATTTCTGATTACAATTACAATTAACTAAGTTGGTAACTATTTTTGCAAGACTGGAAGTAACAAGAAAACAAACTAGTGTAACAAAACTGCAACTTAAGTACAATGACCAAGTTACCAAGTAACTTATAAAATGATTGAAAAATCATTGTGAATCTCCAAACATAGGCCAAAATTAAAACAGTCAAATCTGCTGAGTGCTGGCAATGAAATATACTTTCAAGGATCTCTCGGTCACATCTTGGAGGTAAAACATATTCGTCTTTTCTCAAAGTCCCTTGGTCTTAGTTTAGGTCTCGTCTCGGAGATCCTCAATCTCAGTTTCATCTCAGACTGCTTGGGTGAATGTCTTGGTCTTACCTCAGGGTGGGACATCTCAGGTCTGATCTCGACCTTGGTGTCAAGGGTCTCGTGGGCATCCATGCTAGGGTCTTTTACTTACATTACTTTATGCTGTGTAGAGATGTAGTTTTGCTGTCGCATTTCAGGTGTTGGACGATGGTGGTGATGCAACTGACCTGCTGCTGAAGAAGCACATTGCCATCTTTAATATGCTGAAGGGCATTGTTGAAGAGAGCATCCTTGGCGTCCACCGCCTCTACCAGCTGTCCAAGTCGGAAAAACTGACCATACCAGCCATGAATATCACTGAATCTGTTACCAAGGTAACACTGCACAGATTGTGTGGTCACACATTTGACTGACCATACTATGAACACTACCTCGTCTGTTATGGAGGTGAAGGTAACATCCCAGTGATTTCGTAGCTGTTAACGTCAGTAGCATCACTTTGTATGTTACATAGTAACTCCCCACTGACGTCTTGATTGACATGCTAGCCATGAAGATAACTGAATCTGTTACAAAGGTAACACTCCACAGACCTTTTTTGAGCCGTTCAGCACGTGTAAAGAAAGTCTCTTTTATGTTTAATTGCTAATGTGTTTCACTTCAGTGAAAAGATCCTTTCAACCTCGGGGACCACGACTAGTCAGGGTGAATATAGCTTAGGACTATCGCCTCATCTTATCATGTTATCTTACAGTAACATCTGAAAATAAGTTATTACCATAATATACATGCATATATACTGTAAATTCTTATGTAACTACATGTCAGTAATTGTCCTAACTACTTGGAAATGGACATTCCTATTTTACATATTTTACTAATTAACTGTTAATCGATTAAGGTAACGTAGGGGTCCAAACATGTCGATTTGTTTTCTTGTTGCTTCTGGCATCGTGAAAGTTGCCTGATTAGTAATAATAATAATATTAATCATAATACTATTAAGTATAATAATAATAATAAGTAAATAACTTATTTGTCTGATTACGTTTGTCTTTATCCAGTCAAAGTTTGACACAATCTACAACTGCAGGGAAACAATTGTAGATGCGTACGTACCTTCTTAGCATGATTCTTACCTCCAGTTGATACAATGAAAGCATTACTAAAAATAAATATACTACTGATACTAGTATTAACACTAATAATGTTTAGTGAGTTTCAGATATGTTTCTTATTCCTTTACTAATTTCTTGTTCCAGAAGGATCATGTATACCTCAGGTACATAATAATAGTAGTAGTAGTAGTGGTAGTAGTAGTAATAGTAGTGGTAGTAGTAGTAGTAGTAGTAATAATAATAATAGTAATAATAATAGTAATAATTGTAATAATAATAATTAATAAATAGTAATTTATATAATTATAATGGTGATTGTATTTGGTGGGGTGAAGTCATACAAGCTAATTTCTTGTTGCTGAGGAATCATATTTTCATTTGAGGCGCCAGATACCTGCATAGACTAGCCATTCCAGAAAAACATTCTCTGTTCCTTAGAGTAGTTTTTTGACACCTTCTGGATTTTATCCTTTAGATAAAAAAATTACAATGTTGCATAGCCCTTGGATGCTTAACACTGTTACCTTACGGATATAAATAATAAAAATCTCCAGCAACAATTTTTTAATCCTGATGGATCACATTTACTTTGGGGCTAATAAATAACAATAATTATAATAATTGTCTGTCGTGTGCCTTCGAACTAATACTCCCCACTCCCATTGCACATTTAATCCAAGATATGGCCTCTATTGTTAAAATGTAGATGTCCTATGAAGAAATGTCATTGTATCCTAAAAAATTACTTCCGTAGCACTACACCAATCACCAAAAAGCTAACTTGCAGATGTCCTTTTCTAAGTCAAACTCCCTGAACAACCCTTACCCACTTCCACTGCACCATTCCTGTATGTAGTCCAAGTTTTAAACAATGTCAAAGTTCTATGACAAGATCTCTTTATATAGACAGAAACTACTTGCATAGCTCTACACTAAGCACCAAAAAGCTTACTGTTTCACACACGCCGTTCTATGTCATACACCCTCAAACTACCTTCATACTTCCAATGCACCATTGCTACATGACTGTTATTCTACAAAATATTGAAGCTGTGTGAGGAAGTCTCTGTATATCACCCAAAAGCACTTATGTAGCACTACACCATGGACCCAAGCGGTGTTTAAAACAACCTGATTCTGTCATGTGCCTTCGAACCACTATTCTCCACTTCCATTTGGTATGGCGGACGTTTGCTGCCTTTGCAACTATATTGCATTATTTCATTTTTTTATCCATTATTTTATTCTTTGCTTTGATAGGTTAAAGCGAGCAACAGACATAATGTTTGGTGGACTGAAGGTGTTAATCTGTGGCTATGGGGAGGTAAGATGGTCTATAGAGACCAAGACCCTCTGTCTATGGCTTTGAGGAGGTAAGATGGTCTGTATAGAGACCAAGACCCTCTATCTGTGGTTATGTGGAGGTAAGATGGTCTAGAGATGTAGATGTGTAGATTTAATGTGCTAAGGTCCTTGTGCAGTTCCAGGAGCGTTGGGTCTGATTATTCGCCAGGTGGCCGTAGTAGTGCTTAAGCTCCAGCTTTAACTCGTGTCTGCCACTATCGTTAAGCAGGTGTAGGTCATTACAAGATATGATTGTTGCTACAGAGAAAGGGAATGACTGACTTAATGTACCGTAATGTATTTTAAAGAAGACAGTTTACAGCACAATTCAATGGCAGTCAATTCCAAGCACGCTTTACATAGTCATGAAAATCAGCCACCATACGACTTAGAAACATAGAGTCTTTGTCTTCAAAGGATCCAAGGGGAAATGAGACTGACCAACAACCATCTGGCCACTGGGTAACTGACCATTTGGTAACTGATTGGCTGTTAAGTTACCATTAGGTAACTGACCTTTGGGTAACTGATCATTGAGTGACTGAACCGAATTTATTATTGCTACGGTTTCTTGTTTTCATTATTATAATTTCCTAGTTTTCTGTTTGTCAAAAACTTATCCAATTTCTTTGTTTCAAGGTTGGTCGAGGATGTTGTCAGTCCTTAAAGGCAATGGGTGCCATTGTCATGGTGACAGAAATTGATCCAATATGTGCTCTTCAATCGTGGTATGATCCCTTCATTCTGATCTTCTTTTGCACGATTTTCAGCTCAGTTGACACTTGAGACACAGGTATGACAAGGTAAAATAATTTATTGTACCCTTCTGTTGACAGTCATCTTCAGAAGTGTCGTTCAGGATCTTTTGTATGAAGCACAAACATGACTTATGCAATCCAGCAACAGACTGTCCTTGCATGGCTTGACTAAAAATTGTTGATTACAAATAGCAAACACAGTTCAATATGGTACAACTTATCCCACATATGTCTAGTAGAAAAGAACACAACTGCTGTCTGGACATGGCCCCCAATGTTTGGTTTAAAAATTCTACCAGACATATTCAAGAACACTCTAGTCACCATCATGTTAGTTCTTAATAGACATTGTTGCTGAGGAACTTCCCCTTTTGCTTACTATTTTCTGTTCTCATAGTATATGTAAGAGGGTGCCGGCGTTGTATGTTGCCTTTTCTAAATGTACTAAATGGACCATTGACCTTTTGTCTAAGTCTGGTAGTATAATTATGCATAACTACCGTAGGCGTCTAAGGCTATTATTATACAGATAATTACTGTTGAGTAACTTCAGGGTTTCCTTTTCGGCATCAGTTAAATAAATGTGTTTGATAATAATTAATCTGTGCTGCACTGGTTCATCGACAGCATGGAAGGTTTCGCAGTAGTACAGCTAGATGAGGTCATCCGATCTGTGGACATGGTCATCACATGCACAGGTAGAAAGCAGTTCTAGAACTGAGTAATTCTAGCTCAGGTGAGGTCAAGTGATGCAAGCCAAGGTAACGTAAGGTTGGTGATGTAGGTTAGTTAAAGAAAGGCAACATAAAACAAAGTTAAGTGTGGTAAGGTAAGGCAAGATAAAGTAATTTAAGACAAGGTAAAGATAGATGAAGTAAGGTAAGATAAGGAAGGTTATAAGGTAATTAGTTAAGTAACATAAGATAGAGCAGGGTAAAGTAAGGTTAGGTAAGCATAGTGTTACGCTTATCCTTCATCAAGATAGGCTGTAGAAGTACAATCTTTGTTAAGAGGAATTTTATTCCCAGATATCAGTCTTTAGATAGTCTGAGAAATTATTAATCAAGTCAAGTATACATAATAGAGTGACCTTATTTACCTATTCAGCACTGATTAAATTAAGTGTTATTTTATCTTTCTTGATGGAGGAAGTTTAGATTTACTTTACAAGAGTTTTTGTTACATGAAGGCTTCTTGCATGGACTTCTTTAAGTTGTGTCCATAGTTCTATGAACTCCGATGTCATAGGATCTCAAATATAGCCAGTCACTAGGTTGATCTTGAGAAGTAGAGCTTCCAGAAAGAAGCAAAGATCTTCATAATGATTCCTTACTGCTATTCCATGTCGACATCCACTGAGGAAC
Organism: Norana najaformis; assembly: GCA_964023275.1. NCBI lineage: Eukaryota > Metazoa > Annelida > Clitellata > Crassiclitellata > Hormogastridae > Norana > Norana najaformis. Next base: position 36,882,865 of record OZ029913.1, on the reverse strand, counting down.
AAATAGTTTCGCAAATACAATTTATGAAGTATCGAACGCTTGACCGTTCAAATGATAGACCAATCTGTACTTATATAAGAATATTCCTGACAATTTCTTAAAATGTCTGTCTGAGCTATATTGCCATATACTTTTACATGGAACTCGATGTCCAAGTTTAAATAATATTCAATCTGTCGAGCTGATTTGACAAATCATCCACTGCAGTTGACTAATTCTTTCAACTCTCCGCTGAACGTCCGTAACGTTCACTCTTTTAAACAACTCCTTGCTTTATTGAATTTGACGTGGCATCATGAATTTCCATAGTGACCAGTTACATCCTCAACTCCCTTACCATTGTCTTTTAATAGTTGAAATAATAGTCCATCATTCTTTATGTATATTTGCATTTTAGCCTACTGTAAGACTGTCACGTAGGCGGACCTTGAGTAAGACTTTTACACACAGTTGCTTAATAACACCGTTTGTTGATTTCTTATCATTCGATATGGCAATACCTGTATGTTAAACCAAGAAAACAAAAACAAGTAAGGCAAGCATCCTTGTTTCCGGTGCAGTGAACCTTCCTGTTAGATCAGTCTTCCATGGAATGTGCATACTGTTCCGTGGAACTTAACATATACATGTATTCTCAGTTTTCCTTACATCACACTAATTTTAATCAGTTAGACTATGCAGCACTTTTGAGGGGTTCTTCAAGGTGCTGTGTAAATACCTTGAAACGTGCATACATATGCTGCCATGACCCTGTCTGTAGGAAACAAGAAGATTATACTTCGAGAACACATGGATCAGATGAAATCCGGTTGTATTGTCTGCAACATGGGTCACCCATACATGGAAATAGATGTGGTAAGACTCAAGTACCCTAGTCCGTTCTAATCTTGTAACTTCTGTATAGTGCACTTGTAGTGAAGCAGAAGCAGATCATTTAATCTAATCTTTTCTAGTCACTGCTGTATCACTGTTACGATGATGCACAAGGATCAAGAAACAGTACAACAAGCCTGCTCTTAATCAGGCAGTTCGTGTAGTCTAATTTAATATTACAGTTCTGTGGCACTGTTATAATGGTATACAAATAAATTAAAATAAATATTTTGGATAAAATTTCTTCACAACTGGACATTTTGGTTTTATCACTGCACACCAGACAGGCTATTAATAGGTGAGATGTAAATATTCTGTTAATCTAATCTAGTGACTTCTACAGTACCATCCTCATAATTTAATGCACAAGACATTGATCAACGGTCGCTTCAAATTAAACCAGACAAAAACTGTAATCTGTTAGAGGCACACTCAGCTGAAATATCATGATGTAGCCTGACTTCTAAGTATCCTTGATCTTTGTGCTATGCACAAAGTCAGTGTTTGACTCTCTACCATTCTCGCTAGCTGGTCCAGAGCTTTGGAATTAATTTCCCTGTTCAGTCAGTTCTTTAATGTCATTCTGGTCTAAGCTTAAAACTCGTCTATTTTAAATTGCTTATGCACTGTAGTCTGACTTCTGATATCCTTGAATCACTGGATTTTGACTGGAGTAATTCCGATGCCTAACGCTTTTGACTGCGGTTTCAGTTCAAACAACCATTGATTGATGCCTTGTTCATAAAGATAACAGCACTTTAGAATTCGTTACATTAGATTTGATTGTAAAAGGTAATTGGTTTTGTTGCAGGCTAGCTTACGGACACCAGAACTGACCTGGAAAAATGTCCGTCCGCAAGTGGACCACATCATATGGCCAGACGGAAAAAGAATTGTTTTACTTGCCGAGGTTAGCTGATCTCTTTATTTCACGTGACATGGTTGTAGCCTGCTAACATCTTTGCTTTCTTCTTTGCACCTGGGGTTCAAATCCTGATACATCGCCTGAAATTGTGTTTCATTGTGAAGCCTTGAAACTTGTAAGGAAAGGTTATCTGATTGTTGAAATGCTGCTGTTATCTATGTAGAGGTATAAGACTTCAGCCAGAGTCTTACAAAGTGAGTACCTTTCAACTTTGCAGGTGATGGCACAAAATAAATAACCATACTTAGTAACCTTACATAATGTTTCATACACGTACACTAGAATCTAATTCTAATGCAACCTTTGAGAGGTATTATAACCAAAAGCTTAGTACGAAATAACAAATTGGTCCGTTCCGATATTAATCGATAATAACGTTAAATTATTCTCTTAAGACAAAACTGATAAGAAGAAAAGATCGGTTATTACAAAAATGGTTTTCGGTCCCGTGAATTTATTTCAGTGCCAAGTCCGTCGCATAAGACGAAATGTTGACGGAAACACAACAGCTGCAGCTTGCAGCAAGGTTTCGGGTTCGCATTTCCGTAAACGCCTAAATAGTTTGACAGCGTCCGTCTTTGATGAATGTCACCATTTGAGGAATAAGATAGCGTACATGTTTAAACTGTAACTGGGTGATTGATTACCGGTAAGAGACTCGCAGGTCATAGCATGAGGCATCAAAATGCGCTGGTGCATGAGACCATAGATATCAAAATTGCCATAATGATGCCTATGTATAGGAAGTAAACTTTTATAGCTGTCTTCACTAATGTGGCCATTTCATTCGTGGGTATATTTTGTCTAACAATGAAGGACATTAAGCCAGTCATGTGGCACATTATGGTATTGAGATATGTAACCACAGTGGAAGTGCCCTATAGCTAGACGCATTAGATAGTTCGAATATCTTAGCCAGATTAATGCCTGCTGTTATCAGACATATATCTAACTTTCAAAACTCTTCTCGAGTAACCTAATATCCTCGTTGACAAGCCTTTACCATATGGCGAAGACATTCGTCAATGGTCAGCGCCTTGCAAACTACAGCGGCATCCGCCCCAAATCAATCAGCACGTACATTTACATGCGATGTACCCTCATTCAAAGGCTTCTCGCTGTTTGACTCGCCCATCCCTCTCCGAGAACGAACGATTAGGATTCGCTGTCGAAATAGAGTCGTAATGGAATGTATCGGCCTTAGCCCTTTCATAAAACCTTAAATTACCCCTCGCTTGCTGGGCCAGCGTGAAACAGACCAGTGGTTTACTTTCGTGTCTAAAAAAATGGCCACTAAAGTTCGTAGCCTACGGTGATCGGCCGCCTTTCACTCAAAACATTCTTCTTTCAAAGATCCTACCCTGACACCCCTTCTTCCTCTTATCTCCCTCTCCGCTCCAATCCCAAACATCACCCACCGTAGCTGCCAGCTGTCTCTCTGCCTGATTTTGGATCTTGACCTGGAACCGAACCCTTTCTGCCTATCGATTTTATTTTGACTGAGCGCCTGTGAATAAGCTGGTCCCCGCGGTGCGGCTTTCGTTGGGCGCTGTAGAAATCTCGTAATTACGATTACGATCATCTGCAGTAATGCGTCATTTGCTGCTGCATGACAAGTCATGCACCCATTACGTGTTTCTGGTTGGCATGCTGCGCTTATGTTTGCCTAACGGTTAATACAAAATTCGGTTAAGACAAAATATTTACGCTGGTACCCTGTCTTTCGTCTTAAACGAACTGCACTGTATTATAACCAAAAGTAGTAAGATGGTTCGTGCGTGTTTGTCTGCCTGCATGCATGCTTGTGTACATGTAGATTCACTATGTAGAGAAATTAGCAGTACCACTACCACTAAACCTTGTACTGCTTTTTTCCAGGGACGTCTGGCCAACCTAGGATACTGCAGCACTCCATCATTTGTTGTATCAGTAACCGTAACAACACAGGCACTCGCGCTGATAGACCTCTTCAATGCTCCTCCGGGTTACTATACCAACGACATTTACCTACTGCCAAAGAAAGTTGGTTAGTAACATTTATAGTTTTTCAGGAATTGAGTCTGCAGACCCAATTGTGTGTGTGATGAAGTTACTGCCCAATGTAAGAAAATTTTAACGGAATGGCTCTCCTTAAATCAAATGGGGCATACCTGGATCCACCCTTGTGTATCGATATTATAATCGCAAATTTATATAGCACCACTTTGCAGAAAATCCTCAAAGGCACTCACAACCTGACAACACAAAAGCATGGTCAAACACAATGGTTTCAAGTGCTTATGGAAACAATGCAAAGGTCAAGGAGCTCGTGTCATAGGTTACTTGGCAACGTGTAGTACGACCAGTTTGATTATGATTATGGTTACAGACGAATATGTGGCCAGTCTTCATCTGTCGAAGTTTGATGCTCATCTAACTCAACTGTCTGAAGAGCAAGCCAAATATCTCGGCCTCAGTACAACAGGTCCATTCAAAGCAAACCACTACAGGTACACTAGCAGCTTCTCTTTTACAAGTCTATATGGGTCTGTGTATCTATCGGCAACCCCAGTGTGATTACGTCATTGTTTATTCGCTAGGCGTCGCGGTTACTTGCATTCGTGACACAGGAGGTCTAGCAAAAGTGGGCTTCAGGGACTCTCATTCTGCCACAAGGACAGAAAAACTGGGGAAGTAGGCAAGAGTGTCGGCACAGTTTGAGAGTGGGGCTAAAGCACTAGCAGTTCAAAGGAACCAAAACTACTAAAGGGGCTACATAAGCTAGGTCACATGTAACTGCCCAAAAACATGTTTGAAATATTTTGTTGTCAAATTTCTTAACCTTTTTTGCTCTTGTTAACTTCCTTTCCCAGCAAGCCTCCCATCCTTTTAGCAAATCCAAACTTATGGACATCAAAATTGAAATCTTCAAAATCAAAAGTAGGTGGGTAACAGCACCTCTGAGGTGAGGAGAAATAGTAACTATACTTTAGAATTTAATTCTGTTGGTTGTTCTCTTTGCAGATATTAATACATGTACTTATGGGATGCAGCCAAAGACCTTCAGGCGTCTCCTGTTTGCAAAATACCTCTCGAATTGAGATCTCCAAAATGGTCATCATTTTAGATAGGACTCATACGAGCGTCTCCTTTCCCTTTAAGTTTGAAGACCTCCAAAATCTTCAGCCTTTATATGTCATATCTGCATAGTTGGAATAGGATCTTTTTAACGTTGCCATATTATTAACTTGTTATTGAAGACTGTGGAGAAGCTAGAAATTAGACCTGACAGAGCAAAAGTATTGCAGAAAACAATGGCATTGAATCATTTGTTTCTGACAGCAATAAGGTGATTGGTTCCCTTGTGTTGCTATTTACAAAAGTTGGAAATAACACAGATTTAAGTTTTATTAATTTATTTCTTTAATTAGCAGTGTGAATTGTTGTTGCATGCTAGTCAGCCACCAGGTGGCATTAAGAAGCCATTTAGGTAATCAAAGCTAATCATCTAGCCATCACCATTACATTACAGAGACAAAGATTGAATAGTCTTTGGCCTGAACCTTAATGTGGACTCCGACTAATCCTTATAGATTACATGGTTCAAGTTACCCAGAGCCACATAGTGCACTGGGATTGTAATCCCAGACACAATGGTGAAAGGCCAGCACTTTACACACATCCAATACACACATCCAACAATCTTATGGTCACAGGATCTCAGACAGTTGCTAGGCATTTCTATTTTCAATGCATCAGAACTCTTGAATGTGTACTTACAATTGCAAAAGCTTTTAGTTTGTTAGTGAATTTAGTATCATAGCTTTCCCACGAATTTTAGATGTTTAGTCGAAACCTGCTTTGTATTGGATATTGAATGAATTAGCTGATCAATTTAGAAAAGTTATATCATGACACCAATTCATGTGTTTCCATTTTGCTTTTCTACATGATTGATGGGTGCTTTTGAAGTTTTGTCAGCCTCCTGTCAATCAATTCACAGCCTATTATGAATACAACAATGGTTTGTGTGCTTGTCAAACTTCTTGCTGTATGTTAAGGATACAAGTTGTGCCCATTTAGGCGTTAGGTTACACCATAAGGAGCAACAGAAATAAATTTTTTGGGGTAAACTGCTTCTACTATGTCAAATACAAGTTTTCAACTTGGTGGTTTTGCAAGGTTTATTCTGCATATTGAAAAACTTCATGAATACTCAAAGGCATCAAGCCATCTAGCAAACAGTTTAGTCTTCTGTTTATCCTTCACAATATAATGTTACATAATGTAAACAAAGCATTTATCAACACTGTTTGATACTAAACACGTCTTGTGCATTATTAAATAGTGCTATAGAAATTTCCAGATTGTCTCAGATCATTATATGATGGTTCATATGACTTCAAATTAACTGTTATTAAAATCTTCTAATCATGATGTCAAGGTGGATGATACGATTAAAATCCAGTTTCTAGGGGCAAATCAAATACTGGTAATTTGCACGATTATAGCACAGGTAGTTTTAAGTGACATATTTCAGTTAAGTAAACAATGCTAATCTGTAGTTTGGTGCCGGCTATAGGGCTGATGTGAACCTGCAGAGTTGCTTTATCCCACACTATGCAAGGACCATCAGTCCAACAGCCAAGCACTCAAATAAGAAATGGGAATTTCAAATAATTTCAGATAAGCCCCAAGGCCAAAGAATAAACTGCTCCTCGAGTTTAAACAGCTAGTTGCAACTCTTACTGTTTTACACATCTGTATTAGTTTAAAATTATATAAAATTTTTGTAATTCCTAGCTCTAAAGATTCATCTTCTGCATAAACTCCTTTGTTCACGATGCCATCACAAGGAAAGATTACAAATCCCCTTGCACAGATACTGTAGTCTGCTCCAATACTACAGCATTGTGGTACTAAACCTATTTCAATCATACTAATCATACAATAATTTAGAAACCTGAATTTAAAATTATTTTTTCAAACTGCACTATTTTAGCTTTTCACTCACATTCTTTTCATTGTTTAGAAGCACATCAGTAATTCACATTCTGTTTTCAGTCATCACCTTTCTTTAACAAAACTGTTACAAACGCTACTACCCGACAACAAATCCACAAAAAGCCAGCATCATGTCAGATGAAATACACAAGTCTTTCTTCCTACTGCAGTTTATCGAAAACTACACAGATCAATCCAAAATGCAGTCCTTTCTTGTTTCTTTGTGCTTCATATTTCTCTTTGTACCTTTATGCACAAAGACAGCCATCTGCCCACACTTTCCAAACAACAAAGTGGCTTAGGCAGGTTTCTTTTACTAGCTATGACTGCCTGTGAGGACAATTCCTTTATTAGTGCTCAAGTGTGGTTTCTCATGCAAAATAAAGGACATCAAGCAGTTCATAGTCATGGTTATAGACCCAAGCCAGTCGCCCACGACTCGCGCTACACCTGGGTTCCATTGTAACCAATAATTATTAAAATTAGTCATGCTGAAACCAATAACTCAAATTAGTCATGCCGATTTGATTGGCAAAAAATTCCTTATGCCAACCAATGCTGCACAGCCACGAGTGAAAGCTGATTCAGACACATATGGGTCGTGTATATTCACTGCCTAGTAAACTGCTTTGAGCGTATGCACACAACCATTAACTGATGCCTTGTGTGTGATGATAACAGCACTGTGGAAGTCATTAGATTAGATTCAATAGCTGCATTTTACCCTCAATCTTTGACAGTTACAGTTCTCATTGGCTTCATATGTATGACATTTGTAATATTATCATTTTGTTAGTTTCTTATCTCCAATTTCTTCATGCTTTGCCCTACCTACACCATTTTGCCCAATGCAAAGCTACACATAACTTACACATTTTTTCCTCTGCTTTTCCTTGGTGTCTTGCATTTAACTTTCCTGGACTGAGTTCCAATTTTTTACAACTACACTTTTCATTTCTTTTACTTTTTGTGAAATTCACCAGTAAAGTGTAAAATCTTTGGGCAATTATGCAAGCAGGAAAAAACTTTTAAATGAAATGGCAAGATGCTTTCTAGCGGGGCTGGCAAAAAACTCTGGAAGAAAACAAATGCATGTCTTTCTCTAGGCAATTGGGTCAACAACCACTACACTATGTAGTCTGTGGGGATCTGCTGGTCCTGTGTTTTAACACTTTTACTGGAGCACACTGCCTTTTCAAGCACTGGCCTTGCCCCGGAACAATCTTTCATGGCATATAAAAAACAGTTACTCCTGGGAAGCTCAAGAAACATCTTCAGCTTATATATATCACCATTTTAAATCAGTTTGATTGCCTCATCTGCTGTGCTGCTGAGGTTCTCAAACGCCTCATTCGATGTTCATATATATAATGTCAAGGGTTTAAATATTAAGGCAAAAACAAGAATGCCGAATGTCGATTCCTGCCACGTATTCTACAATAATATTACGGTTTACTAAGTTTTGGGATTCAGGAAAGGACATGGTCTTTCTTACCCGTCATCAGGTCCTTAGTAGTTTAAAGTTTTGGTTGCTTGTCAGCAGGAAAGCAATTACACGTTTCCTACAGGCGGTGCTATTGAATAAATATCCGACTTCATAACATTAAACGGGAGCCACATGTGCAGAGGCCAACTAAACCGTGTCGTTAGAACCCCATAACGAGACTTGTCTTACCTTTCTGCCTAATCTTAACTGGCCTTAAGGAAATTCGCAATTTTCTCAAAAGTTTTGCGAAGCCTTTCTCAGTAAACTTTCTCAAATTAACTTCTTTCGAAAGCCTTTACAAACTAACATAGCGTAATTCATACACGAGCCGATTTAGAAACACTTTTAACGATCACGCTTTTACTGGGGACCACGCTACTCGACTATTCCCTATTCTGCGAAATACCACCTACAACATCGCCGATTTTCTAAACAGTTTAGCAAAACCGATTGACTAATATCGCTATTGTTCGCATCGCCCAAACGACGAACTGATGAATCGTAACAGTGAAGAAATTAGATGGATTTTTTCCGTTCACATTTCTTGCTTGCTTCTGTTTCAAATTCACCTTTTGAAAAGAACGATCATGCTGTGCCTTTGTTGAACCGCGTGACCACGTGATTGTCAAGTAAGTAAGAATCGCAGCGGGAGAGGTAAGTAATTTGTTTAACGGTTGGAAAATGAATAACGATGTAAATCGCTGAAATTTCTCAGCTCCACACAGTCTTAAATCAGCACTTAGTCAAATCAAATTTGCGAGAATCTAACAGTTGAATCTGCTTAAGTGCCAAGCCAAAATCTGGAAATGCAGTCCAAGCGGGTCGTGGGTTTGCTTCGGCAGGAAAATTTATATCGTCTTCGGCAATGACAGCTAATTGTAATCGTAATCGCAAAGTCGGGAGAAGTCCAAAGTTGGTCATTTTTTCGGACGTTCTCTGCGGACGATCCCAAAGACAAACGAGTTCGTATAATCATAGCAGTATACTGGTAGATTCTGTAGCATTATAGCAAAGATCTTGATTATAGTATCGTAGCATCGTACAATAATTTTGTGTCATACCATAAGAAGCCTACTGTCACAGAGTGTCTGGCCTGAGGGTCAATCACCCTAGAAGCCATTAGCTGACAGGCATTCAGTCCCAACAAGATCGATTGATAAGGAAGGTTATAGGTTCGGTTCCGAGCGCAAATTCACGTGTGAGACAAACAGATTACGGCGGTGGCGATTTTAGTTGGAGGCATAAGCTAAACTCGATCGCTGTAGGCCGCAATCGTTATTTTACGAAACAATTCATACCCAGTAATACTTCTCATTTGGAATAATTACGTAAACGCGTGTGAGAGCCAGTAAATTGCTTACTTGTCTCTTCGCGAATTAACCGCAATAGCGATAACGCATATAATAATAAAGCCATCAGTTTGCGACTGTTGTTCCGATGACGTCATCGCAATATAGATGACGTCATCTTTGGCACTATTGTTTCGTGCTTTGGAAACGAAGTTCATTTGGCAAATCGACTTGGAAGAGATGAGACGAAACAGTTATTTCGAACAGAGAGAATTGTCGAAATTCATCGAGCAGAAAGAAGCAGAAATCTGATTTTCGATATGAGAACTGTTCCTGTTGAAGACCAATTTACTAGAAATCGAATTATCGACATAAAATTGTCATTTCGAGCAGAAAATTATTGAAAATAATCGAACAGAAAGAAGCAGAAATCTAAAGTTCGATATGAAAACTGTTCTTGTTGAAGACAAATAGCCTATACCCAAAATCGAATGAAATGACATAAAATTGTCATTTCGATAAGAAAATCGTTGGAAATCATCGAAGAGAAAGAAACAGAAATCTTCAGATATGAGATATGAGAACTGTTCCTGTTGAAGACAAATCTACCAGAAGTCGAATTATCGACAAAATTGTCATTTCAAACAGAAAATCATAGATCAGACAGAAATCCGAATTGTAATTGTAATCTGACATTTATAAAGCGCCACTTCAAGAATAGACTCATCAGAGGCGCTCCCGACCCGAACCAGTGAGACCACTGTCAAATAATACAGACTTCAGGCGCTTGCGAAACTGCGGAAGAGACAAACTGAGGAATTCAAGCTGGAGCTCTGGAGAAAGGCGATTCCAGCTATTAGGTCCAACATAGGCAAAGCTTCTAAACTGCGCTATAGCAATGCGCATACGAGGGACAGTCAGGAGTCCAAGGGAGGCCGACCGGAGAGTGCTATGGCCTGGAACCAAGGAGACCGAAATGCAGAAGTCCCTAAGATATGATGGAGCAGAGCCAACGAGACAATTACGCATAAGCGTTAGGATCTTGAACTGGATACGCTGCTGAATGGGAAGCCAGTGCAGAGTGTCCTGCATAAAGGAATTTATATGGCCATACCTGAGGACGCCTCCAATAAGACGGGCAGCAGCACTGAGAACAGACTGAAGCTTGGAAATATTGGCAAGTGAGAGTCCAGCAAAGATAGCGTTACCAAAGTCTACCCTGGTTCCGAAGTTAAATGTAAGAATTGTTTAGCTTGATGGCATAATTGATCAACAATTTAAATACTAATCGATCGATAGATTTAAAAATCTCATCAAATCTTGGAACTATTCTAGCGCCTCAATTGTAATATAATGCACAAGGCATCAATCGATTGTCACTTGAGCAAAACCGCACATTCCAAAACGCATTCCATTGGAACCAGTCAAGATCTTGAAGACCTCGTGAGACTTCAAGAAGCCTAATTACTAATTAGCATTTATCTGTAATCTGACAAAAAGGTTATACAAAGTAAGCAAGTAAGTAAGCAAGCAAGTAAGTAAGTGAGTAAGCAATTACAAATGCATTTGTTAACACGCCATATATGTCCATCGACTGAGCGAGGAATCGTAGGCGTTGGTGAGTCACGACGGTCAGACAACAAAAAGCAAAACGTACTATCTCGTTGTTTTAATGTATCCCAGTTTCGAATCATCAGCAACGTGAAATATTCGACTTGAAACTCTGATTCCAAATGCCAATAGAGTTTAGCCTAGTCGTGGGCCTTATATGTGCAAGTCTAATGTATTATTAAATAATTATACGGATTTTCTTAAATGTCTTACTGCAGATACGCATCCTTGGTGACGAAGAAGAATCTTCTACTGTAAGAATTATTGCGAATACCATGGTGCCTCGCTCAGCTCGCTGCCTATTTTTCTCTCGTCTATGTTTGTCTCTGTTTGTGTTTGTGTGTTAGCCGTAGAATTCGAGGCCTCTGACGTGGCGTAAAACCCCGTAAGCCAAGTTGTAGATTTTGTGTCAGTCGTAGGACCCCATGGGGCCTCTGGCGTGGCGTAAAACCCCGTAAGCTCGTGGGGTCTGTTGGGTCACTGGCGTGGCATAAAAGCCCGTAAACTCTAGTCGTAGATTCTGTATTGTGTTTTTGTCGTCTTATGCCTTGGGAAGACTCGAGGAAGGAGAACGGAGGGACGGGTGGCGAAGACTCTCAGGAAACGGAGGCAAGAGCTGGAAGACTGCCACCGAACAGCAATAACAGATTAAATCGGATAACATGTTACACTGTACTAATTCTAATACAACTTAATTGATAAATATTAACGTTTTGAAGAAGCTTTTCAATATAATTATAGGCTCTTGAATAAATTTAAAATGTACACTTGTTGAAGCAATCAACGAGCTAAATATTATATAGTCTAGGCACATTAGACTGACGAATTTTTAATGCACGTGACATAAATTTTTAATTGCGAAGACAGGCAATACAGTACTATTAGGCTGTTCACCAAGGTTATTGCCTAATGCGTTTATCAAGAACAAAATGAATCTTACAAAATCATATTCGGTTCTGTTGTCGCCTTATTTTTTAATAGGCCTAATTTCACACTGATTTCGGAACTTCTACAGTACTTCCAAACTGTTTTTCACCTTCTTTAATAGTATGTATCAACTGGAGCCGCCCCGAGCTGTAGCTGGGGGTCGCTGTGGGGTGGTGGCGGTTCTACTGTGAATATCAACCCAAGTGGTCGTCAAACTGCTGGAGGATGTCGGGCTAAGCATTAGGTGGCCCAAAACCACCACTGGGTGGTGTTGGGGCTGATCATATGTAATTGTAATTGTAAACGAACATTTATAAAGCGCCACTTAGGAAACAGTGGCGCTCCCGAATTGAACAAACAAACAGGATTTTTATGGTGACCCCAAACCACCCTTAGCGGCTACCCCCCTTCGTCCACAAATCCTATCCTGATTCCTTCTCTTTGCCTTGTCTGTTTTGTCGCTCAAATTCTGGACACCATACACCGTAGCCGTCTGATTGAAATATTTTATTAATCGAAATCGTAAGTCATAATCGTAAGCTTGAGAATTCTACATCGCCCAACGAAAGCCAAGTTGCGGTAACCAGCTTATTCACAGGCGCTCAGTCAAATAAAATCGGCAGGCAGAAGGGTTCGGCTCCAATTAAAGATCCAGAAGTCCAGCAGGCAGACAGTCTGACGGCTGCGGCGGATGGTGTTTCGGAATAGAGCGGAGAGAGAGAGACAGAGACAGAGAGAGACAGAGACAGACAGAGACAGAGAGAGACAGAGAGAGCGATGAGTTGTTAATTCTTCAAATTGAGATTTTTGTTCGAATCTCAATTTGAACTTTAGGTATGTATTTAATTTGCAATTACTAAACATTTCAGAATAGAAAATATTTTTCGGAAGCGCTTTGGAAGTACGCTTCCCCTCTCTTCTTTTAAACAGGAAAGCGCTCTCTTAAATTGACTGTTGGGCTAGCGTTTCAGTGATTTTAAGGCGACCAAAATCGTCGGCGAAGTTCCAGCTTAGCTTCCTGTAGAGAGAAGATCGAGGTTGTATTCGTACTTGTTTTCAGCGCAAGAAAATAAAAAATGGGTAAACCAGGTACACTTTTTATACTAATTAAATTGCTGGAAGCTGCTTACTACGCAAGTCTGACATAATTTAAAACGTTTTCCTGGTCGTTGCCGTAAGGTGAATGTTATTGCGTTTAAACTAGGCCTGAGTAGTTAAGGCCCCAGCACGTGCTTGTCCAGCTACACATTAAATTTAATAAAGAATGCGGTGCGTTTATCAACATATGTATTGCTCAGACTATTATAAAAAATTTAATTTTTACCTGATTGTGTATGTGACAATTAATTTATGTTAAAACAGCAAATTATAAATGCTTTTTGGGTAAATATGTAAACTAGTCACGTGCAATCAGCAATTTCCTGGCGATGCATAATTTTTTAGCATTACCATATTGTGCTTATAGTTTAAGTAATTTAATTACAAAAGGAGGTAACATTTGTTAAACTGCACAAAATTTTCAACAACGTACAACCCCAGTTTGCAGGCCCAATCTTTTATCAAATAAATAATCATTCAGTAAGAAACTGAGTAACACAGGTGCTTTTTCAGAATGCTTTTGTTGGATCAAAAAAATTATCAAACCATGCAAGTTTCTGGGCAAACTTATAGTGTCTGGGACCGCTGTTTTGGCCATTGCTTTTCTGTATCACCTGCTGCAGTGACGTTAATTATAGGTGTGGCTGCTATAAGTGTCCTGTCATTGATTGAAGTAAATAAACATGGATTCTAGTGCCTGCTGTTAAATAAGGTTTAGGGTCAAGGTTAGGGTTATTTCGGCTTTCTAAATATTGAATAACGCTTAATTGAACTTTGCAGAGAGTGTTTAGATTGAAGAGATTCATCTTAGCGGCAACTACAACCAATCACAGTAGGCAGAAGCCATGCCGAAAGCCACAGCCAAAATAGCCCAAAATAGAGCGGTCCCCAATACTATAAGTATGCCATTGTCTGTAACAGATACCCAAAATTTTTGAAAAATATTCTTGCTACAAAATGCATTCAAGTGCTAATTTCTAAGATTTCCAGATGGCATTGTTGGGCCTGCAGTACTCTGTTTTGACACAATCTTGGATCACAGTGTTCTTGCTAATTTTGAGGTGGTTAGCAAAAGATTACCAAAAAATTGTTAGGGAATGTTTGTGAAATAATCAGTTGATGGACACAACAAACAGATAATAAACTCATAATGCATGCAAGATAATGAAAAGCATTGAAAAAACAACTATATCAGTGTATATGGCTTTAATGTAGGTTTTGCTGAAGTACACCTGCACTATTTCCTTCTAAGTCTACTAGTCTTGAAACTGTGAAATAAAATAGTATGGGCTTTGAGCTACCAACTTTTATAATTTGTGCTGAATATAAAATTATTTGGTTCACTCAACAATAAAATGCCATGCACCAATTTTTAGATTATATATAGAAAATTATATCTGATCTGCAGCTTAAAATTAAGAACTTCATAAATTTTGAATATCCTACTATAGCAGCTTTAAGTGAAACTGAATCGCAGACTTAGTCCTGTGTTTGTGTTCTGCCTATAATCACGTTTTCCATTTTTGTGACCTAAAGAAGAATTTAGCAAAATACTGAAAGTTCATTTATAGAGTAACCCAGTTTTGTGCTGTTTTCTGTATGTTGTGTGTAGGCTGGCAAAATCTGGCAAGTAGGTTTTTGGTCATTTACAGGAGAGGGAGAAACATAAGCAGCTAGGAAAAATTTGTGAGAAATAAATTACCATAAAATGAATTTCTTCATTACCTTACTCAAATTAGGCTTGTAATCAAATGTTATGAAATTCTGCAGAACAGAGTAAAAAGGCAAAAACACAGATGCAAGTTTTTGTGATGCTATGTTTTATTGCAGTCTGTTTCTAATTTCAGAGTTACATGTTCTTGCAATGGCAATATACTGCAACTTGTCACATATTTATTCATGTTTGGTAATATTAGGCCTACATTACAGTACCAAAATGTTAACCAATGCAAAGGACAAAGTTTAAAATATTAAAACTTTCAATAAAGAAATTAAAGATTAAATTTCAGTTGCATTACAATAGATATATAAGGTAAGCTAATAAAATTTAGTGAAATTAATATAAAATAATTAAATTTCCAATGCACAACAAAAGATATACAAGGTAAGCAAATATAATTATTATCTTGCCAGTTCAGAAAAATGGTTTGGTCATCCTTTTAGCATACTACCAGTGTGCAACCATTGAGATACTATCTAACCGAGTGCCCAAAGATGCAACAAGGTCAACGGTATGCATAGGAGCAGTTGAAATGCCTGAAAATTCTATCTGGCCTATGGCAGGCTTAGTAGCAAGTGATAGAATGTTTGAGGGACTGAATTGGCCAACACTAGATGTAGTATCAGTCGATGAAATGCCTGAGGAGTAAAATTGGCCATCGGTAAACAGTACTAGCAACTAGTGGAATGCCTGAAGAGTCAGCTATGCCTCTTTTGGTATGCTTGTGTAGTCAACTAATGATGGAATGCCTGAGGAGTCAACTATGCCTATGGTAGGTAGGGTGGTAGGCACAGTCGCAATCAGTGGTATGCTTGAGTAGTCAACTATGCCTATGGCATGGTAGCAATTGATGGGAAGCCAAAGGAGGCAACTTGGCCAACACTAGGCATAGTAGCAACCGATAAATTATATGCTTGAGTCAACATAGCCATCAGTAGGCAGAGTTGCAGCTAATTGAATATTGGAAGACTTTTAGGCTTGGCCACTAGTAGGTAAAGTAACAATCGAGGCCATGTAGAGAGAATGGATTTGGTTGAGTGAGGTTCCATTGGGTTGTTTCATTTTGTTCTGGGCCGAGTCAACAAGTAGTTGACATGACTGTTAATCTTGGTCATTTTTCCGTGCAATCCAAAAAATAAGTGACTCGATAATTTAGCAAATTTCATTTCTTCTAACATTATATATCCTGTAGTATTTTAGTGGTTAGTGGTTAGAAATATGGATTCCATGGCAGATATATAGAGGATAAGTGTGCTGATATCAGTGTTATCCTTCACCACAGCTCAAAAAATAAATTTATTAGAATAATTGATTTATGTAAATGGCATTCCTTTATTGCAGAATTGAAAACAATATTTAACGAAATTACAGTTGCAGGAATGCTATTGTTACTACTATATTACTGTATTATCCTTTCTGTCAAATTAAATGAATTCTGTCCGATTGAAATTGTTGCAAAGGACTGAAACATAAGAGGGTTAACTAAAAAAGTAATTGCAAAACCACTTATACTATCTACGTATGAGGTTTGCATTCTTTAAAATAAATGGGCAACAAAAGCGAAAGCAAATATGAAGATTGTGAAGTTTTGCATGACTGATAATAATAGCCAAGGAGTCACGTATCTTTGAACAGTATCATAAGTATGCTGAAAGGAATCTTTGCATATGTCAGATAAAATATAAACATTTGCAATGGCATGCATTATGGTACATGCAATTTTGTGATGCCTAAAAATGCATTTTGCAAAATATGCTACTTACGAGGTTTTCACAATCCACCAACGATATGATTGAGTGTCTACAGTAATACGTTTTGTTGTGATCTTGAAGTGCCTAAACTAAATAGATCTTTGTTTAATGTGAACTGTAGAATTGAATGGCTACACTAGAACTGTAAATCAGTTTACTATTTGTCATCAGTGTCTTATGCTGTATAGCGATGATCCTGTTGAGGATATCAGTTTAGTGAAATTTTGTATGCACCAATGCCATTAAGCAGACAACTTTATGGCAAGTTTAGACATTGAATTAAAATACTTTAAAAAATTGAATTTGCATTTGCATTTTAGATTTTACTCCACGAGGAGGCCGAGGAGGTGGTCGTGGTGGGTTTAGAGGCGGTCGTGGTGGAGGATCATTTGGTGGACAATTTGGTAGTGGTGGAAGAGGTCGAGGAGCACCAAGAGGAGGACGAGGTGGTGGGGGTCGAGGTGGTCGAGGCGGTGGTGAGTAATATCCACATCGCTCATTACTTTTACTGAAGAAGATCCATGAATAAAATAGGAAGACTTCTAAGCCTTAAGAAGTCATAAAATAAGTCTGCTGGCAAAAACCCATAAATAAGTCTGCTGGCAAAAATTGACACAAACGTTTGCTAGAAAAAATAGTTTTGTGTGAAGTAATACTCTGATTCATCTGGAGTTGCCAAACAGAAACCAGTTTAAGAAACAAGTTAATGGACAAACTGAATAAAGATGATCCTACCAGAAAGACCAAAAATGTCTTTGTACAGCCAATGGTGATTTTATCCTTTATGAAGTTAGTAGTGATGTAACAGAAACGCAGTGAGTGGTGATGTAAAAAATGCCATTTTGCCGTGTTGATCCAGTGGCTGAGATTAGGTCATACTTGATGAAAAGGTGAGAATGAGCGGCTTCAAAATCTGAACCTGTGATGCTCAATGTTCAAGTAACGTTTTTAATTCAGGAATACTATTACTTGCCTTCTTTTTTATCGATATTGGGCTTTTATTGGCAAAATTGTTTACATATAAGACGTTGCTAGACAGATAAAAGAGGTTACGTAAACGATCTATGTGTTATCGATACAATTTTATGAATAGAATTTTGAAATCATTAACATTTGTGAGTTTTAATCAACTGTGTAATTAAATTTCTAGGAGGAGTTAGAGGAGGAAAGAGGGTTGTTGTTGAACCACATCAGTTCCCAGGTACAGTTTAAAATATTTCTTTTAATGCTTTTAATTATTCTGATTTAGTTGAACTTCATATGGAGAATTTTGTTTTAAAACTTAGAATTTGTGTTTTAAAATGAAATAACTAAGTTCTCAAACCTCTCAAAAGCAGCATGCCAGAACTTTTAGCCAAGAATGTTGAGCATTTGCTGCATTAATTCTATCCAAGACTAAAACAAATCTTGCTTGACTGTGAATTGAATTGTTGAATTAGTGCTTTTTTGAACTAGTGCTGTGTAAAGTACTTGTTTGTTGATATTGCCTTACATTAAGATTGTTTATTTTGCATTATTTGTGTAGGAATCTTTTTGGGAAGAAGTAAGGAGGGTGATGTCCTATTGACAAAGAACATGGTTCCTGGAGTTTCAGTCTACAAAGAGAAGTTGGTCACTGTTGAAGTAAGTTGAAATGGTTTATTGTAACTGATTTAATTGGTTTTTAATTAAATTTATTTACATAACATAATTCTTTGTAGGCAAAATCAAGAAATCTTTTACCCTTAACAACGGAGTTCAAGTCCCAGAGTTTTACTTGTGTATGAATTTTGGCTAGAAAACATTATCCAATTGTTGAGTTGTGATTTTTATCAACTGGCATATTTCAGGTCAAGTAATAATTGCAAAAATATAACCAAATTCAGTTTAATTTAATTTGAGGCAGAAACATTTTATTCTGCTGGTGCATTTCATTGTCATGAAAAAGGCAACTGTTGAGTACTGATATTCAGCTGTCTCTCACTCATTGTATTTCCATTTAAGTTCAGTTTGTACTGGCAAAGAGATGCAATCAACTTTCCTGAGTTTCTTCTGTTCCTGAGAACATTTAGTGTAAAAACTTAAATTAATGCTTGTTAGGTATAAAGTCATTATTATTATTGTTGTTGTTGAAGGCTACTGTTGTTAGTAAACGTTATGTAACCTTTGTATCTAGCACCTTTTAAAACCTTTAAATAGTATTTTTGGTCAATGTTGGACTATTGTGTCTACAAACCTCTTAGAAGCTGCATGCTGATGCAAAGCTAGGTTATGAGTAATAGAGTATTTACTTCCAAACTCAAAATCTATTAGTTGTTTAATTAGAAATTAGGTAAATTTTTAAATAAAAATTTCTCAAACTATGGCAAAGTGAACAAAGCGGTAAATAGGCTAAATTTAACAAGTGGAATTTAATGGACAAAGCCAAATTTTTAAGTTACAAGTATGTCAAAGGTTACAATGTGATGTCTTGTTGTGTTACAGGATGGAGATAAAAAGGTTGAATACAGAACCTGGAACCCATTCCGTTCCAAGCTTGGAACAGCAATTGGCAATGGAATGCAAAAGATGCCAATTAAACCAGGATCAAAGGTTCTGTACCTCGGAGCAGCAAGTGGAACAACTGTTAGCCACGTCTCAGATCTGGTTGGAGAGGTAAGTCCTCACTGTTACAGCATGTAAAATTATAATAAGGATTCAGGACTTGGATGAGTGACTGTCCATTGAATGCCATACCATGTGGCACCCACTGAGCCTTCCATCCTTGATTGGTTCGTTGATTAGTACCAACACAAGTTTTGAGGCTTAAAAAGGTGTCTTGCTGGATTGTTATGGCCACTTTTGTGCCTCAGCTGAATGATCCTCCCAGGACCTTGCTTGTGTGAAGTTTCCGTAAAGCCATATAAACAAGTGTATTACCTGTATACCTCTTCTTTACATTACATGTTCTGTTACTTCTATTGTAGGAAGGCTTAGTTTACGCTGTTGAATTTAGCCACAGGAGCGGCCGCGATCTTCTCAATGTTGCTCGTTCAAGACCAAACATAATTCCAATCCTTGAGGATGCCCGACACCCACACAAGTACCGAATGGTTGTTGGTAAGAGCAGAAACCTTATTCTTGTAAAACCTTAACACATGATTGTATACTGATTAACATGCTAGGCTGTGAACTGGAGGTTAGGGATACAAATCCGGCCAAGACAGAAAGATGTTGCTAGTTTTATGCTCCGCTTCTAGCACGACCTTGTTACAAGGCACTTTTTTAATGTGGCTGCAAAATATGGAGTTGTAAGGAAGTTTTGATGAGGAAGGAATGTCTATGGAGCTGTCACTGTATAATGCTTATAAAACTGGGTGACTCACTTGTTGTGTTGGCTGATGCTGCTTGTTTCTAGGGCATTGTTTTTGATTCTGCTGTGACTGTTACCAACTATGCAACTAGTATTTGTAAGTTGTCATACATGTATATTGATGACATATGCAGAAATAGGCCTTATGCCCCTTGTCCTTTAGGATCTCTGGCATATGCTTTGGTCTCCTGTTGCTTTGATTACTTTAACTCACGTCTTACTGACTGGCATGACAAAGTCAAACATGCGAAAACTCCAGAGAGTTCAGAACTCTTTTGCTAGAGCCATAACTAATACATAAAAAATGTGAGCATATTATCCCTTTACTTAAATCTCTGCACTGGCTTCCTGTTCGGCTAAGGATTTCTTGCAGACTGGGGTGCAAAGTTAAACTTTAAACTCTGGCCAAACACAATACTTAAATTCATTCCTCATTCCCCAAATCTGTAACTATTGTACCAAGTCATCTAATTGTCTTTCTCTGGTTGTACCAACAACTTGGATGAACTTTTTCGGTTGCTGGACCTAAATTTTGGAATTCATTCATCTGTTTGTTCTGCACAGTCTCTTGTGCCATCACAGTCTCGAGGGAAGACTCACCTTTTATAGTTGGCTCATCCAACCTAGGCTGCCTCTCTGATTCATTAGACTGACTTTCCAGATATTGACCTGACTGGGGGTTGATTTTGGTGTACCATGGTTGATGCTTTGTGCAAGTAGATACTGGTATTATAGAAATTTCTAATTTCAATTACAAGTAGTAAAATTTGTAGAAACTTGGGAAATGCATTGTCATTAGTTGATGGTGTTGGTCTTTTGCATTCTTAGGAAACTTGAAATGGCCCTTTTCTTCTGTCTCAGCTGTGCTACGGCACTATATAAATTGTCTTGTTATTATTATTAGATCTTTTTTGATGGAAAATGTTGACAAATTTTCAGGAATGGTTGATGTTGTCTTTGCCGATGTTGCCCAGCCTGACCAAGCCCGTATTGTTGCGATCAATGCACACAATTTCCTAAAGAATAGTGGCTACGCAGTCATTTCTATTAAGGTATGAAAATTCCTGCATTTATGGAGCAGAAAAAGAACTCAGATTATGAAATCAATGCAGAAGTAGAAAAGTCTTGAAAACATTGTATGTCGTGATAGCTAATGCCTAACACAAAACGTTTTTCAGTTTTTATTTGCTTTGCATCAGATTTTAATAATGTAATCAATTAAATAAATCATTGGAACTGAACATGCACTTATGGATCGCAAATGGAAAAATCATGTATGCTGATAGGTGAATGTCATACAGAATGTGTGAAATGAAACACTGAAAGGACCATGTGCCCCACTGCCCCACCCTATTTCAATATATACCAGAGACTTCTTAAGGTAACCTAGCTTATTGTAACACAAATTCCAATGTAAAACAGGTGGGAATGCCGATCCCAAATTCTGTTTAGCTTTAGAAACTGACATTACAACATGATCTCGTTATAAGGTGATTATTGATTATGCAGTTAAGATGTTGTTATAATGAGTTTCCGACTTACAAATATATCAGACAATCAGTAGAACAATTGAGTAATGAACTCTCAGTTGACTGAATGTCATATAATAGTTTATTTACTGAGTTATTGAAATGCGTTGTTGTTGTTGACGTTAGGCCAACTGCATCGACAGTACAGCTGAGGCAGAGGTCGTCTATCAGAATGAAATTGAAAAGCTGAAGTTGGAGATGTTCAAGCCACGAGAATACATCACGCTCGAGCCTCACGAAAGAGACCATGCTGTTGTCGTTGCACAGTACAGGCAAGTCCTTGACTGAATTGTATTGCTCCTTCGTGGGGTACTGAAAGTCGCTACATGAATGCCTAAATGCATGCATATGTGCAGATTAAATTTAGAAGTTAATGCTAGTAATGTATGTTGTGCTGCTTATTTTTCTGTGCTGATAATTTTGCAAGTAGTGATGGATATTGAACTAAATTGAAGTTATCATGGACCAGTAATTTCACTGTTTTTCTA
Organism: Norana najaformis; assembly: GCA_964023275.1. Taxonomy (NCBI): domain Eukaryota; kingdom Metazoa; phylum Annelida; class Clitellata; order Crassiclitellata; family Hormogastridae; genus Norana; species Norana najaformis. The sequence continues at coordinate 36,860,854 of OZ029913.1, read as the reverse complement.
ATATAAATTGAATGACCAGACAAATGAGTTCAAGTTAAGTGAGTCACAGTATCTCAGCTGTGCAGGAGATGGGAAGACCTTGAACCAAACTGTCAGCAAAAAAAGAACATAATTGAACCTATGAACTGCTAACCATATGGACCTCTGAACAACAGTTCTTTCCATCTCGGCAATATGCAGTGCTGCAAAGCCACCAGAAATATTTTAAAATGACAAAGGTTAAATTGCCTTTAGAATTCTGTGCTTTCTGATAATTTTCAATGTTAAGTTTGGGCATGCTGATACTGTTGCAAAACCTAAAGTTTTTGGAATATAAAAATTATTTATTCCACTAGTTCTAAACTGCAAAGCAGAATTTCAATTCCTCACTGTGGCAGAAATGTAATTCCTTCTGTCCATGATTGTTGTCTGTGTATAAGTAATGTTGTTTTTTGTTTGTTCTTTCAGACCAGATGCGAAATCCAACTAAACGAAAACACCGAAAGACAAAGGCAGAAGAGAAAAGGACTTAGTTGCGATAAAAATACAGACGTTTTCTTCTGTGTTTTTCTGGTTTTGATTTTTTTATAAAAAATAGGACTGCTGCTTTTTTGTTTTAACAATGCATCTGTAGTGTCTACAGTTGGTTAACTTTTTATACTTAGCCATATTTTACATCACGAAATAATTGGCCTCAACACTGCCAATGGCAGGCAACAACTGCTGTTTCCAAATTACCTACAGATGGATTTTTACCTTTTACCTTCAGAGCAACATCAGACAAGTAGTGTCTTCTGTGAGCTCAATAGCTGCTCAGTTGAAAAATGTAACGTCGCTCACAAAGGATGTCTGCAAAAGACCTTTTGACCCCTCCACCCCTTGTTCGTATGTGGCATTACCTTTTCATACTCCCTCTGCCAACGTCTGCACTCTACTAAGGCCTAGCTTAAGGTATCCTGTAACCCAGCTAACTGGTATGGCGTGAGGTACTTTGATGCTGCCGCGTCCAGCAAAGGATCGTACACAGGCTGTCTGACTGAAGTTGGTGTTTAATGCAGTCTGTACAGAAATAAATGTATGTACCAAATTTTGATGTAGATGCCCACACTGAATGTAACACCCCTCTTGTTGGCATTTGGGTGACCTTTCTGTGGACATCCTTAATTGATGACCTCTGTAAGTGCTAGGTTGAAAAAAATAACTGTTGATTGAAAGGCAGTCTGCTTCAAATTATTTTAGTTAAGTTTCAAAACTCTACAGTTGTCAAAATATGTCCCTTCAAGGAAAAATCCTCTGTTGCTGCCCGTTTCTTCCCTCTTGTCTCTGCCCCATGCCAAGTGGAAAGAAATTACAATGCACGAAATGGACAACCGAGCTACCATCCTGTGTACCTGTACTAAATTGACCAGGGATGAGGGATACACAGATCTTACCCGTAAACATTACAGATATAATGTAGCCTGAGAACATGAATGCATTGGGTGTTCCATATTATATACACGAATGAAAACAAAAATGTGATTGGAAACAAATGTATTAAAACAAAATATTTGTACAAAAGCCTCAATTCACAGGAAACGACTTGCTGCACTATGACCAAATGCTCTGCTGTTAAAAGCAAAGCCCCTTTATGTCTAAAAACCAATAGCAAAATTTTTAATTCTGTAGCAGTAATAGGAATTGCTGTCTCACTGAATACTGGTACTAATACTCGGTTGTATGCCAGAAGCAACATCAGATGAATGTCTGTTATCAACTGTTTTAGATACGCTTCAGTAAAATTTTTAGTGCAAGGAGCTGAGCCAAGAGTTGATAAATCTCCATCTTTGATTTGCAACACTTAGTAAATAATTTCTTAGTGTAAGGAGTTCAAGTAAAACCGACTGAAATACAAAATGACGCCTTGAAATCAATGAAACTCAATAGCTACCTTTTACTTTACATCAAAGTGTTTTAAAAACAAACAAATGGTGAGCAACAAGACAATTCACCTGTATTTCCAAATGTCCCGACATATCTACAGCCAAACACCATGATGTAACAGGGGCTTTTTGCCGTTAGCACACAGGAACCTCCTCATAAACCATCTTTGCAACCATATCAAGGACTGCATCATAACAAGTTTATGCTATAATGATGTCATTTTCTAAGGCTCAACTGAATTTAGGATCCATGTGCTAGACTGCTATCACAATTTGTGATATAATGAAACGTGTTATAAGGTGGCTACAGTGTATATGGTTCAGCAAGTAGTGCAGTTTATACATTACTTATGTAAATGAGTTGTTTTATGCTCTATTACATTACATATCATATACACACTATCAGTACTGAGTTTATAAATGATCAGTCACCAATGACAAAGTAAATTGAAAAGGTGAATCAAAAACAGTCATTCGCTAATAAGGAAATATGTTCATCAACGACACCGCAAATTCACAAATACTACAAACATGTTACATGGAGGCTCTCCGACAGCCTGAATTTCTTTGAACTGTTCACAAAGCGATGGATCACATCTGTAACTGGATACACACTCCAAAACCTTGGCAGTCTGGAACTGTGCTCACGCTAAAGACATCATCTCTGATGCTTAGTAAGTCTTGAATATGCCTAGCATTTTCATCTGTCCTGTGGGACTTTCCTTTGTCTGGTGCGCAAGTAAATTGACCAGTCACATTGTCTTGCGCTTTAGATAGCAATGCACTCCGTGCCAACAGAGATCGCAGCATCATGATATCTGTTCATCGTCACTCGGGTGATATATGCTGAAATAAATAAAGGAAAGGTAACACAACTGATTATATGCCTTCATATAAAATCCTCAGAAGGTTGAAGGATAATTTGGCTGAGATATAAACACAACAAAAGCAATATGACAGAAGGCCTTTTGTTGGTGCTCATATAGCAGCCATCAAGAGATGGAAAACTGAGTGGGCACCAAGTGGTGTGGTCACCCATTCAAGTACTAACTTAGCAGGATGTTGCTTAACCTCACTGCACCTGCCACCATCGTATGAACAAATGTCACATGCCACCCAAATAATTAAATAATAATAAGTAAATAATGTTTAGTTGCCATTTTCACTGGGTCTTCTAAAACTAATTAATAAGTACCAGCATTTAATGAAGAAAATTTAAAGCTGATGAAGTATGAAATGCTGGCTGACTTACGTGGGTGTAGTTTCGGTTGATGCTCCACCTGTCGTGATACAAAGCATCGCATGAACTCAGGAATACTAAGGATGTCGATGCCATTATTGAGGAACAGGTTAGCGTCAGGATGATTGCGAGGCATATCTGCAAAATTATGCAAATTCATGCAAACATCTGCAAAAATTAAGCAAACATCAGCATAAGCATGCACGCATGCACAATTTCCATACATTTTGTTTGTCTCCTTGGTCTCCATTCCCTATTAACCAAGTACCTTATTATCACAACCAGTAATATAATTATAACGAATCGTTTTACTGTTATCTCTCTATGGTAGTTATCTAGTTTATGCAGAAACACATTGCCCAGTGTAAAGGTGCTGGAACATGGCCATCTACAAGATCTCAAACATTGGCTGAAGACTGTCTAGAACTGGCTATGATGGAGCAGTTATGCATTTTTTGTTGAAAACTCGGCCTTGTGGGACAGATTGCTCCTTTAATCTCAGGATCACACTTCTGAGGAGTTTCTGTAGGGGTGTATGAAAAAGGATGTTACCTTTACCCTCTTTTTACCTGAAGATTAGAAAACTCGACCTTGCAGAGCTTACCCGTGACAAAAAGGAAGTGTCTGTAGGAACCCAATCTGTTGACCTGAAGAGCAACACAGCACGCCTGGTATTCAACCGTCGTTCGCGGCTGGCCACGGTAGGGATTTTCTGGTAGAAATTCTACGATTCCGGATGTCTTGTACGTCGCCAGAATCTGAGATACTTCAGCAAGGCGAACGTGCTCCTCGGGTTCATCTTCGTACTTGTACCTGTGCAAATGAACGTATGCGTGTGTATTTGAATGCTTACACAGTTTAATATAATGCTTTATATAACGCTTACACAACTTATGAAAATCGCTGAAACACAGCTATTTACATAATTAAGTAATCTTTATTTGTGCGAGACAAACACTCCTACTTTACCAACAAAAATGCACGTAAAAAAAGTAAAAAACACTGTGGGAATAAAAATAACAATCAAATGATGCAACACTATAAAAAATAAAACAGTAGCTACAGCTTAAGAGCTTTGTTACATTGAAGTTCAACAGACATCATCAACAGTTCAGTATATCCATATCAAGCTCTATCCAACTCCACATGAACTGAAGTCATCAAACTATTAACATGTAAATTTTGCAAAACTGCTTTTGGAGATAATGATGACTGTGTGTTAAAAATAAAAGATAATAGCTGAAAACATTATACCCTGTATATGTATTTAATAATAACTGTAAACAAACTGAAATATTCCAGACAACTACAAAAATGAACCAGAAGTTGTTAAAAAAGCTACTAAAACAGAATGGTAGCTAAAATGTCACAAGAGTTCACATAAGGTCAGTGCTAAGAATATCTCATTTCTGATCCTAGATCCATAGAATGCTGATTTTATTCCAGTCTCTGGTCTCCAGTTTTGAAAAAATGCCACTCATTCTTTGATCAGTGATCATAATTAAGACTAAGTATACGTAGTAAGGTCGTTCTTTGTAAAGTGGGTCCATGGAACGTTGCCCTTTCACAGGCCAAAGTTCGGTGTAGGCTGTAAACCTAACTTAGAAATTACACAAACTTGTAATTTTAAAGGTAATATGATTAGAAAACGATTACTGGTAGATATTTTTTTGAAACATGCTCTATTCTTGGGCAAAGCACATGTTCATACAGAACATGTTGCCATCTTAGGATTTAACTTGGTGCCTCAGTTGGCTTTTAAAAGCACAATAAAATGTCCAGATATTTATGTAAAAACACATATCAACTTATACATGGGTCACAGACTTCCCCTTTCCAAGGTCAAAATTTAGGGGCAACTCATAAGGAACATCAACTTATGTGTGAGCATTTGTGGTAGTACTTTTGTCTCCATGGCCAAAGTGTTAAGTCAAAAGTATATTGTATTGTATTTTGAAATTTATATAGCACCTTATCCAGAAAAAGTACTCTGGCATGAAAGGCCCAAAGTAAGCGCAAGTTTATACATACTTGAGAAAGTCGATTGCATTAAAGACATTTGACGGCAGCATTAGCTTCCACGAGGTTCGCTTTTCCACAGTCTGGTGGGTCATGAACTGACACATACCATCTAATACATCTAAACAACAACAAAAGAGAAATTACAGTTCACCACCAGCAGTATCAGCATCACTACCACTTCAACCACCACCTGTACTACCACAAACACCACCAATACTACCACAAACACCACCAATACCACTACCCTTATAACCACCACCAATTCCACCACCACCAGTGTTATGCCGAGTTTCACTGTCATGAGTTCCTGGTGTTAGCATGTACGGATAGTACCTGATTTGCAAGCCAAGAGAGCCGTCAAATCCATGATCATTGTTCCAGCTCGTGGGAAAAAGGCAACCAAGCGCTTGTGCTGGATATCTGATGCATCCCCAAACGTGACAAAACTCACGCGCAGGTCGCGCTTGAGACGCAGCAGGCTTGGAATCCGTTGGACATGCTTAAGGTCCTCTTTGTGGACGAGCAACAAGCATCGTATCTCCGGCATCACGCGTAAGGCATTGATGTTGTATGGATCGAACTTCTGAGCCCCACTGCAGAGCAGAAGATGCTAGCACAAAAAAAAACAAAAAACCAAGATCATTACTTGTGAAGGCCTGACATTGTAAATCATTTAACTGAAGCTTTGAATTGAATTGAATAGCCTTTTATTGAATCCACAACAAAGACAAAACTCAATCAAATGGTAATGCAAGAGGTAGTATATGTCGGTGCTCAACATGTCAACCCAGAAAGTCAGTGTGTTAAAGAGTTTTTGGTTTATGTTACAAACTTATTCACATATTTACACTTTACAATAAATGTAGATATGAGTAATAGTTTGATCTTACTTCGGCTGTCTTGCATGCTGATCTGTCTGTATTAAATACAAAAAATCTTGTGTTTGACAGCGGCCCCTGAGGAGTAACATGTCCAGGTCTGTCTGGTTTAGCTGCCTGGTTCGCTGTGCCTTCAAGTGCTCTTCGAAGTGGAACTGCCATCAGTGGTGTAACAGATCTAGGTCCTGCCTGAAGTCCAACTGTCTGTGGACCAAGCTGTCTTTGGTCTGGACCACTTGGTCTAGGCTGAGGACTGGATGGTCTTGGTTGAGAACCTAGAAGCTTTTGTTCTTGACCAGCCGGATTTGTTTGCCTTGGCTGGAGACCTTGTCTCCACTGTAGACCTTCTTGCTTCTGCTCTGTTGGATCAGGCTGTCTCAACAACTGACCAGGCTGTCTCTGTACAGGACCAGGTTGTCTAAGCAATGGACCAGGCTGTCTCTGTTCAGGACCAGGTTGTCTAAGCAATGGACCAGGCTGTCTTTGCAGTGGAGCTGGTTGTCTTAGCTCGAGACCAGGTTGTCTTAGCAGTGGACCTGATCGTCTTGGCTCTAGACCAGGTTGTCTTAGCAGTGGACCTGGTTTTCTCAGCAGTGGAACTGATTGTCTTGGTTCTGGACCTGGCTGCAAGTGCCGAGGAACAGCAAGCCTTTGGTCTGGAAAATTTGCACCCGGTTGTCTAATTTGATTGCCAGGTGGTCGCTCTTCATGGCATGACTGCCCCTGATTTGAATCGTGCATCTGCTCTAGATCTTGATGTGGCAGTTTTCTTGCCTGAATGTTCAGTGATGCTTCTTGTTGTTGCTGCTTCTTAAGCAAAGGACCAGTTGACCTTTGCTGCTGTCCTGGTGGTCCTTGCTCAACAATCAACTGTTGAGGCTGTGAAGGCCAACTGTCCTCCATTCTACGATTCTTGGACTCCCACAAGCCCCATGCATCATCACGAGGCAGGTTGCAGGAATCCCACGGCTGGTTTTCCGAACCAAAGCCGTTCTCCGACTTGGAAGAATCAAGTACCCTGCTAGACTGCTGATTTGTTCGTTTAGTGTACAAACCAAAGTTGTTTGTCTCGAATCCTTGCGACTGCTCTTGTCCACTGAACCTGCTCTCATTTGAGCTGCTGACTGCAATATACGTGTCTTCTGATCTGTTCTTGGATGGTGGTGCTGCATAATCAAAAGCATCGGTAGATTGCGACGAAAACTGCGCAGACTGACGTTTCTTTGACGAAAAATCAGTTTCGTGATCTGGCTTCGTGTGTTCAGCCAATGAATCTGGAATGTTGGAATTCAGCATGCTCGATCCTGGCACAACAGGAGGTGGATATTTTACCATGTCGTGTATAGATGACAGAGACTCAGGAAGAAGCGAACTTTGCTGCCCATCTAAAACGGGTGGCGGCACAGAAACAAAGGCTGAACTGGATGGCATCGTGGTCAGTGAAGCAGAACTGGAAGTCTGCGAATAGTAGTCGGATGATAAAAACGGGCTTGAATGGCTCGAAACATCCGGGGTCCACTGAGAACCATACATGTTGTACGGTGGAACCACAGGTGGAGGCATGGATGTCGAGAAGGGAGCAGCAGAGGGAAAGACAGAAGGTCGAGGGATTGAAGGAGGAGGAATAGTAGGAGGAGGAATTGTAGGAGGAGGAATAGAAGGTGGAGGAATGTTCGGTGGAGGAAGGTTCGGTGGAGGAACAGAAAATGTAGAAGGCAGTTGACTGGCAGTCTGTGAGTATGGAAGGCTTGAAGAAGGAACAACAGGTAGAACTGGCTGGCTTGAGGGGTAAGCTGGAAACAACTGGCCTGTAGGTGCTGGAGGCAAAAATGGGGGTGGCTGATTCATGGGTTGAAGATAGAATGACATTGGATCGGACTGTAGCGGCGGAGGATACCCCATTAAAGAAGGATCCAAAATAGGTGTTTGGCTAGAAGCAGCATACATATTCTGATCATACATCCATGGAGAAACTAAAGACTGGGCTGGATCGACAGTTCCTCCAGAATAGGCTGCGTAGCCACCAGACAAGCCACTGAAGTCCTGTGACTGGCTGGATGAGGATAAACCAGAATAGTAGCCTGAATAATACGCACTGCTGCTGCTGATGTTCGGAACCGAAGTGCTTGAGCCTGAAGTTACCATTTCAGACAAGGTAATTGGCGGCATTGGAGGAGGAAGCATGTCTGCTTCTCCGAGTGGCAAAGGGGGCTGAACCAATGCATTCTCTGCAGAGGGATTCTCAGGGGGAATTGGAGGAAATGTAGTTCTGAAAGATTCATCTTTGGATGCCTTCGAACCAGTGGCCGAAACTGGTGCTGATACAGTTACAACAGCAGTTGCTGACGATATGCTTGCTGCAGTAGTTAAAGACGATGGTGCTGTAGTATTGACGACTGCCGAGTCTGGTGCTACGCCTGCGGCATCAGAAGAAGCAGGTGAGATCGTTAACTTCTGCTGTTCCTTGGATGGAGTTGCCTTACTCTGCAACAAAGTCTTAACATTTGCAGATGCATCATTTCTTGATAAACCCTCGCAAGAGACAGGGTTGGAATTGGATGGCAAGGATTCATTTTTGCCAACTGGGGTATTCAAACCAGCGGTTTGCGCTGAAGACGACCGGTTTGTCTCAGAGCCATCCTGTGCTTTACCAATGCCCACACTGACTTCAGGAATCAAAGTTACGGAAGAAGACGTAACCGTGGAGCTGAGCTGAAGCGATGAAGTTGCACTGACAGAAGATGGTTGCTCAGCAGAAACTGGTGGATGAGGCTTTACTGGAGGACTCGGCAGAGTGATGCTGTTTGCTGACCCCAATCGTTCTTCAAGAGATGGTCCAATTAGCTTGGAAAAGACCATCCGAGGAACCTGGGGACTTGCCTTGGGTTTCTTCTTAATTACGCTGATTGGCGGAAACGATGAAATATACTGTCGATCGTTCGTGGTGGGCATTGTTGGAACAGCTGACATCCCAATTTCTTCCACGTCCTTGACTTTTTCACCTGCCAAAGGTATGGCTGATTCAGCTGTACTTTCAATCTCTTTTGGCAAAGGAATTTCAGGGCATGGCAAATTGACCTCTTCACCTGGTAAATCAATCAAATTCTGTCTGTTTTTTTCTGCAGCACCTTTAAACTTTTCTGCCTCCAGAGTGTCATCTGTAGGCTGATTTGCGTCACCAGCTTGGAGATCAACATTAACACCAGTACCAGCTTGTTCGAGTCTGGTATCCCTCCGAATATCAGATTCTTCGATAATAACACATTCGTCCATTTCAGCTGCTGGTTCACTAAAGCCAGTTTCTTTAGTATCCTTAGAAAGTCTTTCATAATTTTCATACAAACTGAAAACTAGTGATGACAGCCCTCCAAGATGACTGCCAGCAGTAGGTAATTCGATCCGGGGCAAATCTGATACGACTGTCAAGCACTCTTTAGTGCCAGTGTTCTTCTGCTCATTCAAAAGCGTCTTCAGTTCATCGTAAAACTGGGAAAGAGCCTCAGCAGCCAACTGTGCAGATCGTTCGGTAGTGTCCAGCAGCTTGGAGCCGCTTGGATCCGAAGTCTGCAAAGTTTCCTGTGCCCCAGTGTTAGTTGTCGGTTTATAAAGAGGTTTTGCCGACTTTGGAGCGGCACGAAGGGCAGCGAGTTCTGCACTAAGTTTTGCGATTGATGAAACCGGTTTCGATTTATGACTGTCTCTAGACAGCCTTCTCTTTGCCTCTACAACCTGACGGAAAGCTTGCATCAGAGGATTATTCCCCTTCACCGAAGACTTCTTCACTCCATCTTCCCCTGTGCTGCCAAGTTCCATCTGATCATCATTCGCCGACTTCAAATTTTGGTAAAGTACATTCTGACCCGACTCTTCAGTTTCACTTGTGTTCTTTGCCTCAGTCTGGACCTGAGAAGTTGCACTGAACAGAGCAAGAACTAGCGACCACAGAAAACTATTCCTCGGTTTCAGCAATTGTGTTCGAAATGCATTACGATCGGGAATTACGCCAATCAATTTAGATATCATATCCACATTCCTGTTGACAAAATACTCAATCAGCGGCCAAGACAACCTATAAGGATTACGATAGTGCCCACTAGAGGGCAGCAGAGGATCAAAATTATCTTCAAAGTTTGAAAGCGGTGTTGAACTCAAAACATCTTCAACTACCGATGTATAGCTATCGAAGTACACAGGGTCAGAGGTTGAGGCCAAACAAATTCTTGCAGGTTCTATTCTGGAAACCTCATGGATCTCTATTGATGCAACTTGTCGTTTGCTTTCCACTTTATCTTCTTCGTAGTATTTAAACTTTTTCTTCTTTCGGCCTCTGTCTTTTTCCAAACTCAGATGGCTTTCACTTCTGTGTTTGTCCTTCTTTTTCTTTGTTTTCTTCTCTTTGCTTGTCTTACTCCTTTTCTTTCGCTTTAACGAACGCACCGGTGCAGTTTCTTCAGCTTCAGTTCTTCTTGCAACTAATGAACGCAGTTTCTTACCATGAAAAGTATTCTCAAAATCTGAAACACATGCGTTTTTGTCCTGATCAACACTGTTCACGATTTCACCATCCTCTGCTTCCTCTATCTGAGCATTTTTAGGTGAAAGAGTTTTCTCTACAAGAGAAATGTCTTCATTTGAAACTGGTTTGCCCGAGACGTGTCCTGAGATGACGTGGCTTGTCTCATCAGCCAACCCGATTTTCTTGCTATCAGCTTCAGCAGCTACTGTCTCTGTTACTTCCACAGTTTCAAGAATATCGTTTTCAAATTCTTCAAGGTCCGTTGGTCTTGTGGGAGAATATAGCTTGCTACTGTCAATAACAGTGCTTACATCACCATTGGCAACACTGCCATCAGCAACTTTATGAGTTTCTGTGGCACCCTGACAAATATTCTCAGCCTCCTTGCAGAATAGGTCAAATGCAGCATCCAAGCTATTCTGAACAGGTAGTGACAATTCAACAGATGACTGTTTCGAAGGTGCATGCAAGACTTTCTCAGGCGTCGCACCATCAGTCAAAGCAGGCGCGTCTATTTCATCACCATCAGCCTCTGGAAAAGCCTGTGGTTCCTCAGATGGAAGGATCTTCTCACAAACAGGCAACCGCATTAGACTTGATTCTTTCAGACCTTGCTTTGGTTTCACTTTTGCACTAATGCTCCTCCTGTTATTGTCACGAAATAATCTAGAATTCATCGAATCCCTGTCTACAACAACCATTCGAAGCAATCGTTCCACGTAATTCCTCAGGTACTGCTTCACCTTCCGGAAAACCCTGTTGGCAGTGAATTGTGACACGCCATCAGGAAGCGCGAAAAGACTGTCCTCCGATTCCCCGAGGTTACAGATATCAGCCAGAATATAGCAGATGTCACGGGAAAAAGCCTTCCGGCAATTCTCGAATGTCGTGTTTGTTTTTGACGTTCGTTTAGGTGGCATATAGGTTCGCTGCTCAAGTTTCAGCTGGCCAGTTGTCAGTAAGTGAAGTGGTTTCTTTCTTACCCAGTCCCGGGCGACCTCAAGAAAGATGGTTCGAACAGTGCGAAAGTCAAGTAACTGACTCTCCAGCTGTGTCTCAAGAGAAAGCCCATCCAGATGTCCCATTGGCTTCAACAGAAATCGTGGTTGCCTGCCAAGGTACACGCTGTTCAGATCGCTCAGGAGATCCTGCCTCTGGCTGGCTGATATATCTTCAACCTCGCAGGACGCCCAATCCCTGCAGCATCTGTCCACTGAATGTTTCGCAAACTGCGACAAGAAGGGAAAACGGATATTACGTGTTGAACGGTAACGCACATTAGGCTCCTTCCTGAGGATTCTGCCACGATTTGTCTGATTCTTGAAGGTCTTGCTTGACTTTGAATTTCCATAATGCTTCCCTTTTTCTGCTGTTCGCAGATCAGTCCGTTGTTTGTAATTTCTTGGCTCAAAAAGGAAATACGGTTCAGAGAATTCAGGCTCGGATCTGAGATCTTCATCTAGAAAGGAACTTGTTTCCATCCAGAGATCATCCGAAACTTCTCCAATAGGATTCTTCTTTAGATTTTTTCGTTCAACACTCTGGCGCTGCGAAGTACACGGTGTAAGGATTTTCTTTCTCACGATTCTATGACTAGACGATTTCTTTCTATCTGATTTAAATTGCATCCCAGTCAGCCCAGCATTTTCTTTCCCACTAACTGGAGTTAACATACGTGACCTTTTTGCAGGTGGGGCAACAGGCTTGCTTTCTGGTTTATCCTCTACAAGACGTTTGCTTTTATTGAGCTTTGTGACACGGATTACTCGTTTTACAATTTCTTTTTCCAACTGTGCTCCACCAGAGCCAGTAGTGTTGTTTGTGCCAACTGCACCTGCAAACTTTTCCACCGATTGTTTTTCTTTGCTGCTCTTTGCTGGTGATGGTGCTGGAGCAGTCGTCGTCTGGTAAGCTGGTGCAGTCGTCTGACGAGCTTCGTCTCTCTCTGCACCCACAACAGTACATTCCATTGCATTGGCTTCTACATCTGACCTGCCCAAAACATCTTCATCACGGTTCGGTTTGATCAGTGGCGTTTCAACAGCTTTTGGTGTCTGGGCGGGTAAGCCAGAAACCTGATTCTTCAGTGAGAAATCACCACTTGGAACACAAACAGTTACATCAGAGGATGATATGGCCACATCATTATCATCAACTGTGAGACTATCATCATGCCTTTTTTCTGCTGCAGCTACCAAATTTCTTGGAGTGTCATTAACATTTGGTTCTGGTTCATTCTCCAACATGTCTTCAGCACTGCCAACCACTTCTGCTCTGTTGCCATCGGCAAAATTTGGCTCAACATGTTGCTGACTTTCAGTAGTCATTGACATCTCATCTGCACCAGAATCCTGCTCTCTAGTTCTATCCCTCAAGTCATTTGAAGCTGCTATTTTGTCTGCAGGTGACTCAACAGCAGCAGTTTCTGATGAATCCAGACTTTGGACATCACAAGTTCTGCTGTCAACCTGAGGGATATCAAGATCTGGCGCCAATGTTTGAGGCTGTGTGGCAGTGAAGGAGGCAGCTACTGGTGAGGCATTTGCCGTCACATCTGGGAGTTCGCTGGTAGCAGAGGACACCTGTTCTGCTGCACCTTCACCTAAAAGAGATAAACCTGGAACTGTAAGCAACTCTGCTGCTACCGAATCTATGATCTGTGGGTTGTCTGCAAGTGCTTCTCTGCTTGGAGGCGGAGTGTTTGAGGTTTGAACAACTGATTCTGGCTGAACCTCCAAAGGCACAAACTCTTCAGTATGTTCCTCATCCATGGGTTCCATTTTCACTATGCTTAGATCAATTTCGTTAGTAGGCAGGTGGACTGCTCCAGCAGCTGATGGTGATGTTCTGGTTGTTGCAGGCGCTGAACTTTTGTTTACATCAGAGGATGCTGATGAATCAGCTGTTGACTCAGAGGACACTGCAGAACCCAGTTTTGGACTTGACACTTGTTTTGAAACTTCAGACAATCTTGAACCAGTTCTTAAACCAGCCAATACTGAAGAACCAGCCTTTGCAGCAGCCGATAAAGCCTGCCCAGCAGAAGTAGCCGCTGATGAGGTCTTTACTCCAGAAGAAACAATACTTGTATCATGGCTACATGTGGCATCTGCTGCATTCCCAGCATGCACAGCTTGAGTAAGTACTGCTTGAGGTGGGGTACATAGAGTCTGGTTGCCACTCTGAGTAGCATTATCATTAACAACTCCCTGCAATACAACATGCGCTGCAGCTGTTGTTGTGCTATTGGAATAATCATCTGGGGGTTCAATTTTAACAGTAACCTCCAAATCTTTGGTGCAATTTTCATTGTTTGCAGACGATGAATTAATGTCAGTTGCCCCACCTTGTGGAGCACAGACCTTACGATTAAGCAAACTGCTTGATTTGTAATTTGTTGCATGTTCTTCTATCTTTTGACCAGACCTGCTAGTGGCATCAGGACAGGTTTCTGCAACTGGGCCGGTTTCATCAGGTGATGTCCGCTGATCTTTTGCTGCATTGTCCGAGCGTTTTGCTTCAGAAACTGCTACAGTCTGGGACTGTTTCCCGGTGGTGCTAGAAGGTAATGCTGATGTTGGGGGACAGACCACTGCCTTAGCATCTTGAATTTTTTTTTGTAATGCCACACCTCTAACAGGCATTGCTGGTGTCTTTGGAGTGCCATGCAACAGCGTAGACTTTTGCTGGATAGAAGCACCAACTGCTTTTGAACTTGTAAGCAAAGTTAAAGACCTAGTATCAACCTGAGAACAAGCTCCATCTTTCTGCGCACAGACAGCAGACGGAGCTTTGCTAGGATTACTGACAGCAGGATTGTCCTTCTGTCCAGGTGTCAGCCTTGCTTTGGGATTCACAGAGACTGCACTAGCACTTTTGGAGATCGCCACTCCTGACTTTGCACCATCCACCGAAAGACTACTACCCGGTGGCAGGTTTCCTCTCAGGTTCGTCAACACGGTGGTATTCTTAAGATTTCCTGGAGCAGGCTTTCCATTTGCAGCTGAAGTGGGTGTTGTTGCTTTCTGTTTTGCAGTTAAATTGGAGCCGATATCTTGAGCTCCAGCTACTGGCATTTTGGCTGCAATCACAGTTGGTACTGCTTTTGAAGCTACCTGAGATCTCAAGTTCTGAGCCTGTAAGCGAGTTACGGTGCCAGCAACCGGCTTGGGAGTAGCAGCAGCAGGGCCTGGTGCTTGAGCTGATGCAGTCTTTCCAGGAGTGACTAATTTCGTTGCATTGGTAGAAGAAGAGCCAGTGGATGAGGAAGCAGCAGAAACATGCGTCTTAGTATGAACTTGAATGAAAGCATTGCTGCTTTTCAGATACTCGTCCATATCGGCTGGTTCTTCTTTGATCTGGATCTCAGTGTTTCCTAAATGAACAACATCAAAAGGTAAACGGTAGCAACGGTTAAGCTAACATTCTCAGAAACTTGGTCCCAGAGTTGGAAAAATTTTTGTTTTAAGTGCAAAAGTGATTGTAACAATCCAGCAAGCTGCATCGGGTAAACTGGCTTATTCACAGTAAAACAATGAATCTCTTTAAGATGAAGTGAACAATAAAGACGGTATTGACGTTTATGACTGTGTCTGATAAAACCCTCACAAAGTCGAACAAGTCAATTTGCCAGAAACATGCTCAGACGGCAAGTAGGGCCTAAATGAGTTCTTTGCATATTTACAGTATATTCCTTGTTATGTTAGCTAACATATTTACAGTAAATTCCTTTTTAACAAACTGTACATCCTTATGTAGAGTTTCACAGTCTAAGTATTTATTTTAAAATTTATCATGATGCCCAGCAACAAAAACTTAATTTAACACATACCCTTGGTGCCTAATTTTAAGTTGAGTGCATCTATTACCATGCAAATAACCAAGTCATGTAAATATTCATCTTCAATAGATATTTTGATGATGTCAGCCTCACAGTTATATCTATATGCTCCAATTTACTACACTAACAAACATTCACAATCCCTAGGCACAGTGACTGATGTCAGGTCATCGTTAAGGTAAACTAAGGTAAACTGTCCCATAATTTCTCAAAAGCAGCTGCACAGACCTACATCTTGAAAAATAAGCTTTCACTATCTGTCACAGAAACATACGATTTTTACCTAATTATTTAGCAATTCCAGCCCAAACCAGTGGAGTAGCAAACACAGTTTTATTCTTTTCCGACTTTATGAGAGTTTGCCAGGCACAGTCATACTTGCCAAAAAAGTAAAATAAGCTTAAGAATCAAGAATCGTGTCTCACACTTGTGATTAGTAACACTTTTCTTAGACCAGCAGTCTAAATCCGTAACTAAGTTAACCTGTTATTAGCGCATTAAAGACACGTTACAGATATCTCATCCAACTTCTGAATCAACTACCTAAAGCTACCAAACAGTAATTTTGCCAAGAACTATAAACTTTACCTTCAGGAACATCTTTTTCCTTTGTATTACTGCCAGTTGGAGCCACAGGCATTTTGTTTTTCACACTGGCCATAGCTGAATGTAATACTTAGTAATCTGTAAAATTCTGACTGTCTAAAAACGTCCAAACATGTTCCAGTTCAAGCATCAAACGAGCTCCTGGTCTGAAACTCGAAGAATTCTCTCTGAGGAGCCTAAACCAATAAATTACATAGTCATTATTCTAAAGCTTCCATAACATTTATTAGTATTATTAGTAACATTTATTAGTATTATTAGTAACATTTATTAGCATTCTTGGTAATCCTAAAGAAACATCAGACTGCAGTTGCCCTACTCGTAAACAAAATCCCAGACTGCAAGAGAAATCAGAGTACTGCAAGCTACTAGAAGAACCATAGAACTATAAGTAAGTAATTAATCAATTAGTAACAGAGTAACACAAAGTTTTGAAAAATACTTTGACTGGTATCAATAAATTAAGAAATGGGGCAAGTCTCTCTGATACTTAAAAGAATTTTGAAAAGAGTTCTTATTGAGCTTTTGTAGCACAGTTATTAACATACCATCAATGTAAATAATTTTATTGTAATAACATGTAATTCATCACCATAAGCATATTAATCTGACAGATATTACAATATAGACACTACAAGATTATGCTAAATAATACTGATTAATATAATATTATTCTTTACTAATAACATTATATATTTTATTAATAATTCATAGTAATAATATAAATTATAAATACACTATGACTTCATTTTCTTGAGTTATATTCACTCACATAAAATTTAATAGCCATAAATCATTTGGCCACCTGAAAAGCTTCTAATCGAAAGGGAACAACCCCGCACCTAGCAGTTGGGTTGTGCTTTAGACAAAGACAGCATCAGCAGAAAACACTTTCATAACTTAAGTTAATATTTTATTACACTTATATTTTTCTGCTGTTGTTATTGTTACAATTAAATAATTCACATTGACGGCATGTTTGTAATTGCAGCACAAAAGTTGAATATATTTGAACATATATATGTGACCACTTCCTGAATTTGTGTAATCATGTGGTAAGAGACCATTTTCTATTGAGTTAAGCTGAAACTTTTAAAATTCATAGATAATTCCCGGATCGGTTTCAATAAATGACAGCTGATCTGATTTCCTTCACCTTCTGCTAGGGTGCATTTAAGGAAGGAGCCATTTCTCCACGTGAAATATCTGGCCACCTTCAAATACCATCATGACTGCACATTTATCTTATCTCTACATACAGCATTTACTCGCAAAAACAAACGCAGAGAAATTGCACAAAATCGCAACAAGACAGCAGAGTAGTAATCGTGACAGCTGATGTCTCCGATGAAACAAAACGGCGCGTGTCCGGGGTACAGACACTCTATTACATTTTTCGGTTTTTAACGAAGTTTGTGCTTAGGTTTGCGTGAGCCTATATTTAAAGATTGATCGGTCTGCCACCTTCCAGACCTGCCATTGAGCAAGGATACCAACCACTCATACAGTAACCAGCATCCACCGACCGTTCCAATTTAGTATTTTGAAACGGTTGGCTAACAAAATAACAAAGCGGCAATTTTAATTCTTTAAAACTACAAGATAAAATCCAATTAAATCGAAACGAAATTTTACACATTTGCTGCACCATTTACTTGGATCAAACATCCGGCAGTCACATGGCCACGTGAGAGAATTATATAGCGCGAGTCAATGCGCGCGCGCTGTTTAGTAACATAAAGGTTCTACTACGGTAAAGGGTAACAGCTCCAAAATATGTTAAGAATCGTAATCTACGGATTTCTTCAGCACCAATAGGGCTAAGTCGCGGAAACCAGCTCATTCACAGGCGCTCATTGAAAACAAAATCATTAGACAAGTAAGTTCGGATTAGGTGCCTGGTCAAGCAAGATCCAAGGATCAGGCAGGTAGATAATAAAACGGCAATGTTTGATTAGATCTACCACCCTCTGCCAGTATGCCCATAAACATTTGATGAGACATAGGCCCTTTATGGGCCATATAGCATACGTAGATCCCAAATCGTAATCTTATTTGTAATCTCAAGATTTCTCAGCGCCCAACGAAAACCACGTCATGGGCACCAGCTTATTCACAGGGGCTCAGTCAAAACCAAATCGATAGGCAAAAGGGATTCGGTTCCAGATCAAGATCCAAAATTCAGGCAGAGAGACAGTGTGGCGGCTACGGTGGGTGATTTTGAGACTGGATAATTTATATAGAAATGTGGTTCCCACAGCGACATGCTGGCAGGTGATGCTTAGAATTGGACCAGTGAGGTAAGGGAAGCGGAAGAATCAGAATAGGATTCGTGGAAGAGAAGTGCTTTCAGTTATGAATTTAGACGTAGGCCTATAATATACCGTAGAATATTGTGCTATATATGTATGGTCAGATTCTGTTTCAAGTCCACATCCAAAGGTAATGCCAAAACACTGAATCCTTGAAGACCCATTGTAACTTAATACCTAATTCCCGCTTTTGCAGCTGTTGTTTCTCAAATTGTATGGTTAAAAGCATTCAAATACAGTGCAACTGTAATAATTGATAATATCCTCTTTTAAAAAATTTAGAAGTACACATAATCAAAAGCGTGCCCCTCTCTGGAGCGTTGCCGTGTACGTATATATATATGTCCCTACATATGTATATACGAACCATACACAGACTGGAAGCCTTAAGCACAATACGAATTATGTGCTTGCTACACTATTTGGTTATTTAATGTGTTTAAACATTTAAAACACTATATTAGTTTCAAGCTTTTCATTTTTGACTTCAAAGCCTTACTTACAATTAATACTTAAAAACCCTATTCACTGAATACACCCTATTTCGTCGCGATCGGATTGCACGAAAGGGAGGAGGTGTTGCGATTTTCTGTAGAAGCTGTTTCAACCCTACTCGTTTCCAACCACGAACAGTCTATACTGAAGAAATCGAATTACTTTGGATCTCACTCAATATAAATGGTGCACGTACTACATTGGTCCTCTGTATCATCCTCCGAGACCAATTTACAATGTCGACCAACTTATAGCATGCATCGAATCTACTTTGGACGAAATATGTGCTCTACCTGGAGACTCCGTTACCATTCTCGCTGGTGACTTCAACCAGTTACCTACGTCTACTATCCTTTCGATGGGCCTCTTGGCTGAATTTGAAGGTGCATCACACGAAGGTCATTCACTGGATAGAATTTATACTTCTGAACATATATACCAGGCCTGCACAGCTATTAAATCAACGATTAAAACGAAACATTCTGCTATTATTGCGCATCCTCAAAAGAGTCCTCATATCTCTTCAGACTTTGGTTCAGTAAAAACAGTGCACTAGTTACGACTTCGTTCGCCAAGACAATTTGCTGCACTTCAGAACTATCTTCAGGAAACGTCCTGGGACTTTATTACAGGTTGTCCACCCATAGATATTTCTTTCAATGCTTTCTATTCTTATGTTCCTGAAATAATTGATCAGTTTTTTCCACTAAAAAGCATTACACTTAAAAGCAAAGATCCCCCTTTTATGACCCCTGTTATCAAATGCTTACTGCGCAAACGGAACAAACTTCTTAGGCAACATAAGTTTGAGGCTGCGTCGGCCCTGGCTAATAGGATTAATGGCCTTACTGCACGTAAGAATGCTTCTGTTTTTGAAAGATCCAAACGCGGTTCCAGGGAGATGTGGTCTGAGGTCAACCGTCTTCGGGGCGCCTCTAAGAATATCCCGTACTCTAATTGTGGCATCACCGCCGAGTCCTTGAATCAGTATTATAGGGACATATCGACTGATCTACAATATACCTCTCCCCCGCTTAAATCCACAACGCTAGTTAGGACTCATGATGTCTTTGATGAATTTATAATTTTTAAACTGCTTGATTCAGCTGGGCACACAGCCACAGGACTTGATGAGATACCAATGTGGTTTCTGAAAAACACTGCACCCATCCTGGCTAAACCCCTCACTTTTCTTCTTAACCAATCAATCATTAGATCCTATGTTCCACCTCAGTGGAAAAATAGTGTCATCACCTCTGCTCCCAAGGTTCCGAACTCTACCTCATGTAGCGATTTCCGCCCAATATCTATAACTTCAATTCTCTCTCGATTAGTTGAAAAACTTATTGTTCGAAGATTCTTCTATCCTATTCTCACTGAACTATCACTCAATCATGAGTTATTTGACCAATATGCATTCCGACCTATTGGTTCCACGTCTGCAGCTCTTATTTCTGTCACTCACCATCTGTCTGAACCGCTCGCTTCTAACCAATATGTTCATCTCATATCCCTTGACTTCTCAAAGGCCTTTGATACAATAAGACATGCCTATCTCGCTGATAAACTTGCTGATCTCGCTATTCCTGATCACATTTACATTTGAATAATTTCCTTCCTAACCAACCGACAGCACTGTACCAAATTCAATGATAGTGTCTCTAACTTAGTTGGCATAAATTCCAGTATTGTTCAGGGTTCGGGTCTGGGACCAGTGAACTTCCTAGTTGCCATATCCAAGTATAAGCCTTTAGCACCCAACAATAGGTTATTTAAATACGCTGATGACAATTGCCTTCTTGTACCATCCTGCAATAGCTTGATGGTTCAGGGTGAACTGGACCATGTTGCCCTTTGGGCGGATAAGTGTAACTTAATACTTAATCATAAAAAGACATGTGAATGATAATTCACCGGCCAAGAATGAGAAATCAGCAGATAATTTTACCTAATGTGATTCCCGGTTTAACCAGGGCACCATAGATGACAATATTGGGTGTTACCCTATCGAGGATGTTAAATTTTGATTCTCATATTGATCGGATTCATAGTCAGGCGCGTCAGTCTTTATATGCCATACGAATTCTTGTAGCACATGGCCTAACTGGCCCTCGGCTCTACGACGTTGTCCGAGCCACAACACTGGCCAGGATGCTTTACGCCTCTCCCGTGTGGTGGGGCTATGCTGGGGCACAGGCTAGAGCTCGGCTTCAGGCTTTGATGCGGAGACTTGTACGTCTCCGCTATCTTCCTGGGAACTCTCCAACGTTCGATGAACTCTGTGGCACAGCTGATGCTCGTCTCTTTAAAGCAATCTTGAACAACCCAAATCATGTCTTACATCAGCTACTCCCACCAATTAAAACCCTCAGTTATTCCCTACGGCCCCACACCCATGATCGTATTGTTCCTCCTGCTGACAATTTAACGCGTAAATGTTTTATTGTTAGGATGTTGTATGAATATTAAGTTTTCTTGTGTTCTTAAATACTTGTAAACCGATGTGCGATTATCTATTGGTTAATAAAGAATATACTTACTTACTTACTTACTTACTTACAACCATTACTATCGTATTATCATCATCGTCATCGTCGTCATCATCATCATCATAGACTTTTCGCTGAATTGCGGAAAACGTTTGACCACCCGTTCATCTTCTAAACTGTGCCCTACCAGGCGAGGTTTTTACCGGAAGTATTGATCGTATATTTAGCGTACATGAGGTTTATATGGTTAGGTTTTTATTGACAAATTAAAAAATGGTTAGTATATTACCTGTTTGCCCATTGTGCTTCACAGTGTTATTGCATAAGTTTTAAAACACACTAGTAGAACAGGCATGTTTTCTTAGCCTCTACTTTACACTGTTGACAAACACGCGTTTGCAGTATGTAAGTAAGCTATGGCGCCCAAGTTAAACACGCAAGTGACGCCCTAAAACAAAAGATGAGACTCGATGAAACCAGGCGCATGGGGATGCAGTAAATAGCTTCTTATCGACTTTGCACCGATCGAATAGTCTTTGGGAAGTGCTAGTGGAATTTCAACTCCATGCTCAGATACCATTACTTAATGCCCCTTCAGTATTAGCATAAAGATATCTGGGAAAATTTGACTTTGGCCCGCCTGCATTTTTGCTGATCAGTGCATACAGCAATATGCACTGATATCCCTGTAGCAGATTGGCTGAAGTCCTAAATAAGCAGAGCTAAATGATCTCTTTGACTGTGGTGCCAAGCCTTCTGAATGGCAGAAGCAATGCCAAATGAGGACATCGAATATTATGAGTCTACATAGGCTGTTTCGCGACATTATTCAGTATTTAATTACCTTTTGGGTAGACCTTTTGCATCCTAACAAGTATTTTCTTTTTGTCATTTGCAATGTTTTAATCTGTTCTTTTTCTGGAGCAATAAACTACTTACTTAATTAATTAAATGTTTAGCGGCAAATTTTAAACAACTCTTCGGTAATGTTCGGTAATGCCAAAGAGAGTTTGAGGGGTTGAAGTAATTATTTAGAATAATGATATAAAATGACTTTTAATTGATGCAAAAATCATAATTTTTACCAGTAAAAACTCTGCGAAGTCAGTAACAGTAATCACTTACCAAGTGCTGTTTTGCCACATATCAGTATGCCAGAATTTACTAAAAGTGATGAGTTTGTAATTTTGCATGTGAATGAGAACTAAACTTTATCAACGTCTGTCTGATACTGTGTTATGTGCAGTTCAACTGCATGGGCTTAATTGAAGCAGCTCATTTGACCCCACAGAAACGCCGACTGTTGTAATCAGGTTGATCACAGTGTAATCTGTATGGCAGCTTACAGTAATTGTATGTGAAGTAAAATACTAGTAACACTGTGGTTAGCTGATTTATAAAATGGTTCATTAATTAATTTTAGTCGCTGGCCTAATATTGCCCATTTAAAGTGATTATGTGCTATTTCTAGCTAATACCACCTGCTTGTTCAGTGTGGTGCAATGCACTTAGTTCATTGTGCTTAAGGAGATAATCACTGCAGTTTGTGACTGTGGACACTATCAGAAATTGTAATAGGAATTTTTGTGTGGAAAACTATCTGGTTAGCAATTTAATAGTAGAGCAGTGTTACTGTTCACCTAAATATTTTACTGAAACTTAATAATGGCTAGAAATACAAGTTTATGGACCATAACCATGGCATTAGATCAGTTAAATCACTTGTACCATTCTTACCACATATTACCATTTCGACCATTAAAAAATATGATTTTTACAATTTCTCCGTGCCTCTTCCTTCCCCATCTTTCATATCTGCCTCCATCTTTCTCTTTACTCTGCCTCATTTCCTTCTTTAACTCTCACCTCTCCTTCCTCCCACACTTCCTGCCTCCATGCCCTCCGTGCCTTCCTTTCCCCCCTTTTCCCTTCCTCCTTTTGTCTGTCTCTGTTTGTCCGTCAGTCTGTCTAAGTATAAAAGGGATATCTATGGCTGGTTTTACACCTAAACAAATATTTAGGTGACACCATTTCTTCTTTACGTTCGCTTACAACCGATAGCTATCTGCCGTACCATGTATACCGTAACTATTCAGTTGGGATCAACATTAAATTACAGGGTACAATGTTTTTATTGGTGAGATGGCCTTATGGGTAGCCTGCTTAAGTGCTTCAGTATTCTTTAATTCACTGTACTAACTGGACCATCAACCCAACAACGATCTCACTGTATTAAATAGAACAAGGTACCATGGCTACATGCATATATAATGTATGTATCATGTCCTTTACAGTGTATATAGTGCCTTTAAACTATCTTGATATTTCTTATGTTTATTACAAAATAAAATTTATTTAACCCCTAAAATTTTATTTTTTTGCTAGGCACGAAATTCTGAGAAGGCCATGTAAGTTGCATTGTTTCCTAATTTTCATTTCATGTTATTTGATGTATGTATGTCTGATGTGTGGACATTTATATAGCACCTTCTAAGAACCCCTCAGAGGCACTCCTCGCAAGGTTGTTAAGAATAACGAGTTCATCAACAGACAAATGTTCAAGTGACTTTATAAATAGTCCAAATGGCAGAACCTGACCAACGAACTCAATCAAGATTCAGTTCTCACCTTTTCAGTAGTTTATAGTGACAGTACATACCAAGGCATTCCAGTGGTGTATGCTACCAGTATATATGTGTTATACCGATGCCGCTAGAAGCAGCAGTCTCAGTCAGTACTGTTTACATGTGTAAGTAAATGCATAAGTAAGTAAATTTTAAGCAGATGGCTATAGAACTGTCACAAGAAAATTTAATGTCATGTAAGAAATAAGCAATTACCCTCACCTTACCTATAAGTCTATAAGTAGTGGGATGGCTTTAGAGTCTATCCTGTGATAACACTGGCCAACACATAATTTGTTGCCTCAAATGTTAGAACTGTTTCTGGGTATATTTGACCTGCTGATTCCAGAAAAGGCACCAGTTTTTCTCCCAGCAGGTCTAGTTTTCGAGATATAGAACATTATGCCATATACCAGTCCTTGCCTCTGCTCGCCCATAAAACATAAGGCTATAGCTATAATTATATAGTGCTCAATTTATTATGTGATACACTAAATAAACATAATAATACAAATACTTAAAAGAAAATGGTAGTACCTGAAACTGTACTTATATGATACCAAACAGAACAAGTTTGTTATAAAAATTTCAAGTCATTCGACACCGAAGAAGCTCCTTTTGTACGATTTCCGAGTGTGGCATCTGCCGGAACAATCGCGCATAATATTCTAGCAATAGTCTGCCATCATGTGTGCATCCCATCTTCCTTGATATCGATTTTCCATTGTTTTGATGTCTTGGTGAAATCTTTCACCTTGCTCTTCGCTGAAGTCACCAAGATTCTCTGGAAAGCGATCTAAGTGACTGTGGAGATAATGGACTTTAATGCTCATGTTGCAGCCAAGCTTGTTGAAATGAAGAAGCATATCCTCTACTAGTTGTGCATAATTGTCTGCCTTCTTGTTGCCAAGAAAATTTTTAGTTACAAGAACAAAGGAAGACCAGGCACAAGATTCGATTTCATTCATTGATGGTATGAAAAGTGGGTCATTCATAAGTTGCCTGATCTGTGGACCATCGAAGATTCCAGCCTTCAATTTTTCCATTGTAATTCCTGGTAACTTGTGTACTATGTATTCGAAGCATGAACCTTCTTTATTCAAAGCCCTGACAAATTGTTTCATCAGGCCTAGCTTTATATGTAGTGGTGGCAGTATGATCCTATCTCGTGCCACCAAAGATTCCTTGATTACATTTTGAGCTCCAACCACCATGTCTTTCCTCGAAGCCCAATCTTTTCTTGTCCAATGTTCATGCTTGGCTCTACTGTCCCAAAGACACAAAAAAGCAGCGATACTTTGTGTAGCCACTTTGTTGACCAAGGAGGAAATTTACCATCTTCAAGTCTACACAAATTACCCATTGATGTTCTTTGTATTTTATCTTTTCCAGTACTAAAGACATGGCATTGTACTCTTCTTTCATCCTGGTGGAGTGACCGATTGGAATAGAACCAAATTTGTTGCCGTTATTTAAAAGCACACATTTCAGACTACGTTTTGAACTGTCGATAAAAAGACGGCCACTCATCTGGGCTGTAATCCGACAGACCAATTTTCTTCAATAAGTTGCTGATGTCATTACAGAATACTAGGTTGTTGTCTTCGGTAAAGAATGGCAGCAAATCCTTTTCTCTGTTTCTATAAATTGTAATTTTCGTTCCAGGCTGAAGTGCATTCTTTTTCTTTAGTCTGGACGCAAGCAATTCAGAGGACTCTTTGGAAAGATTTAAGTCCCTGATCAGATCACTCAACTCTTTTTGGTCAAAACGTTCACTGTGTGAAGTTGATTGGAAATCACTGTCACTGCCCCCCACTTTCTTCACTTTCGTCATCTTGTCCGATATTGGGACATGCAAGTCTCATCGTCTGAGAGCTGAGGTAGTTCGCGAAAAGGTGGAACTGGTACAATATCCGAATGCGGAACAGGTCTCCTGGCTGAAGGTATATCAGGGTAAGACAACTTGTGACGATTATTTCGATTGATGCCTATGATATTAACCATACAAAAGTAACAGTCGTCGAAGTGGTTTATCTGTTCCCTCCAAACCATCGGTACGCCAAATTTCAGGCAGCTTCTCTTTCCAATTGTCCAGTGGCGCAATTGTTCAATACAAGTTTTGCATACTGTATGAGGAGCCCATTGCTTATCTTGATCTCCAAGTTTGACACCAAAATAACCTACATATGCTCTTTTAACAAACTCAGAAATCGGTTTCCTGTTTGCTTTTAGTGTGTATTCTCCCACAAATGTAGCAGAATATGTCTGGATGGTTAATGCAGCTCCGTCTGGAAGTAGCCATAACCTTAAGGGATGTTCGCATCTGAGGAATTAAATGACTAACCTAAAAAATAGTAAGAACATGTAGTTATTTAATGCTCACATTCACAGATTGTTCTTGCGACCAACTCTTAATATGCCCTAAGACGACTGCGGCTGCTCTAGCTTTCAGGAGGGCGGTTTATATAGGCTATAAATGCTGACTTCAGCATAATCTATTTACATAGTTCGAAACCATGAAACGCTGTATAAGCACAAATAAATTCTAAATGAGGCCATGAATTTAGTGCTGAGTAAGCTGTAGGCTACGAAATAGTTATTTCGTTGAATCAGCAATATCTCAGCATGCGGCAAGATATGCTGATTTTACATTATAAGGATGTAGGCATTATATGAATCAGCAAGAATTATAATTAGCCCATAAATAAAGCTTATTATGACATTTTAGTTTTGCAAAGACATCGTTTAAAGAGTGGACTGGGTTTTCTTTACAAAATCGACGATATCTCCAGAAACTAGACCTGATGCACTCAATCCAATTACATTTTCTGAATCAGCGCCCCAAAATTACCCCAAGAACAGGTCTAAAACCGAAGGCAACAAGAAAAAAAAATTTTTCTGTTGGCCAGTGTAATTATTTGCCAAGTTTGCCGCTTAAAGTCAACTGCATTTAGTGACATATATCCAATTTGAAGGAAGCAAAAATTTTGCCCATTGATCTGTGTGTATCCCCTGTTGATCTGTGTACATATAATGCCTTCTGAGAATGCCCACTGTATTTGCTCATTATCATAAATTATTTTTTTTGACGTTGTCAAGTTTTAATGTCTATTTTGTCTAGGACAACACTTGCGCGATGGCGAGCCGCTCATCTGGATGTCGTCAAAGAACAAGTAATTCACTAACTGTTTCATAATGTTCAGGTATTTAATGAAGCATTCCAGATTATGTGCTTTAAGGTAGATTCCATCCATTGTACTTGGTCTGCAAATGATGGAAGAGGAGTCCTGGGGCATGTTGTTCCAGTACCACAGTGGAAACAAGCAAGATTTTTAAGGTAGTTGCTTGTTTTTTCCTGAATCTTTCGGCAAACAATATGTCTTGAAGGGGTGCTATATAAATGATCTGAGTGAAGGAACTAAAGGTCCTGTAACAAAAACTCAGCAAAGCCTTTCTTTCAGTTTATAACACCTCAGACTAGGATGCTACACAGATTTTTTTTCTTGTTACATTACTTGAGTAATGGACAAATCTGTAGCAGCCTAATTAGTAATGTTCAGACAGTGGAAACAAGCCTAATTAGTAATCTGAAATGGTAACAACTAGTTTGGATTACTTAGTTAAGTGATGCCATGATTAAAATGCTGATAGAGTGATCGTTTTTCAGGAACGCCGTCCATACTTGGCTACTGAATGCAACGATTCAGAAAAAGCAGAAAAGTTTCGGCGTCAGATCATTGGAGAAGTCTCAAAGAAAGTGGCTCAGATACAAAATGGTATCTTTAAAACTTCTAACTGTGGATATCTGACTTAATGTGCTTTCATTAGCTGTAATCCAGTGGGAGGTGGCACAGAAACCAAGTGGCTAACATGATGGCTTTTCTTCTCTGCAACCTGGGTTTGAATCCTGGGCCTGCCATGTGAAAGTGATATAGATTCTATTTTCTAAATGTACATAACCATGGATGCCATCGTCTTTGATGCAAGTGCCTTGTTAAATCCCTAAGCAATTAATTGCATTAGTAAGTAAATAAGTAAGTTAGTTTGTGCAGCTGAAGCGTGTAAAATAATTTGATCTGGCAGACACATACTAAATAGTAGATAATGTACACAAGGTTCTAAGCCTGTTATATCATAGTGACCTGCGTGCTTCCATGGCCTGTCCTTATAAAAGTCCATGTCCCTGACCCTTTCCGTGGCCAGCTGCAAAGAAATTACTTTGTTATCCTATCATTCACGAGCTATTGCCAGTGCCTAAGGCCACTATTTGACGCTATAATTTGCCGAATTTAGTATTTGCATAAACTTCTGCTGCACATACTTAATTATTTACTTACTTAATATGAGAATTAATTATTAGGGCACAATATAAGAATTAATTGAGCGTAGATGCACACACTTGAAGTATGCCTACACCTCGCAAATTAGCAAGAAGCTGTGAACGTTCAGAAAAAGACAGTCGAGCATCGTATCATTTTTTTTTCTGATAGGGTGTCATACAGCATTAGAATCCTGTATTATAGCAAGTCTTTCAGATTATTACGTTATATTTTCAGTAATAGCAGTGACATTACATTCTCCAACACAAAATTGTTGCTTTGGATTCTGCTGCGCTGGTGGGGAAATCACCTTTCACTTTGTTTAATTGAGATGAACCACTTGTCATTGACAGATGTTGATGAATCGTAGCCATTGCTGATGCATTGTCTTCTCCCCATAGTGATTTACATTCTCTTTGGATGTTAGCCCCTTAGAGTAAAAAAGTGGACCTTATGAAAGTTTCTCTGACTTGATGGAAGGATTCAGCAGAAAATTGTGACTGATTTTTGTGGCTGTGTAAAGTGTCCTTTAAACTGCTTTGCTGTTGAACTGTACTTATAAACTGTATGATGTATTACATTACTTTACAAAACATTGCAAAGATCAAATCCAGTGAACCACTGTTATTATGTTGGTATCTTTGATAAGCATTATATTTTATTTCCTGTAGGCTAAGAGTCTGAAGGTAATGTCATTGAGATCAGTGTAATTGTTAGGATGAATAATGCTACATTTGCCTCTTGTTAACATTAGTTTTCGAATGAGTGGTCTCAGGACCACTCATTCGAGGTTGACAGGATGTTTTTTTAGAAGTACAAACATGAAAGCAACAGTCCAAACTCTCCCTATGCTTTCCCTTATGGTTGACAATGAATTTGCATTTTCACATGATGTCATTTTCACTTGATGTCATTTCACATGATGCTATTGTTTTCTGTACAGCTGGTCTGGGCGAGTTTAAACTACGCGACCTTAATGACGAAATTAATAAGCTTCTCAGGGAAAAAGGGCACTGGGAGGACCAGATCAAAGTGCTAGGAGGTCCAGATTACAGGGTGATTAACTTGTACTGTTTATCTTTTATTGTTTATTTTCTTACCTCTTGTTTTCTATTTTATTTTGTATTGTTTGTTTTCAGTTGTTTATTTCTGGTTTTGCTTCCTGCTGTTTATTCCCTATTGCTTGTTTTCTAGTTTTTCTTTCTGGTTATTTCATATTGTTTATTTCTAATTGCATATGCACATGTGGTGATATCACTGGGTGCTAATTCATTTTCACATGTCCAAGGGGCTCAGAGATACTGTGTTTTGCTCGTATACATATGCTGGTATATGTGGCTACTTATGAGCACTTGAGTGTTTCATTCCTGTTTGCTCTTGTAGGCACAGTTTGTAGAGCCCGTGTGGCATATCTTTCTTCACCACACTCTTCTGAACATCTTTCACTTTGCGGAATTCCTGGCTGCCTAACTTAAGGATAGAGTACATCTTTGGCTGTAGCCCAAAAAACTGTTACTGGGATACCACAGCATTCGTCCTTCATTTTGCCACCACATTTTTGTTCTTTAAGCTGAAGCGTGGGTGATCCTTAAAGTTGTATGAGAAGTTGTAGATGTTGGAGTTGGCCTTCATGCCTGTGCAGACATCTTGGGTTTCCACCTGCATCAACAGGCTGTCGGTGTTGGTGTAGAGTAGCTGCCTTTGCTCCCTGTACTGTGCATTGACCGGGTTGAACCAGAAGTCATACATCAGGTACTTGCAAGGTCAAAGGTGGCCTGATGTACAGACTGGTCAGTTGAACATCAGTTTGTTTTTGGCGCTGTGAATGGCAATGAGGTCCCTGCTAAATATCTTATGCGAAAGGTTTGCAGCGCCCGCTACCAATCAGCACAGCCGATCCTCTTTTTCATTGCTTGAACTAGGTCTACTTGGATGCACTTTTGCAGATTCTCCATCATCTTCCCAAACACAGCATTGTTTGCTAGCTTGAAGACCTACTCGAAGTCGGACTTTGATGAAACATGCACAGTTGAGTGTTCGTCTTGATGTATAGCTTCTTCCATGCGTCCTACCAGAACTTTAGCGCTAGGTGTATCTTGCTTGGACACCCACCTTCCGAGTCATTGTTACGGTTTCAGGTTGTGTTAATAGACAGTATAGCTAATACTATACATCTGCTTCTAGTGCATGAAAGTAATGAGTACCGTATTGCTAAGCATCATTTGTATCCAAGTTTTACAATTTTACTTAAATACAGTGGCACCCTTCGTTTACTTCATCACTGAGCAACACTTCATTATTTTTTCTTTATTTTCTGTTTAATTTTTCTATTTCCTGTTTTTATTCTGTCTTACTTGTGTTATTCATTTTTTTAAATTCTTTAAATAAATGTTTTTCTCCTTTACTGAGGGTGTTAGACATGATCTTAGTTTTAGAATAAGTTACTTTTCACAGTAACTGCTGACTATGCATAAAATTCAGTGGAAATTTTTAAAAAGAAAATCTAAGGCTTTTTGGTTAGCACATTCTCAGAACTTCACTTTGCTTCATCCTGCTACAAATTTTGTAAGTTTCTAACATATTTTTTCTGGTTAGCATTAAAAGTGAGGCATGAAATGTACATTTTTGTAGAAAATTGGTCCTAAAATGCTCGATCATGAAGGAAAAGAAGTGCCTGGCAATAAAGGATATAAGTAAGTCGAATGCAAAAGGTTTCAGAATGTTTCTCAATTTCTTTTTGATTGTCTTTGGGGTCGTCCATAAAGGACGTCCGCAAAAAATGACCTACTTTGGACCACTCCCCCCTCTTGTCCGCATCTGTCCGCATTTGGCCTTACCCTTCCCCTCCCACTTTTACAGACATCCGCACTCCAAAGCCCGTAAACAATGGAGACCAGCATCATGAAAAACGTCATTAATACACTACTTATTCTATCTTATTTAAAAGAACCTCACAATGGCACCATACATGGTAGATCTAAATAGATGCGACTTAAGATAGGTTGAAAATCTGAAATGTATTTTAGCTGTCCGCAACAGAACAGTACTATTGATGAGCCAGTGCAGTACAGAGTGTCTGCCATTTGACTAAAGTTGGTGTTTAAAGCACAGGTTGTACTAAAAGCTATGTGTATGTACCAAATTTATATGCAGACGTCCGCATAGGCCATAACCCTCCCTCTCCCCTTGTCTGCAATTGCCCGCATTTGCATGACCCCTCCCTCCCTCCCTCTTTGTGGACGTCTTTTATGGACGACCCCTTTGCCTGCATTCAGACACTCAACATGTGTACATTACCATACCAAACACTCGTAACACAGTCGTAGTGATCCATGTCAAGAACCACCTTATACTGAGTTTTGTTATAACAGGGTCACTTTCTCAAGCTGAACTAAATTTGGTATCTATGCCATCGACTGCATTATGTAAGAATTTGTGTTATGATGAAGTGTGTCATTAAAAGGTGCCTGTGTACTTTGAGTATTTCACTTCAGTCAACAGAGTGGCCTGCGTTATGCACTGCAGGTCACTTAGGTGTAAGTGGTGCCCTAGAAATGCTGTGTTGTCTTGTAAAAGCTACTTAGTCTTCCCTTTTTTAATCTACAAGGTGGAAAACCATTCAGTTTGTGGTTGTTTTCTTACTTTTAGACAATAATTGTTTCTCGCATTTTAGATACTTTGGAGCTGCTAAAGACTTACCCGGAGTTCGGGAGCTTTTTCAGCAAGCACGTAAGTAACAAACAGTGTTTTTAAGTTCGTTTTTCTAACAATTTATTACTGATGCCTACAAGTTTTGCTTCATGGAATGACCTTGTTTGCATAGGTATGTATGTATGTATCTGACCACAAATGGTCAAATACATACACCTTCCAAGAAGCTGTCTGCCCCTTTTATCCATGCTTCAGCAAAGATGTCTTGAACAGTGCTGTGTAAAAACTGGTCTTGTTTTCAGTCTTGATGCTTCAGTGGTTGCCGTACCTTACGTAATTCCCATTAAGTTTGTCCCCATCTACCTATTGGCAAACCTTACCTTGATGTCTTCTCATTTAAGTAATTACCTTGCCTTCATAGTAGAATGATTACTTTGCCTTGCATGATTACTGCATTCTATTCTAACCCAAAAACTTGTATAATAGAGCCAGCACTTAGACCATCATAATTGGAATCAGTCCGACTTTCATATTCTAGCCTTACCTATCTCTGAACCTTGACAGCCTAAGTTAACTTGTCATTGTTATTTCAGCGCCCCCACCTCCGCGGAAGACGAGAGCAGAACTCATGAAAAACATTAACGCAGACTATTATGGATATTGCGACGAAGATGATGGAATTTTGTACCAGATGGAGCAGGAGAAGGAAAAGAAACGTTAGCAGACATCTGTTTGCATTCAACATCTTTGACTGATCTCTTGGGAATGTTTATGGTCATTTATATAGCACTGTTTAGAGTCTTAGCATACATATGTTTTTAGGTATATTGCCAGAAGAAGTCACATACTATTGGCTTGAACTAGTTGTACTTTTTCTGACCATTTTATTAGAATCCAAATCTGAATTTAAAGAAGACATCTTCTGATTTTGGAAGGGCCCAGAAATCATAACCTGATTAAGTTAATGGACTTTAATGTGTATTTGATAGTGCTGACTGACATTTTGTAGAAATTTTGCTAGAAATGTTTTTCATTTAATAAATTTTGTTGTATGTTTGGCTTCAGTTATTGCACAAATGGTTGAGAAATGGCGAGAGCAACAACAAATCATCAAAACAGAAGATGATGATGAAAATGAAACAGCCAAAATTGAGGATAACGTAAGTGCTCAAATGTATGTTCAGGTAATTCCTCAAATGAAATTGTTGGGTAATCCAGCAGGATTAACTATTGTCTCTCTTGTTTTTATGACCTCTTTGGGGCACAGATAAATGATAGACTGATTTTTTTGTAGATTGTGTTTTACGAGTGTACATTATTTGTTGCAGTCAGACGAAATGTTGGAAGAACGGAAAAAGGAGATTCTTGGTCACTTTCAGCCATTTGTTGCACATGTACCAGTTCCATCACAGAAAGAGGTAAGATGCTCTGAGAAAGAGGCAATATCTTGTTTTCTCTTTTCTCATAAAATCCATTAGTTACCATTTTTGTGTTCAATCCGTGTTGTTGTTGTTGTTATTTTTGTTGTTGTTATATTCTTTATGATATACATATAATGATGTACAGTTTATTAGAAACAAGCATCAGATCTGATATTAGCTTGTAGCTTTTTTGGCTGCTGTAAGTTTTTTACTGTTGCTGTGAAGTTGTTATGAGTGCAATAAAATATGTTATGTTATGCTATAGTCCAGTCAAAGTGATGCTGTTGTTGCTTAATAAATCTGAGAATTGAAATGGTTGTAGGTGGAAGCTGCTCTTCTGGAACGCAAGAAAGAGCAGCTTCGGCAGCGGTACATCAGCGAGGCTCTTCGGCAGGAGCTGGAAGAAGCGAAAAGTTGAGCATGGCTGACCTCTGTTCTGCCTTCCTCTTTCGTTGTACCAGCTGACTTTCCTCTCTGCTTCAAGTGTCACTGGTGATAGGCGTGAACTGGATGAGCGACCCAGCGTGACGTTTGTTGAAGTGCTGCATAAGTGACTGATGACATTAGAGTGGCTGTAAATATTTGTTTTTGTTGGTAAATCGCTAGCTGTCTTTTCTGACTGCATTTGGAGTTCCGATTAAAACTGTTCTGGTGATGAACACCTAAGACACTGCATAGTGTTTACATTGGCAAACACTTGACTCAAAAACGTTGAACATGAAATGTTAATTAACATGAAAAGGATGCTTAGTCCGTTTCAGCATACATGTAAATGGTTTTTTTAATAAATTAGTTTATTTATCATGGACTGATACTAGATAGCGAGAAGAAGTTGTGCTCGGCTCAGAGAAAGACACACCTGCATTAATTTTTACTGCAATTCAGAAAGGCAGAAAGATATAACTGGAGGATACAGCGGGTCAGTGTTCTAAGGTGAAGACTGAGAAAGCCCACATCTAAATGAGACCAGATGTAAGAGATGAAATCAGACCCAGAGTGCCACAAGTGTTTGCAAAGGCAACTAGGTTGGGATTATTGCAGAGAGGGGTTACAAAAAGAACTTTGAAATGAATGCATTTGTGAACGATTTCAGGATGGGAGTAACAGTGATGCTTGAGTATCCTGGTGACCGCTCAAGCTAGTGAATGTTAGGCATAATGACCCCTGTGCTTGACTTCAAAACTGCATATACCATCACTACATCCATAGTCCATGCTAAAGTCACCTTTTCCTGAACACAAACACTACTCAGTTAGCCTTCAAGCTGTCCAGAATGCTCTCCCTCGTATTCTCACCAGAACCCTCAAACACCAGCACATCACTCCTGTTCTTAAATCAATTAGCTTTAAAATACCTGAATGAAAGGAGTACAAAGCCCTGTCACTTACCTACAACACACCAGTGCTGAAAATCCTGCTATCCGTCATTTATTTACAGTCCAACCAGTCCCTTCAACCCGTTCCTCTTCCGCGACAATGCTTCGTCTTGCCGTCACCTCATCTTTAAAATTTGGCAATCGCTCAATAGCCATAGCTGCCCCACCGCTTTGGAGTAAACTCCCGCCAGAATTGCGACAGTTGTCTGGTCAATCATACGAACTCACCAACACTTCACCTCTTTCAATTTCTGCGCAGGTCTTTCACTCAAGACTGAAAACATTTCTTTTCCAAAAATCTTATCCTGATTCTTCCTCTTCCCCTTATCTCTCTTCTCGCTTCAATTTCAAACAGCATCCACCATAGCCGTCCGACTGTCTGAGTGCCTGACTCCTGGATCTTGACCCTTTTGCCTATCGATTTTGTTTTGACTGAGCGCCTGTGAATAAGCTGGTTCCCGCGACTTAGCTTTCGTTGAGCGCTGTAGAAATCTCGAGATTACGATTACGATTACCGTAGCCGTCCGACTGTCTGCGTGCCTGACTCCTGGATCTTGACCTGGAACCGAACCCTTTTGCCTATCGATTTTGTTTTGACTGAGCGCCTGTGAATAAGCTGGTTCCCGCGATTTAGCTTTTGTTGAGCTCTGTAGAAATCTCGAGATTACGATTACGATATAGCTGCTTCATCCCTCTGGAATGAACTCCTGCCACAATTATGACTATTATCTTATCTGCAGCTTGCCTTACTCGTGGATCTTGACCTGGAACCGAACCCTTCCCGCCTACCGATTTTGTTTTGAGTGAGCGCCTGCCTATAAGCTACTTCCCCCATGATTTAGCTTTCGTTAACCGCTGTAGAAATTTGCAGTTTACGATGGATCGCTAGATCACATCTGAACTCTCGACAAAAATCTCGAAAAATAAATAATCCATGTTGATAATCTGTGACTTAACTTCCGGTTTACTCCATTTTGTAGTGTTATGTTTTCGAAAAAGATAGTTTTAATGATTTCAAGTTATTATCTATAATTATATTAGTAGCAAAGTTTAAAGTTTGTCTGCAGTTTTGGCGTTTATCTGTTTTATTTAGAGACGGATATGAGTGACGCAGGCGATGCTGAAGGCAAAAACGCTGTTGAACATGTTCCGTTGTCTCAAAGCTTAACGGAAAAAGTCAAGCAGATGGCGTCATTCGATCAAGAAAACGTGGACTTGCTAGAAATAGCACGCCAGGAGTACAACAGAAACAAGAAAATAGTCATTACTAGCGTTCCTCTTATGACACACGATGTAAGTCACGTGGGAAAATGTAGGCTGAGAAATAGACGGTACAGCGGAGGTAATCGTAATGTCGAGATTTCTTGAGCGCCCAGAGAAAGCAAATTCGCTGGAACCAGCTTATTCACTGGCGCTAATTCAAAACAAAAATCGATAGGCAGATAAGGTTAGATTCGGTTCAAGATCTAGATTCAAGGGTCAGGCAGGCAGACATACGGGTATGGTGGATGATGTTTAGAATTTGAGCGGCGAGAGAGGTATTGGTAAAAGGGGAATCAGGATAGGATTTGTGGGAGTGCTTTCGGTTTTGAGAGAAAGACCTGGGCAGAGATTGCAAGAGGTGCAGTGTTGGTGAGTTAGTGGGATGGGTCAGATAATTGTTGTGATTCTGGCGGGAGTTTATTCCAGAAGGATGGGGCAGCTATAGCTATGAAGCAGTTTCCAGATTTTAAGGAAGAGGTGATGGAAGGGCAGATAAGTGTTAGGGTGGAAGAGGAGAAGTCACGAGTTGGGTTTTGGGGACTTGCCAAATCTCATCAGATTTTACTTGGTGATAGCTAAGAGCACAGAGAGCACCCCTGGAGTGAATGTATCAACTGCCATGGGATTCCACAGAGATTGTAGAAGTTTCAGCTATCTTGGAAGTCAGGCCGCTACCAATGGTTCCTCTGACCCAGAAATTTGGAGCCAAATAGCGATTGCTAGGTCATTTATGGTCTCTCTTTATAAGGAAATTTGGCATTCAAGCATTAATTTACGCTTAAAACCAAGCTCCAACTACAGTTTCTATGTGCTATCTGTTCTGCTATTTGGCTGTGAATCTTGGACAACCATCAAGGCCCTGAATAGGAGGCTAGATGCCTTTGACAGCGTCTGTCATCGTTCGAGAATTCAGATTGAGATTCTTCAGACATGTTGCACAGGCTCCGCCTGAGGAGAACCATGCACAGGCTCTGCGGGCAGCGATGACTCAACCCCCTAGGGATTGGAAGAGGCCATTTGGTAGACCTAGAACTATGTGGACCAGAACAGTTGAAAAGGATCTGGAACGAAATAGTTTTGGCCTGCATACTGCATGAAAAAAGGTCCAGGACAGAAAGGTGTGGCGACACATTGTGAATACGTTTTTACGCTCGTCTGATTTTGCCCCTAGAGAGAGCGAGATAGGAATTAGGAATTGTGCCAAGGATTGATAGAGGGGGAACAGCATTTGGTAATAATGGGAGTGTGTTTGTTAAGAATTGTGAGCCAAACAGACTATATTCAGTTGAAACTGTTTTGTTTTGTGTACAGGAAGCTAAAGAATTTCTTATGAACTTAGAATTTGTCAACATTGCTGTGAACAAAAAATTTCGACAGGGTATGTACATTCTAATAAATTTCCAAAAATGAATTTTCTTGGCTGAAACTGAATTATAATGATTTAGTACTATCTGAATTGAATTAATTATCTAGTGATATTCTTGACAGCCTCCTTATACTGTGTACGCATTTGTGCGTTAACATTGTATTTCTGTATATGCATTATATTTCAGTGTTTATGTTACATTTTGTGTTTGCATTACATTTCTGTGTGAACTTTGCATTACAGTTATGTGTTTACATTACATTTATGTGTTTAAATTTATATGTTTATGTTACAGTGATAGCGACAATGAAGAACGCCAAGGTTGCTGAAGATGCTGTTGCCAAGCTGAACAAAAGGATGTTTGCTGGAGGGGAAGTGAACGTGAAAGTCCTTCCTAACAGCAAGTTGCTGTGCATTGCACAGCTACCACTCACAATGGAAGAGCGTGACTTTCACTCGCTCGTCCAGCCCTTTGGAGAACTGGAAAGGTGTTTCATAATGCGTGGAAAGACAGGTATCAAGTTCAGGTGTTTTGTTGTGATGTACTGCCCTCTTATGACTTCTATAGCCATGTTTCTATTAGGGATGTAAAACGATAATCGAAAATCCGATAATCGGTTTCGAAAACGATTATCGGTTTTCTTATTCACAAAACGATAATCGAATTAATTTTTTTGTCATTTTCATAGTGAAAATTATAAGATATGCCAGAAAGAAATATTTCATGGATTTGTTTAGTGTTTACGATTGTTTTGATCCAATATTACCGGCAGATAAGAAGGTGCGTTTGTTCAAAATTTGTGAGCGCTCCGTGCTGCAATCTTAGCATGTGGGCGTGGCTTCAGGCGCGCCATTGCCGGGCTCAGCCCTAGTGCTCAGTGGGCGTCCGAGTTTATCCAGTAGGATGCACTGCACATCTGTCCTCATCCAAGACTATGTTTGCTGTACTGGCCGCTGCAGCCCGGGCAATGGCTCTGATCAGAGGTATGCCTAGCTTGCATCCATGCTGTCGTGGCTAATACTATTACTGCACAGGTATGTGGTCATATTCATTGAGCTGCGCATCATGCTGGAGGAACCTCTTGCAGCCGGCTCTAGCCAGGGCTGAAGCCACGCCCACATGCTAATGGCTACATTGGACCACGATTGCCGATATGATTACTATTATACTTTTATTTATGTTGTTTAATGAATAAAAGATTTCTTAAATAAACGTACAGTATAAATTATGTTCTTTTAAAATTTAAATCTATAAGTAGAAAATAAACATTTCGGTGTTGACTGACACTGCGTTGCATGTACGTACGTAACTTACGGTATGTAATACATAAAGTAACTTGCATTATATTTATTTAATAATATATTAAATTTGCTAATGCTAATTGCTATGAAGGCCAATAAAAACCGATATAACCAACCTAGTTTCTGTATTGCACATGGGATCAGTCGATGGTTGCCTTGAATGAGGCTGAAGAGAAAGCATAATCTTTTGGAGAAGCCCTGTAAACATCTGCTAGGTCAGGAAAACTAGGAGTCTGGTTATGATGGATAAGTGAACTGAAACATATGTAACTGGACATTTATGTAGTGGCTTTTGACTACATCCTGTAGGCAGTCCCTAGCCTGTTCATCCTTAGGGAAACAATGTTCAAACTACTGGACATTGTGCATGGGGGAAGTGGAGACTAGGTTCATTTAACCAAGGATTGATCAAGGTCTTAGGTAAACTGCCATACTAAAACAAGGCAGTTTATCTTGGACCTGAGTAATCAGCAATAGACAGGTGCATAATTACTAATTGCATGTTTCATTTAATCTTTTGTTATTTCTGATTGTTGTAGGATTGAGCAAAGGCTACGGTTTTGTCGAGTTTGTCTGCAACCGAGCCGAGTCGGAGGTCATCCGGTGCAAACTTGATGGAAAGTTGCACAATGGCTCAATGCTGCACTGTGACTTTGTCAAAGAATCAATCGTCGACTTTGAGCAGCTCAACTCGTCATGTCTCTGCGTTGGCAATCTGCCAATGGACTTCGCTGATGACTCTCACCTGCGAAAGGTGTTCAGCGCTGTTGCTGAGCCACTCTTCTGTCGTGTAAGCCGAGTTTATTGCTGTTCATTTACAGTACAGACCCGTTAACATGCGCGGATGTTGGAAGTAAAATCCACCTCAATCTTAAATTTTTATTCAAGCTGAAAAGCTGATGCTTTAAAAGTTAGACTGTCTTTCTGGAACAACCTTCCACTGAAAATCCAAACTGCTGTGACTGCAGCAGCCCCAGAAACATTTCAAGGTTATCTGAAGTTGCACATTTTGGATTGTTAGAAAAGATAGACATATTCTAGAGGTTTAGGAAGGGCACTGTACTACTATCCAGATACGTCCATACCAAGATACAGCTGTCCACTGTACCTGCTAAGTGTGATTACGTTATGATATCTATCTGTATCTGCATCTGATTTTAATAGGTGGCTCGAAAAGATGACAAGCCCGTTGGTTTTGCTGTTGTGGAGTTCTCCAAACCCGAACAAGCAGAGGAAACCTATAGCCAAATTCAAGGCCATATGATCGGCGACCAGAAAATTGACATAAAGTACTGCATACCTGGGCATCTGGCGCCAGAGGCATTTAACCGGCATCTGAGATTCCTTGTTAGTTGTTGCATTTACGGAAGAATTTACATCCATTCACGAATTTATCAATTTGTTTAGTGTTTTTGTAATTTGTTTTATTAGTGCGTTTATTAGTTTATTGATTCCTCAATTGTCTATGTTGTTTCGACACAAGTTTCTTAGTTCATTCAGTCATAATTTCGTAGTTGTTTCCGTAGTTCATAAACTCTTTGTAGACGTAATGATTATTTAATCAGCAGTGTTGATTGGTAATAAAGTAAAAGTAACATGTTACTGTACTTATGTAAACGTTTCTACTTGTAACAAATTATTAAAAATGGAAATACTTTTAACCCCTTTAGTGTGGATCCCGAGTATACTCGGGGTGGGGAATCCTTTCCCATAGCATGGATCCCGAGTTAACTCGGGTAGGGATAGTATTCACCATCCACTTGGCATGGAACCCGTATAAACTCGGAATAACATCAGAAGGCCATGGCTGTTGTGCAAAGGGAGTCACAGCACATGCTGTAGTAGCCCTGTAGCAGCCTGGGCCTAGTTACATCATCACTGGTGGGTGTTAGCCGGCTGCCCCCGTGCCTTATTGTAGGTCAAAATTGCAGGTCGCGTGATGTGGACTGTGTCCTGTCCCGTGCTTTGAAATATATGACACCAAATTCAATTATTGACATGCTGTTACTTTCCTATCATACAGTAAGTCTATGTTCTTTGTGGTGCTGGCCACCAAT
Organism: Norana najaformis; assembly: GCA_964023275.1. NCBI lineage: Eukaryota > Metazoa > Annelida > Clitellata > Crassiclitellata > Hormogastridae > Norana > Norana najaformis. The sequence continues at coordinate 36,820,177 of OZ029913.1, read as the reverse complement.
TTTGACATGCCTTCGTGCATGACGGGTGTTCTTCTTCTATTGTATGTCTGCCGAAAATGTGCGGAAAATTTCTTTTCAAGTGAGAAAACAAAACAAAACAAAATTTTTGATGATGGTAAAATGAAACGAAACTTACAAGATTATTTCCAGAAAGGCATGGTATCGTTATAACAACAATATCTGGAAAAAAATTTTGGGAAAAAAATTCCACCCTAGCAGAGAGTTAACAAAAAAGAGTTCCCACGCTAAAGGGGTTAATTGTAATATTCAGTAATATTTATATCATTTTAGTACTTTTATTTCATTATGACGATGATTATGAGTTCACTACTCGTTACTTTTATGCATCGGGTGCAGATATACAGTATTAATAATTTTGCCTCTGAAAGGTCAATTGAATGATTGGCAGCACATGGGCAACATGTAGCACCTGTTCCTCAGGAAGTGGCTAAAATAGCTTGACAGTCACTAATTACTGTGCTGACGGGATGGGTGTTCGTCTGTCAGATGGTTTGAAATCAGTTTTGGGGCAGTTGTAATTTAGGAGTATGTGATCATCCATCCACATCCAAGATTCATTTTACTTAGTGGGTGTTCATAATGAATGATCATTGGAAATAATTAAATTAAAAGATAACTTATCAGGACTAACTTGAGATTGGCTTCCCTGGCCAGCTGTTTGTCCCATTCTACCAAAGAAAGATTTGTGGTGTTTTTGCTTTTTTTGCATACTGGCCCACATCTCTGGAATTTACTAACACTGACTTTGCAACCTTTATTATCTTATCTCTTTTTGGGCCTCTGTTGAGTTTATCCTCTAAGAGGTGCTTTATAAATCTCAAAATTACATTTGCAATTTGCAAACAGTTTCAAGACATTGTGTTCCAGCCTTTTGTGGCAAATTCATAAGTTAGCACAATATAAATATCTGATTAGTGACAAAAAAAGGATATTGCATCACGCAATTACTTAACGGATAACTGTATGTTCAGGACGTCAAAGAAGGAGCGGAGCCAAGTGTTGCAAAGGTGCTGCCGATGAACACATTACGTGTTGTAGCTCATCCGCCTCCAGTTTGTTCCGTCTTGGTAAATCTGTTGGAAAAGTATCCATCAGGTGAGTATTAGTACTACAAATAAGCTCAGTCATTTGGCTGTAGTATGCTTGTATGTTTGCATGTATGTATGTATATATGTATGTGTATCTGTGTGAAGACACTTATATAGTGCCTTTTAACCTTGGTTGAGCTGGTTTTGCGACACAGGTACCACAATTTATTTAAGCTACTACAGCTGGTACTAGGTGTGGTCCCTTTATGCAAATATGGGAATGGAGACATATGCAGTATGTTAAGTGCACCTGCTTTAAAACTGATGCCCTCTGCAGGGCTTAAAGCCAGCTGCAGCCAGCAACTGTTGCTGCATATTGAGGCTTATTACAGCTGATACAGGCTAAATTAATGATGATGAGGCTGAATATTGTCTGGTGCAGCATGTGTATTGACTTTACAAAAATTCTTTCATGTGGTGCTACACAGCAAGTTTCAGCATTACGTTGTAACATGTCTTGCATGTTAAATAGGCAGCATCAGGAGGCTTGCCGCAACTGCGCGTTAAGCTGATTCGCATCTAATCAAAGCGGGTTACGTGTAAACGGGACTGTGCTGTAATAGAAATTATTATTCAAGTTTAATCCAAACTAGAAGAATTTGAGTTTATAGATTACAGATCTATTTCTTTTATTTTTAATTTCCTGTTTGTGGTTTATATACATGCATCTGTTGTGCATTGTGCATACATTGTTTTTATTTTCAAGTTCTGAAGGATTTCAAGCAGCTGCTGCTTCAGCTGCAGATGCATTTAAATGTGGAACAGCAGCAACTCATGTCTGACAAACCAGGTGAGTCAGTTACACAGTGATAATGTAAAGTAAGGTAAAACCAGCAGTTACACAGGGATACCCCATCCAAGTTGTAATGTAAGGTATGGTAAATACCAGCAATACCCCACCTGAATTGTAACTTAAGGGAAATACTAATGATGCCCCATCATATATGTTGTTTGTTGAATTATGGTGAATACTTGCAACACTTCAGAGTTATAATGTAAGGTACGGTGTCGTTAGGTTGGGTATGGTAAGGTAAATACTGTATATACCCGTGTGTAAGTCAAGAAATTTTGGAAGTCCAAACTGGGGGGTCACCGTATATGAGGGACGGGTCAAGCCAAAAACCCAATACACTGTGAGAGGACATAACACACTCGCCAGATGGTTATTTTCGCGCAGGCTGTGCCTTAAAGATCAATAGGTCTTAGTACTCTGCTGCCATGGAAAGGGTAATGCCAAATGCAAATTGCAATACTGACAGAGGGATGGAAAATCAATTATAGGTCATCAGCTTACACACAGTCATAGACTTTCCCTGTTCCAATAGTCAGAATGATTGGGTTGACTTGTATGTAAGGTCAGCTTGTACATTAGCATATACGGTGCTAGCAGTACCCCACTACAGTTATGATATTTGGTGAGAAATGGTAAACGCCAGCAATTTACCTAGGTAAGGCGTATGGTGCATTTATTAGGCCTAGTATTGGGGACTGGGTGATTTCAAGCCGAAGCATAGATGGAACAAGGAAAAACTAAAAGACAGATGAACAAAGAACAACAAAGGTTGTGGAAGTAAGAGAAGATGAGAGAGAGAGAGAGAGAGACTGAAAGAGAGACAGAGAGAAAAAGGCTTGCTTGAACTCTTCCTGTTGCATAACAGGGTAAAGTAATTATCTGTTGCATTCTAGGTCTCCTCGGTGAGGCTCCAAACGTCAACAGTCCATTGAACACTCCTGGATTCCAAGTTTCAATACTTGCAGTCATGCTTGGTCATGAACTCCAACAGGTAGGCATGAATTATGCACCACGGTCAGCTATGGCAATGCCATCTATACAGGCCTAACTTACATTAATCAGCTACAATCTGTTTTAAATCGCTGCGGCTCAGTTGAACAAGGTTTTACCTAGGTTTGGGCATATATAGTTCCATGTGGGAGGAACTGCACTGGTTACTTGTGCAAAACCACTGAGATTAAGATCTTAATGCTTATGCATAATTGTCTTGCAGATTGCTCCACATTATCTTAAGGAGGTATATTTCTCGATGTCATTCATCTCTGACTGCAGATTTCTTTGTTCTGCTGCACAAGGTGACTTGTGGCCTGAATTTCCATGGTCCCGCATAAATGTAGCTGTGGTTGGTCCGTCTTTCTGGAATAAGTTGCCTAGCAACATGTGACATGAGCTTCTTGGCCTTTCTCTGCCTTTTCTGGAAGCTCTTGAAAACCATTCTGTTCAACTGTGGTTTTGTGTTGTTGGTCGAGAGCGCCTCTGATGAGTTTGTCTTGGTGTGGTTTAAATTTGTGATTACAGTTGCAGTGGTGTCTGTCTTTGTGGCTACCTACATATCTTAACCTTTATATGAACAGTTTCTTACCTTATCTTGCCTTCCAAAAAACAGTTTTATGACCTTGGTTTTCCCTTGCAAAAATAGTTTTATGATATGCTGCATTTTTGTGATGTGTTGCAATGATAGAGTGGTCTCCATGTTATTCTTCCTGTTTCAGACGCAGCCAAATGCAATGTCTAACTCGGCGATTCTGGGAATGTTGCCTGTAAGTTCAATTCCTAATTCAGTGCCTAATTATGTGGAACTTTTACAAGCAGAGCGACTATTTCAACTGTTTTCAACTGCAGGGTAGCCTTTTCTGCAATTCTGCCCTAGATCAGTTACACAGCTGTCTTCTAAGTACCTCTTGAAGACTACTTGAATCATTTGAAACCAAAGTGACAATTTCTACCCTTAAACCGCAGCATGAATGTTTCAGTACATGTCAGCTGCAGTGTTGCTGTTGCAACCCCAAGGTAACATTCAGGCCATTTAAAACTGCATAGTAACTACACATATATGGAAATTTTATGGTCAGTGATGTACTATTTCAGCGGGAGGTTACTTTAAGCCAATTTAAAGCTACAGAGTAACTATATGGAAACTTTAAAGACAGTAACATAACGAGACATTAATGTAGCACCTCTTAATAGTGCAGTGCATTGCATGTCAGGCAGTTGTTTATGGCTTCAATTATGTGTAAACTGTTGAAATATGGTTTGCACTCCTCCACAAAATCTCCTCAGAAGCATGGTCCTGAGGTCAGAGCATCTTTCTTCTGAGGTGCAAACATGGCCACAGCAACATAAAGCATGATGCCATTTTAAACCTGAGATCACATTACCCAGATAGGGTAAATGTCACAGGCTGGGTAATTTTGTAAAGCTAGAGTATCCAAGTCCCTGACTGTGTTATACCAGAATTCTTGTTATGATGTAGTGTGTAATAAATAGGTTCCAGTGTATTTATGTGTATGTATCTGAACTTTTATGTAGTGCATTTTAGAACCTCTCAAAGGCACTTGAGAGGTTCTTAAAGGTACTTACTATAGAAGCTGTCGTGTAAGAGTTATGTTGTTTTGTTTTGTTTCGTAGCCGGGTTTCAACATGCAGTCAATGTTTGGCAGTTCAGGAATTGTGCAGGCATCAAAACTCATACAGGCAATGTGCGATGATGATGATAATGACGATGATGATGAAGAAGCAAACCAGCAAGGTGCAGTGGAACAAGAGAATGAGAAGGATGTGGAAAAAGTGGAGCCAGAAAAGATGGAAGAGGAAAAGAAGGAGGAGCCAGACAAGGAGGGCAAAGACGGGGAGAAGACGCCAACTGCTTCGGAGGGAGAGATTAAGCCACTGATGTCGGTGACGCCTGCTGTTCCTTCGCTGATGGGGTCTGGTGCCAATCTTCTGACTGACTTGGATGCTCTGCTTGGCTTCATTCAGAAGAACTACAAGAGCCATGGAAAGCACCCATTTGCTGTGAAGAAGCCTGATGCCACAACACAGGAATCAGTGGTGCCAGCAGGACAGGTTGCTGCTGCAGGTGAAGCTTCGTCATCTGAGAAGAAGGAGAGCATCCTTGGCGAGGCACCAGCGCCAAAGCCTGGTCTACTGGGAGCACCGCCACCTCTTCTGTCTCAGCCAATCACCCTCAACCGACTGAACCCAACCGGTGTCAACCCACTTCTCGGTTCAACCATTGAAAAACTTATCCAGCGCCACATCTTCATGGGTCCTGCAAAGATGACTGCGGCACTGGCAAACTCTGATCCACAGTCTGTCGTCAACCTCATGGATGTTCCTCTCGTTCGGCCTCTCCTGCCCACTGCTGCTCCCGTGGCCCCTGTTGCCAAGGGTGATGGTCTTATGGGGGCCCGTCCTCCAACAGCACCCCCAGTTGGCCTGATGAAGATGAAACTGGGATCAGAAAAGAATACCAGCACTGGGATTTTGGGCGATGGCCTCATGGGTAGTGCCCCTGGGGCGGGAATACTTGGGAGTCGTCCCCAGTGGGGTGACGGGCTAATGGGCAGCAAACCATGGGAGATGGAAAAGAAAAACAAACCGTGGCAGGGAAATAATTCTAACTGGGGCACGGGGGGGTTTGGCAGTGGAGGAGGAGTTGGTGGTGGTAGTGGTGCAAATTTTAGTGGTAGTGGTGGAGGTTTTGGTGGTAGTGGTGGAAATTTTGGTGGTAGTGGTGCAAATTTTGCTGGGAGTGGTGCAAATTTTGGTGGCGATGGTGGTAATTTTGGTGGTGGTGGTGGAAATTTTGGTGGTGGTGGTGGAAATTTTAGTGGTAGTGGTGGAAATTTCAGTGGTGGTGGTGGTAGTGGTGGTGGAGGTTTTGCTGGTGGAAATTTTGGCAGCATTGGTGTAGGTTTTGGTGGGAGTAGCGGAGGCTTTGGAAGTGGTAGTGGAGGAGGTTTTGGTGGTGGCAACAGTGGGAATGCTGGCAGTGGTGGTGGATTTGGTGCTGGTGGAAGTTTTGGAGGTGCAGGTGGTAGTGGAGGATATGGTAGTGGTGGAGATTATGGCTCTGGAAAAGGTGGTGGGAACTATGGTACTGGTGGGTGGGACAGTAACAAAGATAAGCCTTGGGAAGGTGGGAAATCCTGGGGTGGGAACAGTTCTGGTGGGAACCGAATGGGTGATGGAAGAGGAATGGGCAGTAACACGTGGGACAGTGGAAGAGGGCGTGGCAGTGATTGGGATTCGGGAACACAGAGTGGGCAATGGGATAGCCAAAGAGATTATCAGGGGAGCTGGAATGAAGGGAGTGGTGGCATGGGTTGGGGTGAAGGGAGCAGTGGATGGGGCGACAGTGCTGGGAAGTGGAACTCGGGACAGCAGCAGCCACAAAGTTTTGGCCAGGGTCAGGGTCAGCAGCCATCTCTTATGGGCGATCCACCATCCGCATCATTCGGAATACAGGTCAGTTAGGTTGATCTTTTGTTCGTATCTTTTTCTTATTTGGTGTGGTGTTGAATCTGGTTGCCTCCAGTTCCCATAAAGTTCCCATATCCCATAGTGGAAAGAAGGAGAGGCAATCTCTGATGTAAAGTAAAGCTCCCTTGTCCTATAGTGGAAAGTAGGCAGGCAATCTGTCATGTGATGTAAAGCTCCCATACTTGAAAGTGGAGATTAGGGCAGGTGCTCATTTTCTGCTTTTAGGCCCTTGAACTGAAAAGTTGCTACATAAATATTCTGAATAAATAAATGTCAGCAACCGTTGATTTTGATGCTGCTGTTTCACTGACCTATTGGATTTTGGCTGGATCTCCAGTGAATCTTGATTGCTGATTTTGGTTTAAGTTCAAAGCAACAAATGCCTTGTGTGATAACAGCACTATAGAAGTTACCAGATTATATTAGGTTAAGTTTTTATGTTTTTCATTCTAGAGTGGTAATCAGGGTTACGACGCATACTACACAGAAAACAAAGATTCCAGCTGGGGCGATCAGTACAAGGTCAGTTTCTGATCTGTGCCACCATGGCATCTGTATTTAACATTTATTCTGATGTATTTAGTAATTGATCAGGGGCCGTATGCATGAAGCAGAAGTAAGCTATTCGCCGAATAGCGCCTACTCGCCGAATAACTGTTCACCGAGTAGCCGCCGACGATAAACGGTATGCATGAAGCAGGAGTAGAGAGCCGAATAGCTACTCGCTGCACCCAGTGAGCGACGGAATATTTCTCACGCAGGGTTCGCCTCTTTTAGCCTGTTTTGGCTGCTGGCGCATGCGCGTAGCTATCTAAAGAGGACACAAGCTTCTTTGCTAGGAGGAGTGTTTACATTATTGTCGCGTGTTAGTTTAGAAATATTAGCTAGAACGGAGTGCGAGAAAAGGGCAGCGCAAGCCAAATTTCATAGACAAATAGGTGCAGTGCACGTAGGGGATAGCACAAGAGACGGACGCTATATAGTCCAAATTGCAGGGTGCAATGACAGCACGGGGCAAAGAGGCGTGTAAACTAATATTACCTCCATCCCAAAGCAGGTTTACTGCTTGTAGTTAGTGTGTTATATGTTGATATTAGTAATAAAAGTTTTACTCTTTCGTATCTTTTAACATAAATAATGCTTATGTGGTATTTCAAGTCAGGCTAATGCCCATTATCAACATTCTTCCTCATTGCAAAGGGCTGTTGTAGTTGGTTATGGTTTTTTTAATGCAATTTACTTTGGTTAGATTGCAATCTTTGCCATGCACTCGTGAATGTGTGCATGCCCAAAGCCCACCACATGGAGATTTTGACAAGAAGTTCTCCACAGCTTATCCGCTTTCAGCTTTCATGAATGTCTTTAAGATTTCCAGTAAAATTTGGAATTATACGTAACCCTGGTCAATGCTATTACCCTTCTCCAAAGACTAAGGAAGAAGTACAGATAGACCAATCACAGCGACAAAGACAGGGAGATGAATGAAATACACCCAAACAGAGAAACACTGTGCAACAAATGAGAAACTTGTAATTGTAATCATGACAGTTTATACAGCATCGTCAGTAACAAGCTACTTCAAGGGTGTTTTATAATGTCAAATGTTTGCAGAACAAGAGTCCAACAATAAATGATAAATGGACGATGTATAAAAATCAAAATCAAATGCTGATACTACAGTTAGACAGTAAACAGAAAATCTTAACTGTGAGTAAATAGGATCTCAAAAGTCTCTTAAAAATAAAATCATTCTCGGCTTCTTGGATGGCTACAGGAAGACTATTCCAGGCACAGAAACAGAGGGAAGTGAGACAAAGCAACAGAGACTAGTGTATGAGACACAAGAAGGACGCCCACAACGAATAAGTCTCTGGCAGCTGCCAAGCAATAGCTCATTTGATTTGATTTGATAACTTATACAGCGCTTCTTACAGAACAAACTACTCAGAAGCACTTCCAGCATGAGAGCCCCTGGGAAGCACAGACCCACAGACAGAGACACAAAAAAGACACAATGACAGACAGAGACAGATAAGTGAACAAGACAGTAGAATCAAGAAAACCTCCCGCAATCTGAACCCATTTGATAAATCCTGCTTAAATCAGCTGACGAACGAGCCATCCAAATGCCCAGGGTTTGTTTGCTGAGAAGTGATGCACTTGGTTTTCACTTATCAACTTCCATAACAATACAGAAAATGTTGCAGTGATGATTCTTGGATTTACAAAAACACAGTTATGCATTAATGATTCCTGAAATTACTAAAAGACATTATCAGTTGGTCCCTTGCCACCTTCCCTGCAGCTACTCATGCCTGCTGCTTGATGGTTTTGGTTTGGGTTATGACTGTAGTGCCGTTGTCAACATCTTCATCATTGTCCATGATAATGTTGTCAAAGACATGGTTCAGTTGGAATCCGGCCTTCACATAGAATTTGGCCTTTGCTGCATCAGCTTCTTCCTGGCTGGGTAGATTAACACATTTTGGCATCTGAAGCATGAATGATTTAACGACACGGCTGATGACTCGACTTGCCGTTGATTGATCAACTCCAAAGAACTCTCCAGTGATGCTTCGGAATGTTCCGGCTGCATAGAAACTTTAAGTCGGCATCACCTGCAATTGTACAATTCCTCCTTGATTAACAAAACAGAAATTTCTATTTGCTGTCATAAACTGTAATACAACAAATCATCTCTGTGTGAATTTGTATTTTGTGTATCGTTATTAGTTATTGCATTACATCTTGCCTAAAAGTAATAATAAGGTATAAATAAAGAACATATGCCTGTAATTTTCATTTGCTGAATGCAGAAACAGCACCATATTCAGCATTTCCTGTTCAGCAAAGGATTTGTTTCAAATTGGGACTTAAGTTTATAAAACATTACTATGGCCAACCACAATACTTAATATCAGTCCTTATTCCCAAGACTTGTCATTATTCTGCAAGGTCATAAGATTGTCTTTCTCTGGCCATACCTTGGACTAGAACTGTTCTGGGTAATCGGGCTTTTTCGGTTGTTGGAATTAAATTTTGGAATTCCCTCTATGTGTCTGTTCATTCTGCTCAGTCACTTTTGTCATTTTCTTCTCAACTTAAAACGTACCTTTTTCAAATTGCTTATCCACCGTAGGCTGCCTCTCTGTCCTATGGACTGACCTTTTGGATATTGACCTGATTGCGGCTTGGCTTTGGTGCGCCATCGGTTGATGCGGCTTGGCTTTGGTGCGCCATCGGTTGATAGCTTGTGCATTAGACACCGGCGCATTAGAAGTTATTATTATTATTATTGTTATGGTTGTAGTTCTTTTGTTGTAGTTGTTGTCATTGTTATTATTGTTATTATTATTTTATTATTATTATTTATTATTAATATTATTAGTAGTATTATTGGTGTGTTACAAAGCCAAATGAATACTACACATAACCACGCAATAAATAATTTGCTTTGCCATTTCTTAAACACAAACACAAAGAAATTTAAGTTAGGTTTAGATGTGGCACGAGTTAGATTCTACTGTGGCTGTGAAAAATTACTGTTACATTTAGCTCGACATTAATAGTAGGCCCTACCTGCATCGCGCAGACCCATGTCGTGGCGAATTCCACATCGCCGTAAGTTCGTCACAAATTACTAGCAATGTGACGATAAAAACGAAACGCATCATAAAGCTCGTCATCCGACAATGAATCGAGAGGATTTCGACGATCCATAAATACTTTTTGACGTCGTAAACTGCGTTGAATGCGACGAGTTGGGACATCCGCCATATTGAATTCTTTCTCTTACGTTGGAGTAGACCACTAACTCCTGCTAGCTAGGTCGAGTAGAGATACTCCACGGATACCCCAGAGTTGTGCGCTACTATGTCTTCATGCATACCGAAATAGGTTCTCTACTCGGAGTAGGCCGAATTTACCCTGGAGTAGCACTTACTCCTGCTTCATGCATACGGCCCCAGGATGGCAGATCTGTACTGTGGCTTACAACACTGTCAGATACAGAGAACTTAAGCAAGGTGAGCATGGTTTGTTACTTAAACTGGTGACGATTCATGCAATTTACTAGGCCAGTTATACAAAATACTAGGCCATGTGTACAGTGAAGTTAACGAAACCAAGGGTGGTTAGTACTTGAATTGGTGACTATCTGTGGAATACCATGCTGTTTGGACAAAGTTGTCCTGCTGTTCCTCCAAAGTCAGCTGGGAAGCTAAGAAGATGTCCTGGTTGATTGCTGAGGTCATGTATGTGCTTCTGGTTGTTGGGTTTCCACTGCCTTTGGGTTATTCATTCTTTCAACCCCTCATCTGCTTTTGAGACGAGCTTCTTTACGGCAGCATAACTTTTAACCTACTGATATGCTGCCTTACAGAAGCTCTCAGGTAAGGTTAGATTTACCAGGAACCTTCAACTGCCATATTCATGACCAACTAAGACATTGATTTCTATTTATTGTTACTAGACGGGGCATTGAAATTTTGGATTATCACTCAGAGCAAAACACAGCAGGCGACAGAGGGTGTTAAGTAAGTAAGTAAGTAGCCTTTATTTGAATCAGTTAAATGCACAGGCATATTATAGACTGTGTGTTTGAGTAACTGAATCAAGCTTGAACCACACCACCATTAAAAGCCAAAGGACACCTTGGATGAGATGGTTCATTCAATTCAATCATGGTTTATGTAACTCCCCTTAAAATTACTATTCAGAAGTGTTGCCAGCCCAGTGGCCATAAGTAGAAGGAGGTGATATTTAAACCACCTGCTGCTGACTAATGTTTTCTCCCATATTATGGGTGCAGGGTATATTCAGTGTAGTCATATACATAGGCAGACGGAATCTACACTGCTTGCATTCTCACACTAATTTCTAAGTAATAAGCAACAAATTATTTAAAACCTGAAGAGGACTTTGAGTTAAGTGACGTACAAAACTATCGATATTTTGTGGCCACAGACTGAATTTTTTTGCAAAAATTCTGTAAAGTTGACAAATTTAGCATTGGTTCCTAAGTTAACAAATTTTTCTTGCTGTAGCTGGAAGTTGCACCCAATTTGTCAATAGCCAAATTTGTATCAATCCAGTACTATTACTGTAATAGATATCATTGAGCTAAGGTTTATATTAAATATATCTTAACATTACATTACCATTCATCATAGGGTGGCTATGGCAGTAACGATCAGTCTTACTACGGAAGCAACTGGTCCGCTGGAATGAATGATGCTAGCAATTCAGCATCTGCGGTAAGCAATGGTTGATAATTAAATGGCTAGATCTGAGTGTCAAGTAAGTCTACAACTTGATCTTTGGGTCTGAGTTATGTGAGTCAGTTACATAACATATTCGGTTGAGTTATGTGTATTTCATACATTTAACAAATGCCCAAAGTAAGACTAAATTACTAAAAAGAATATATGAGCTCAGATGAGCTTAGATTATGGTACATCTGAAGGAATCGGCAGGTGATAGGTCTTTGGATTCAGAGGATGTGAGGTCTTTGAACTCTCGGGGATGCTAGGTCTTTGAGCTCGGACGGTCTTAGATCTTGTGTGACACCTTTGAACTCAAAAGCCAATAGGTCTGCTTTAACATCTTTAACTCAAAAGATATTAGTAACAGTGTTCAACAGTTTGAAAGAGGTTAGGACTTTCCTGATATTTCTAAACTTGGAAGTCATTAGATATCCTTTGATCTTTGAATTCTGAAAACATTAGGTTATATGTGACATAGGACATGTGTATTAAGTGATGCATGCTAGGTCTTATGTGAATGTTCATATACTGTCATGGCCGAAAGTTTGGGACCAACTTATTTTAATGAACAAATTCACTGAAAGAGGATGGATTCTTAAAAATAAACATTATTTGCACTGCTATAAATGTCTGTGCAATGTTTAATGTCACCAGATATTAGAACCAACAGTCAATATTTGCAGGTATATCCTTTGTTCTTAACGACAGGTTATATATGGTGTGGAATCGATTGGGCAAGTTTTCTGTAAAACTTGGGTGTTATCTTGTGCACCCATACGGCTGCCTTAGAAGTTGGATTGTGGACAGAGACCTTCAGTTTACGCATTCTCAATGATGTTCAAATCCAGAATGCTTCTAGACCCTGGCTTCATTCATGGAATGTGCTTCTGCATCAGCCTGGATTGACAGTCTTTGTGTAGTGATATGCTGCACCATCCTGTTGAAAGCGGCTGATATTGTGGATGTTGACGAAATTTGGCAGTTTCGCTTTCAGGATGTTCAGATATTCAGTTCCATTTATTGCCTGTCCAGCACCCAATACCTCTCCCACAACATGATCTTTGATGCCTGCTTCACTGTCACTATGGCATTCTTGGGGTTATGCTGTTGGTTTGGCATCTCTCGTCTCCAAAGGTGTTACATAACATCTCTGAAGTAGGCAGTGTATAAATATCTTTCTGTCTGTTTGTTTATTTGTCTGTCTGTGGGTTTTGCACATCTGTGTATATGTTTAGTTATGTTTGAAGTTTTCTCTCTGTCTGTCTGTCTGTCTGTCTAATTGTCTGTCTGTCTAGTTGTCTGTCTCTCTAGTTGTCTGTAATTCTGTAGTTCTGCTGTAGTTTTCTATGTTTAATTGACTGACTGATCTAAGTTTTGTCTCTTGGAGGATATCCACGTGCCCAGGTTGCTTATTACATGTCAGGCCCAGGTGTTGCTGCAGCGGTCCTGAGAACTACACATCTGACAGACTGAACCCCTGGAATCAGACAAGCATCTTAAAGCGATCCTGACCTTCGGCATGACCTTGACTGCTTGTCTTAAGACTACTTTAATCTTTTGTTGTCCTTTCTTTTCTGCCATTTGTGTCTCGTTCTCCCTTTGTTCTTTTGTCGTAGTTTTATTACTTTGCACTACCGCCAGGTATCACATTGCAGTACACAAGACATTATATTAGACTTCTTTACACCAAATATTACATTGCATTACACAAGATATTACACGATTACCTTGCATTGCTCCCAACAGTACTGGTACTATGCATTACACAAGGTATTGCAGTGCATTACACCAGATATTGCATTGCATCCTCTATTCTTTCCTGTTTACTGCATTATTTGAACAGCAGTGTATCTTTACTGCATACATTTTCTTACTTACTCCGACTTTTTTCTGACAAAGTTTCAATTATGGTATTAGTAAGCTATCTTACTCTGACTGTTCTGAAAAAGTACTTGGTGCGTTGTTGAGCTGTCACACTCCAACCTTGTTCTCACACACAATTGCTACTATGGTGAGCTATCTTGTATAGCTCTTTAATTGGTTGTCTTGGATATGACTTAACACTGTTATCGTCATATTTCAGGTTGTACTGCACGGGCGTCCGGCCTCCTTCTGTTCGTGGCTTGGCACATGCATTGGCTGATTGGACTAGTGTTTGATTACATCAGGTTTCGCCAAACCATACAGTTACTGTAACCTGTAAGAAACGCACGTCCAGGTCTCTCTTTCTCTTCTTTGCTCCATCTTTGGTCTCTGTCTGCAACTGAAAACTTACTTCTGAGCTTATGTCCCCTGGAAAGAGTTTCTTATGAAGACTTTTGAGTTCTGACTTGAGAAACTGCAGCCCCTGAACTCACTCTGACTAGTTAAACTCTGCTACCTGAACACGGCTCCTTCTGTCTATCTTTCTCTCTCAGCCTGCTCATGAAATTACCTAAATTACTCCAGTCTAAAACCCCTTCATATTCAATCAGACATGCATTATATCACCCTGTTAATATACTCTTCTTCTGTCTTTCTATAGACTAGGTGAAATTACATAAAGAAACAAAGCTAATACTCTGAAACATTTTCCCTGCAATCTATTTTGAACACTACCTTCACTCTCAACTTGCTGAATTTCCCCTCATAACTCACCCTTCTAGCAATACACTTTCTTAACTGGCTCGGACAGAATTTTACTCGTCAAGCAGCGATGCTATCATCATTACTCGAATACACGTTGCAACAACATCTAAGAAAAAATTTCCTTGATCTATTAATCTGTCTGTCTCTCTCAGATAATTCTTTACCTGCCAAACAAAAGACAGTCGTACTTACCTTTCAAAATCAACTCCCACTGCTCCGTTACTTCCTAATGTGCAGTCATTCATTACTTCTTACAGAAATCTTATCACAGTGTGGAAAAATGTTTATCTGATTCAGTGCATGCAGACAATCATAAGCACCTTTACTTGCTCAAACTTCAACAATAACTACAAAATTCCAACATAATCATTGTTAAAGGTGCACACCGAGTTGTTTGAATGACTCGGTTGAAAACTTATCAGAATTGGATCGAGTTTGTCTGTACCGTCAGTCTTCCTAAAAGTGTTTCTGTGACTTTTTGAGATCTATATGGCTTTTCAGCTATTCTTCTCTGTGTATCTTGTCAACTTGTCATATTTCAACTGTTGACATCGACATCCCAGTTACACCAGTCTGTCTCTGCCACTCTTAATGAACGTCAACCCTTCCCTGTCCTGCCATACGAGGGTGTGATTTGTGGCTGGCAGCAGTAAGAGGAAAGACCTTTTGGCAGAAGTGAAAATTGCTCCCTGCTGCCATACATGGTACTATCTGAACTCCACATAGAACATGAGGTTCTACCAGACCAGGGCTATTCTCCAATCCACTTGTAACCAATTCCATGGTTGCTGTTTTTTGCTGATTAAGTTAGGGAGTGTTCTGACACAACAGAAAATCAGCAGTTTGGCTTTTTAACTGTCAACCTTTCTAATTCAGGTCAACCAGGGCTCGAATGCCAATGCACCAGCCAGTGCCAACAAACAATTTGGCCAACAGTCGCAGGACTACAGTGGCAACACAGGGTACACCAACGTGGGTGGGTATGGACCCTACGGGGCCCCGCTGTCTGGTGCCAGCGAAGGAGGAACAACTGAGACTGCTTACAAAGCAGATGTTTCCGGTGGAGGTACCGGAGGGTTTTCTTATGGAAGCACGAATGGGGGAAGCAATCCAACAACAAGCGTTGGAGACACATCGTCGACTATGACTGGTGGATGGGATCAGAACATGTACAGCCAGTACATGCAACAGTATATGCAACAGTTAGCGGCTTACCAGGTCAGACAGTATTACAACATATACTTAGAGAGGATGAAGAGTGGTAGGGTCAAGTAAGGTAGGGTCGAGTTAGACAGGGAGAAGTAGGACAGAGTAAATTAGATAGGTATGTAGTGGTGTGTGTATTATGTGTGTGTATTTTATCAAGACACTTAATATAGTGCCTTTAAGGACTTCTCAGAAGGTAGGGTAACGTTAGGTAGGATAGAGTTGGGCAGGATAGAGTTGTGTGGGGTAAAATCGGCATTCGTATATTGCATGCCACTGGCTTCAAGAGTCCTCAAATGTTGAAGGATGTTCGGCTGAAATGCGAACACATCTGCTGCAGGCCACTAAATTGTAAATCTAATTTAGTCTAATATCTAGTGTAACAACTTTGTTATGCATGAGGTGTCCTTTGGTTTCACTCCGTAACGTAAAATTCAAGAATGTCGATTGAGACACTGTGGCCGCTTAGAGTAGGCTCACTCTGTCTTTGTATAGTTGAATATCTTCATGTGTTTTATCTGCTTTTATTTCTAGCTGCCTTTGTACGTATTTCTATCTGTGCTATCTTCAGTGTGTTGCTATGTTTGTGTGGATTTTTTATCCTGTACAAAACTATCCCTTTCTTTTTCTGTCTGTCTGTATGTATGTCTGTCTATCCCTACGTTTGTGTGATTTTTTTCACTGGTACTGACCTTTTCTTTCTTTCTGTATGCTTGTCTGTATCTCAGTCTGATGTCTATTTTATCTTCCATTTGTAGCTATGTTTTGTGGATTTTTATCTTGCAGAGTTCCACTCCGGGTAGCGGAGGAGATATGACAGCTGGAACAGGTGGAAGTGGAGCAGGAGCGTCGGCCCCTGGAGCCAACACTTCAGGATCCGCTGGATTTGGAATGGACCCCTATTCAACCACATCCTCGACTGTCTCGACCCATCAGACAGCCTCTGCCTACACTGAACAGACACAATATGGGCAAGGCCAAGGACAGTATGGGCGGAGCCAATTTGAGCAGGACCAAGGCCAGTTTGGGCAAGACCAGGGACAGTATGGGCAAGGGCAGTATGGACAAGATTACTCAGGCATGGTAAGCGACATACATCATATAATGTATATGTATGTATGTAACTAGGCATTTATGTAGCACCATTTCTGGAGCCTTTGAAAATATGTGTTAATGTTGCCGGTGAGACAGAGTGCGGATTGCCATGAGAGTTTAAAAAGAAGTGGAATTGGAGTTACCTTGGCCTTCTTTGATCTGAACACTGAGTTCACTGAGAAAGGAAGACAAGCTGGATCACAGCACCTACTTCTGGGACTTGACTCAACATTAGTCAGTGTTAACAGCCCAGTGAGTTCTTGTGTCATCACCACCACAGAAACATCTTTTCAGGTCATGGAATTGAAAGATTCATTCCTTCAGTTCTAATCAGAATGCTGAAATGAAGACGAGGATTATCTTGCATCAGTGCAATCGTGATGGTGCTTAAGGTTGTCGGTGACACAGCCAAGACAGGAGTGAAGCTGATCCAGGATTACAACTCAGTTTTGACAATGAACAATGAACAGCAAAAACAATATTTACTGCAAGTTGTTTCGGATCATTGCCACAATTTTCTTGACTCAAAAAGAAAACTTCACTGGCTGCACTTGAATCAAACACAGAGTAACAATCTGAGCTGATACCACACTGCTTACTGGCAAGGATATGATGTCTTATTTCAAGGCTGGCAAATTTGTCATTGTACTTGCAGATTTGATGACTTCTACATATTACAGTAATGTGATTGACAATTTAAGTCATACTCAGATACATATTTTGGTATGTTTGTGTACTGATTCTTGTTTGTTTGCAATAAGGCACTGGTCCTATAATATCCTGTACACAGAAATGTTTGTTGGACTTGTGCAATCCCTAAATATAGTTCAATGTGGCTTAAATTTTCATCATGTTAGTTTTTTACTAGATGGACTTGAATGGCATGTTCCAACATGGAAGTTCAAACAACAAAATTTTTTGACAATCCTAATAGTCAGGGAAATAGATTCCAAATATAGTTCAGTTTTGGAATTCTTAGAGTATTACTAAACTATGGCTTCCAAAGACATTGATATACTGATTCTCCTGATATAGTTATTCTTCATTTAAGTGATTTAGTTTTGTCTTGTTGTCTTAAATAGAAACGCCCATACCAAGATGACACAGGCAGCTACTCGTATTCCCAGTTCTATGGAAGCAACACAAAGAAGAATCGTCCTTCAGATTCTACGATGTAATTCACCATGATACACGATTAAATGTCACCAGATCTCAGCGATTTGCGAAGTAGCTGTGACAGGTTGACGAGACAGAACTTAGAATCAGCTTTGAAATTATTTTAAAGTTGGCTGTGTGGTGTATTTGACCGAGTTGGGATTATCATAAGAAACCTAATCTGTCAAACACTTTTCAGGTTCTATGGTTTTTGTGCCATGATAACCTACTTCCCTTTGGCTGCACCTTTTCTTAGTAAACCCTTGTACCTTATGATACCATAGCCTGTGTGTCGATAGATGTTGCTAATGCAACTGAAGTGGTTGGACATGTAATCAGGCGCTTCAGTAACCCTGTACGAGCATAGAAGCTGTGGTCGGTTCATCCTCAGTTGCCTAACAACCCATGACATGCGCTCCTTAGTTATTCTGTGCCTGTAACATAAGCATTTTAAAACCATTCTGTTTGATTACAGTTTCGTGTTGTTGGGTCCAAAGCAACGCATAGAAGTTTCTCTTAAAGTGACTTTGCAAATTTGCAGTTGCACTTAAAATTTTCTGCTGCTGTTATTTACGTCATCTATGACCACAGAGATGTAACTCTGTGTACGATTTTTGTGCTTATAACTCATAGGGCACTACCAGTGTCTAGCAAAGTAGTTTCAGCTGCGGTACCCTGTTTCCCATAGTGATTTACTAAAGAATTTACAGTGGTAAATCAGATCCAAATATGGATAATGCACTAGGTGTTCCAAGAATGTACGACTGAATGATTTTCATTAGAACTCTGGGAAAGCAATTGCCGTGGGATAGGCTGCTGCTGTCTGTGTTACCTTCTATTTGTAGCTATGTTTGGGTGAGTTGGAAATAGCAAACATGAGGCATATATCTGGCCTAGCTTTTTTCTTTCGGCTGTTGTCAGTTACAGATACTTAAATTTTTATTACATATGAGCTTACACCTGACAAAATGACTAGCGACACTGTGCAGTCTATAGTTCCCTGACTTTGAGCTGTTTTTCTTGACTGTTATATATAGTATATGCGTGTATTTGAATATTTATATAGCGCCTTTTTATGTAATTATTACATACGATACATTTATATAGCTGTGGATCTGGGTTACAGTGATGTGCTGACTAATGTCTTGAAGCTGATTCTAAGAAATGATATTTTGTTTGTTGTGGCATTCCTGTGAATTACAAAAAAAAATGACAGATTCCTTGGTTTTTGGTTCTGAACATATAAACTGTGTATTTGTTTTGTTTAATTTATGTTTACAAATTTAGAACTTTTATTAATTTATGCGCGTTTTTTTGAAATGCATGAATCTTAATCCCAAGATTTCTGCAGCGCCCAACGAAAGCTGTGCCACGGGGACCAGCTTATTCACAGGCGCGCAGTCAAAACAAAATCGATAGGCAAAAGGGTTCAGTTCCGGGTCGAGATCCAAGAGTCAGGCAGAGAGACAGTGTGGCAGCTACGGTGGGTGATGTTTGGGGCTGGAGAGCAGAGGCAGATAAGAGGAAGAAGGGGTGTCAGGATAGGATCTGTGGAAGAGGAATGTTTTCAGTTTTGAGTGAAAGGCCGAAGCAGAAGTTGCAAGCGGTGGAGCCTCGATGAGTTTGTATGATGGGTCCAAAAACTGTTGCAGTTCTATGGGGAGTTTATTCCAGAGTGGTGGGGCAGCTATGGCTATGGAGCGATTACCAAATTTTAAGGATGAGGTGACTGGAGGGCGGAGAAGTGTTAGGGCAGAAGAAGAGCGGGTTGAGCGAAGGTGAAAGGTGATATATGAAAATACCTGAACAAATAGATTACAAAGTCCTATCACTCCCCTACTACACACCTCAACCTTCACAATCCTGCTAACTTTGTCAGTTATTTACAGTCCAACCAGTCCGTTCAATGCACTCTTCCTGTTTGACATTTTGTCCTCCCATCACTTCATCCTTAAAATTTGGAAATCTCTCAGTAGCCATAGCTGCTCCATCCCTGTAGAATGAATTCGCACCAGAATTATAACAGCTAGCTTACAGAGTTTGCAGGATAACTTGCCAATACTTCACCCCTTGTAGTCTCTGTATAGGTCTTTCACTCAACTGAAAACATTGCTCTTCCACAAATCTTGTCCTGATTCCTCCTCTTCCGTTTGTGTATCTTACCGCTCCAACTCCAAATACCATCCACCGTAGCCCGTCTGCCTGCCTGACCCTTGCCCTGATCAATTCCTCTTCCACAGATCCTATCCTGACACCCCTTCTTCCTCTTATCTGTCTCTGCTCTCCAACCCTAAACATCTCCCACGGTAGCTGTCTCTGCCTGCCTCTTGGATCTTGACCCGGAACCGAACCCGTTTGCCTATCGATTTTGTTTTGACTGAGCGCCTGTGAATAAGCTGGTCCCCGCGGCGCGGCTTTCGTTGGGCGCTGTAGAAATCTTGGAATTACGATTGCGATCTTGACATGGAACCGATTCTGACCCTGCCTACATATGGATTTTGTTCTGACTGAGTGAGTGTGAATAAGCTGGTTCCCGCGGCTTACCGGTAGCTTTCTTTGGGTGCTGTAGAAAAATCGAGTTTACGATTACGGTAGTTGGTGTCTACAGACCCATACCTACGATCTTCCCCAAAATTGCATTGTTACGCCATTTTCTTAATTGACTTCCATAACGTTGTTGCGGCAGTGGAGAAAATGGGGCACCTTGGCACGATAAAACTGGCTAACAGTGACCTGGGGTGTAATCGTAAACTCGAGATTTATACAGCGCCCAAAATAAACCAAGTCCGGGAACCAGCTTACTCAAAGGCACGAACCAGTTTATTCACATATATAGGATATTGCTGACGAAGGCAACTTTTTTATGTCAGATGGGGGGACCTGCACGCGCTAGCAGAAGTCCTTGCTATATCTGACTCTGTGAAGTCGAGGGTCACATTCCTTTCGCCTGTTCTTAATTAACGGAGGCCTTCAGGCTTTCGCCCCTACGCAATTTTCGGGCTCTAGATCTTACTCTGAAAGCCTCTGTTGAAAATAGGCTGAACTCAGTACAGGGCGCGAGTTAATTTAATTGAAGTGGTGGGTGTATCGCCGTCTTTATCTGCAAGTGACGTGCCATGGGGATATGTTCGGTGTTACTGCGACGCGCTGAACGCCTGTTGCTAACGGGAACCAGTTTCAGAACCAGCTAATCCGGTTTAACAAAAGACTGGAGCTCGAGACATACGCAGAATTAGGCATTATGTCCCCATGTCTTCCAGAATATCCTTAGCTAACGCATTGGTCTCCAGTCGTCTTGACTATTGTAATTCCATTCTTGTTGGTATCACTAAATCAAACATGCAGAAACTCCAAAGAGTTCAGAACTCCTTGGCTATAGCCATAACAAATACTTCTAAATATGAGCATATAACCCCTGTGGTTAAATCTTTACATTGGCTTCCTGTTCAGCAAAGGATTTGTTTCAAATTAGGACTTACAGTTTATAAAACATTGAACTATGGCCAACCACAATACTTGAAATCAATCCTTATTCCCCAGACTTACCATTATTCTGCAAGGTCATCTGATTGTCTTTCTCTGGTCATATCTTGGGCTAGAACTGTTCTTGGTAAACGAGCATTTTCGGTTGCTGGACTAAAATTTTGGAATTCCCTCCCTGTGTCTGTTCGTTCTGCTCAGTTGCTCCTGTCATTTCGTTCTCAACTTAAAACTTACCTGTTTCAAATTGCTTATCCACCGTAGGCTGCTTCTCTGTCGTGCGGACTGACCTTCTGGATATCGACCTGATTGTGGCTTGGTTTTGGTGTGCCATCGGTTGATGCCTTGTGCACTAGGCCCTGGCCCATTAGAAGTTGCTAATTATTATTATTATTATCTGGAATGAACACTGAAATAGGAGTTAAAACTTTGAATACCTATAGATCGCTAAACGGTCGGCTTAAGTGACTTGTCATTATGAAATAGAAAGCGTTTCATTTCTTACCTCTGTGTAGCTCCATTTGAAAGACGAATCAGTTGTTGTGTGTTAAACTCCCTAGCAGTACATTTAATCGTTTCAGAGAAGACTCGAACCCGTGAGCTCCACTTTCCCTCCCTAACAGCCACATTTTCTCCATTTAATTCCACATTGGGCCCACATAGCTAGCCACCGATTCAAACGGGCAGCTGTGGTGAAGGATCTCATCCGATAAATTCATTGAAAAATGAGCAGGGTCGAGGCCATACGATCGCTACAAAAAAACATTTACATTTACCACTTGCAGTGGCACACTGTGGGCCACCTATGAGCCCAATGGTCCTGGTTGTTTCGGAGATTCAAAACCAATAAATTGGACTACAGGGTACTGACGTGTGCTGATTTCGTCTTTTCGAATTTCAACATCTAGTACATGAATTATATTATGCAATATCTTTAAATCATCAGCCGCTGGAACCCTTGTAATAATTTATACGATATGTAGTATCACCGTTTGACGGCGCTTAAATTGCGCTATATCGGATAAGCTGAAACCAGTTTAGTAATTAATGAGTCTTGAAAGAAACGGAAAGCGTCTCAGACTGAATAATTGTATTTAATGAACCCTTCGTTTCCAAGACGATTTACATCTCAGGCTGTTGCAAAATGCCTTATATGGGCATACAACAGTTGACACGCGACCTTACCATTATACGGGTTGGCAGGGTTTTAATACTAAACTTGTACCAGAAAGAATTTTACATGCAATTTGTATATATAATTACAGTAACAGAGTCTTGGCTGTCGTATGTTAAAATGTTAACGAGTTTGTAAAAACAAGATACCAGGAGCATTTACTTGAAGTGTGCAGTATTGCTTCGCCCCTCGGACGGCAGTGGAGTGGACGTGTCCTGGTGACCAGTTTTGAGCGTTGTTCGGACTCGGCTCTGTCTGTCTCTGCAGTCGTTGTTGTCTGGAGAAGTGTTTGTGTCGGATTGAATGTAAGAAATTTTCTTTCCACGATATAACATTAGAATTGTGATCAACAAACCTTAACGTGTAATCGGTGACAAAACTGTATGTTAGTTTTAATGTGATTTTCGATGATAATTGTACGCACAGGTTAAAGAATTCGTTTTCCAAATGCAATAGAATGTCTAGTATTTTAGGCGGCGAAATTATGAGTAATTTAGTTTTTGTCTTCCCCAATCATTCGCCCATTCACTGTATATTATAATGGCTGAGCTTACTACATTAGTAAATAGTTGTATTTAATTTAAATGTTGGTAATACGGCCATTGCAGCGCGACTAGTAGCATACTGAAACTCTCTTCCAGTAGCTATGATGTTCTTTCCCAAAAAAGTATTGGGAATGACAAATTTGTGGACTGATGACAAGAATAATGCTCTGCTATTGATACCGTGTGGTAAATTTGTGTTGCATAAAGGGAGTTATGACTCAGATTTTTCTGTTTCATACTATATCTTATTTGAAGTTTTGTGTAGTGGCTGTATCATCAGACCTTTATCATTCAGTCTTTATCGAGTAACATGTCTGACTGTGACTACATTTTGGCATGAACAATATCCCCACATTCAGGCCTAGATTAAATTGAATGGGAAGTGAGTGTAATTTTTACAATGGGGTGACTTTGAGTAAAGATGTTTATTTGCCCACTCAAATGAACTTATTGGGCACTTGAGTTAGACATCTGTGAAACTTTTGTTTCAGTGTCGTGGGTATTTGTTGGATAAAAACTCTGGTGCCATGGAAGACGAAGTTGCTGCTCTTGTTATTGACAATGGATCTGGAATGTGCAAGGCTGGTTTTGCTGGAGATGATGCTCCAAGAGCTGTCTTTCCATCTATCGTTGGCAGGCCAAGACATCAGGTTTGTTATTCTTAGTAACAGACATCAATTTAAGCTGAATATACTACATTTTTTACCACATTTCATGTGTTTGGTGTGACTTAGTAATGTAAAGATGAGAATTATAGGATAACAGAGGATGGCCGTCCACATTTATAAAACTTTTTTGTGCTACCGTAATATAAATGCCAGTTTTTGCTATTACGAGTATTAGTACGAGTGTTTCATACTAGCAACAGCTAGACATTTTAAAGCAAGCTGTACTTTTGTTAGGTAATAGATGTTTCGAACACATCTGGGGATACGTGAATACTAAGCTTGTGTGCGTACATGTTACCTGTTACGCTATTATTGCTGTACCTTGAAGTGATCTATTTTTATAAGAAATGATGGAACAAAGAGATGATTGCATAAGAATTTGCAAGGAGAAAAGCAACGGAATCCTATACAATTCACTGTAGTAAGGGAGTCACTTGAACTTAATGTTGGATGTTGCTGGATGGGATTAGCTTGCTATTTTACTGTGTGTTATAATGCTGAACACCATTAGTTATAAAACACACTAAACTGTTGTACTGTATACTGTAAATGACTTGAAATGGAAAATAGTGCTGTTGCTGCATTTAGGGTGTGATGGTTGGAATGGGACAGAAGGACAGCTATGTTGGAGATGAAGCCCAGAGCAAGAGAGGTATCCTTACCCTCAAGTACCCCATTGAGCATGGAATTGTCACCAACTGGGATGATATGGAGAAGATCTGGCACCACACTTTCTACAACGAGCTGCGTGTAGCTCCAGAGGAACACCCGGTGCTGCTGACTGAGGCTCCCCTCAATCCCAAGGCCAACCGTGAGAAGATGACCCAGATCATGTTCGAGACCTTCAACTCCCCAGCTATGTATGTTGCAATCCAGGCTGTGCTGTCACTGTATGCCTCCGGTCGTACCACTGGTATTGTCCTGGATTCTGGTGATGGTGTTACTCATACTGTTCCCATATATGAGGGTTATGCCCTGCCGCATGCCATCCTTCGACTGGATCTGGCCGGAAGAGATCTGACTGATTACCTTATGAAAATCCTGACAGAGAGGGGCTACAGCTTCACTACTACTGCTGAGCGTGAAATTGTCCGTGACATCAAAGAAAAGCTGTGCTATGTTGCACTCGACTTTGAGCAGGAGATGGCGACGGCAGCGGCCTCTTCATCCTTGGAGAAGAGCTATGAATTGCCTGATGGTCAGGTCATCACGATTGGAAATGAGCGCTTCCGCTGCCCAGAAGCCATGTTCCAGCCAAGCTTCCTGGGAATGGAATCGTGTGGCATCCACGAGACAACCTACAACAGCATCATGAAGTGCGACGTAGACATTCGTAAGGACCTCTACGCCAACACTGTCCTTTCAGGAGGTACCACCATGTTCCCAGGCATTGCTGACCGTATGCAGAAGGAGATCACGGCTCTGGCACCTGCCACGATGAAGATCAAAATCATTGCTCCTCCAGAGCGCAAGTATTCTGTCTGGATTGGTGGATCAATCTTGGCATCCCTTTCAACCTTCCAGCAGATGTGGATCAGTAAGCAGGAATATGATGAGTCTGGTCCTTCAATAGTTCACCGAAAATGCTTCTAAACAAGTCAAATTTCTGCCAAAATCTGTGTTCGTTGCTTAAAACGTTGAGTCTTGTGCCAAGCTGAGATTTTTGTTCGGAGTTGGTAGTTAAGCTTATTTTTCATATCAAAACCGCCAGTAAGCTTGAACATTCTGGGATTTTTAGTTCTAGTCTCCCTAACCACAAAATAAAAAGGTGGTATTGAAACCTGATTTATGTTTACATTTTTTAAATTATTTGTTGGAAACTTTACAGGTTTTCTGAGTAACAAGAAATGTGAACATGGTTTGCTAAATGAAGCCTGTTGAGTTAATTATAAATTTTACGCATTTGTTGAGATTAATGTCTTCAACAGTTGGGATTAATTTAGGTGTCCAGTTATACAAGGTCCCTAATATCCATTACCAGACTTCACCAGGTTGGCTTTGGAATTGATAGCAAAAAATTGAAAACACCAGGTTGTTGTGAAGCATTTGTTCAAATACCAGTATGTTTCAAAAATAATTCTTTTGATAAGCTGTCAGAAAACATTTAATCCAACAGTGCAGCTTGAATTAACAGACAATTCGGCGGATGGCGAGCGGAACTCGGCCATACCCATTTTTCCAGCTTCAGATTAGACCCGTAGAGTCACAGGCCTCGGTGTGCTTAGGACAGCGGCAGTTTCAAGACGAGCTGCTGTATTGAGCCCAGATCAGATATTGTCCTAATGGAAATATAGTTAGGCCTATCGACGTCGGTGTAAGCTATTAGAAGCAGCCAAAGCAACGGGCAGCTGTTAAGGTAAGAAGTCTCGTAGGCGCTGGGCGAAGTACACACTTCGAATTCACCACATGGCACCACGATCGAGCGAGACGCGCGCCAAACAAGAACCTTTCCTGTGCTGTCATCTAATCTAAAGACTTCTATAGTGCCGTGATCATAATAAAGCCTAGGCATCAGTCGATGGTCCCTTCAAGGCAAAATCGCAGTCCAAAGTCAATTTGTTGGAGAAGCCTGGTCGAATTCCGACGCTGCTCTTCATTTTTTATGACGGAATTGTTGGGCCTAATTCTAATTTTGTTCTTCATTTTAGTAGTTCCTTAATTTAATTACAGCATATGGCATCAAAGGCCGTTGCCATCACCCTCTTCCTTTATCCAGGCTTGGGACTGGCACTGCCCCCAAACAAGGCAGTGGCGGAGTTCTTCATTTTCGTAATTAGCCTACATTAAATAGCTGCACTCCACCTATCGGTCTGAGAATAAGTCATTCTGAACTCCTGTTGAGTTAGGCTAGTATACACACAGAAAGCAAAAATATTTTGTGGCGTACGATGATTTAGAGTGATCATATTTTTGTTAATGTCCATTAATGTTCTTGTCAGTTAGGAAAACAACAGATAGCAGGCATGTCTGGGGCAAAATATTGTAAACGGAGGGCTGACAAACAAAAAGAAGAAGCGAAGCAAGAAGTTTCGTTTCTGATGTAGGGTATAATCCATGTTGGTCGCGCAGATATAAAGGCAACTTGGTGCCAGGTGATCAACTAAAGACCGAAGCAAAGGTGACAGTTTCACAAGTTGAAGAACAGTTTGAAGAAAACTTGATAAAGCAACAACCTGAAGCCTGTCAGGATAAAGGCTGGTTGGGACGTTAAAGTGAACAAATCAGTTGCGATTTTAACTATGGTCACCTTGCTACATGGACCAATTAGGATAACCAATATTTATGTATGACAATTTTTGTGAAGCAAGTTCAGACATTCATCCCCAGTGCCTTACATCCGTAGGTTTGTCGATGATATCATCAGACAATACTTCACGGGTTGATGCACAAGCTTTTGCAAAAGCTATTTGTACTTTTAAGATTGCTGTTGGTTTTGTATGACATTCCCTTTCAGATCAACGTGACTAGCAAGCAACTACAAAAGGATAATTTGACATATATAGGCCCCTAATGCCATAATAACTTGAAGAAACCAAGAAGTTCCTTATGGGCCTACACACTGTTGGTTGCAGGAATGACGGATTTTGAGAAAACACTGGTAGGGGCAGTTGAATTTGCTGGGGACTTAGATATACCAGCTCTTTTGAATCAAATTCAGTCCGTATTTTACGAGAAAGAGGAATCAATTCACATATGGAAGAGACGATGAACTGATTCAGGACCTTGAAGAGAAATTCATTGAACGTTTACTTTGCCTTCCTTGATGCAGCAGTAGGTCTACAATCGGATGAAGAAAGATTCACGTTGTTGCAACATATTAAATGTAGATGTACACGGTTTTCTATAAGACCATTTGGCCTATATATATATATATATATATATCAGGCCTATAGTTACAATGTGTATATCGTAATCCCGAGATTTCTACAGCGCCCAACGAAAGCCACTTCATGGGGACCAGCTTATTCACATGCGCTCAGTCAAAACAAAATCGATAGGCAAGTGTTCGGTTCCAGATCAAGACCCAACAGTGAGGCAGAGTGACAGCGTGGCAGCAACGGTTGGTGTTGTTTGGGATTATATATATATACACACACGCATATATATATATATATGGGTGTATATATATATTCAGTGGAAAACTGCTGATCTTCGGTGTTTGTTTTGGTTTTTTGGAATATCGGATGTCAGATGTGGAACCATTTTATCTCTGTGTGGAACGCGCTCAAAGCTAGAACTGAAAAACTTTCTCTAAGTTGAAACTATCTATCGGAGATGTTATTTAATTGATTCTTCGATTGGTATAGGGGCAGTGAAATCGGAACTGATAAAGAATTTTTGTCGTAAAGCTCTAACTTTGCTTATTACTATTTAGCTTACTTACTTACAATCTGCCCGTTGTTGGGCTTATATTGCGCTTGCGTTAAGATATCTGTGATCGAGGGGGGAAATGGAAAAAGTGTGATCGGAAATTTTTAACGCTTTTCGAGTGAATTTAGAAATAATTTTCAAGTCTCCATATTCTTCAGTCTTCGTAGGTAAGTCTAAAGACGTTTTGATGATTTTTATCGTTACCAATTTGTACAGTTCTAGACGAATATCCTTCCAAGTAAATTGCGTCGGCAGAAGTACAGTTTCAAATTCTGCTAATGGTTGGAGCGATATAAGAGGTTTCAATTAACTTTAGAATCTGGATAAAAATTTGGACTTTATGGCAAACGGATACGAAACTAAATAGTGAAATTAACTTGTGCAGTACACCCCAACCATACGCAAATTTGCCAAATGATGGGTCATAAAAGGTTATTGCCAAGAAATATCGACATATATTTCTTAGTATGCGGTGTAATTTTCAGTGCCGCGGCCGAAATAAAGTGCCTGTGAAACAAACAATTCATTTAATTAGCTGCTGCACTGAAATCGGACAATCCAGTTTGGGTGATTTTACTTAAACGGTCGCTTACGATCGTCTTTCTTAAAAATATCAAGCCACCCCAGATTGCGAGAGGAAGTAGAGCGATGTACACTTCCGGAAGGATTTCCAATAAATAAATGAGTAATGGTAAGTAACAGAATAACACAAAGTTTTTCAAAATACTTTTGTTGGTGTAAATACATCTAGAAATTTGGCAAGTTATGTGATCCTACCGACAGTGTGCAACACTACTTTTTCGCAATCTGAGGTGGTGCACTGGTGGCCATATTGTTTACAAGTAGGAAAATCACAAGGAGCCATTTAAGTAAATTTACACAACATGTATTGCAGTTCTTTCATCTCAGGCACTGCTAGGTATTAACATTGTAGGCCTCGTGAGATATGTTTGTTTACACACTGATCAACATCTGAGATGATGAGATGGGGATGTTAACCAGAATTGGTTGAGTAATTGTGGAATGACCCACAAGACATCAATTGATGCCTTGTGCATTATAATATGGCACTTTAGAAGTCACTAGATTAGAGATTAAATTATAGCAGCTTCTAGAGAGGTGTGTAAACAAGTGTGGTCCCTTTACCTTTATTGAATTCTGATCTGATACTTGTTTTCTCGCTATTAATGTTCAGGACAATTACAGAGCAAGATGTTTGGCGGAATGGGAACGGGGACATTGTTTGGGCCCACAGCTACAACGACGCAAGCCCACAATCCGATGAAAGATATCGAGGTCGCTTCAGCACCTGATGACACCGTCAGTTCTTTGGCGTTCAACCCCGGTTCGCTGTCGGCAATGTATCTGACTGCTGGCAGTTGGGATAACAATGTATGTTAGCTTTAATGCACATTCCATTTCTCTGTGTATGTATGAGCTGTAGTAAATGATGTATTGCTTGCATATTACATGTGTCTGTACGTGTACAGTAGCAGACTTTACTGCACTTTCAGCTGGTTCTCTGTTGACAACGTGTAATTCTGCTGGCAGCTGGGATAACAGTGTTTGTTAACATTATCATTTATCATTGTCTGTATAAATGTATGCTTTGGCAAACAATTTAATGCACATCATGTGTCTGTGTATATACTGTAGCAGACTTCACTGCATTCCTCTGGCTCCCTGTTGGCAGTGTATTTTACTGTTGGCAGCTGGAATAACAATGTATGTTAGCTGTAATGTGCAGTCCTTGTGCTGTGTTTGTAGAGTAACAACAATTGAATTCACACTTGGAATGCGCATTCCATGTGTATTTGTGCATACAGTAGCAAAGACTGCTGCTCATGCCATGCTTATTTATGAATATTAGCAGAGATTAAACCATGTAATCATCATAGTCACCATCATCATATGTTGTCATTCTCATTGTTGCATTCCGTGTTGTGTTTTTGTTGCTTAGGTCAGGTGCTGGGAGGTGCAGCAGAATGGAACTGTAATTCCGAAAGCCATGCAGACGCACGCTGGACCAGTTCTCGACGTCTCTTGGAGTGATGTAATTTATTTGTTTTTTATTTATCTTTGTATTTATTTTTTAACTTATGCTGTTCTAAGTTTTCCTTATCTATCCCAGAAATGGATGACCGGTTGTTGCACTACTTTGGTCCATCCTGTGGAACAGTCTTCTTTCGAGTGCACATGCTGTTCCTTCTACCTGAGCTTAGGTTAAATTCTCGTCATATATTAAGCACAATTTTGATCTGTTAGACAGCCATGTTTGCTGTGCATTTGAGAGGTACTGCAAATGCTCAGATACGTAATTTAAAGTACAAAACTAAAGCTCCCTTGTCCCATAGCGGAACTTGGGGAAGTGCTAATTTCATGCTGTTTGCCCCTTGAGCTGACATTGGACAAAGCCCAAGGTTTTGAACAGATGCATAGTGCTTTGCAGACCACAACAGTACATGCATGAAACTGTTGTTGGTTTGCTGAAGTTAGGTATTTTGTTGACTTTCACATTTTCTGTTTCACTGCTCAGGATGGAACAAAGATTTTCACTGGATCAGCAGACAAAACAGCTAAGATGTGGGACTTGGGCTCAAACCAACACATTCAAGTTGCACAGGTGCCCAAGATGTATAGTAATTTCTCTATTTGGTGATAAGTTTATTGTTACAGTGGTACTTCATTATAGGCCAAAGACACACACAAACATACATTCATGGCACATGTTATTGTTCATTCACTATGTCATTACTGTATGTTGTTTTGGTAGTTTAGCATTCTGATATAGTGTTGTTGCACAATTGTGTTGGCAGTTACTGGTGTTCCATCTGTCTGTCTTTCTGTCTGTGTCAGTCTGTCTGCTGTCTTTCTGTCTGTCTATCCTATATTTCTATAATTTCATTCAGGTCACTCATGTAACCAACCTTAACATTGATTCCTGTCTAACCGTTTCAGTGCATCATCATCATAGTTCAGACAGTTAATGGCCTGGTATTCCTTGGATGGTCACCCAATCAAGTGCTAACCGAGCTTGTGTGGTTTAACTTCACTGCCTTTGCCAGCACCATGTACATAGTGTCATGCCCCACTATAACGTGGTATGATAAATGTGGATGATGACTATTGTGTTTCTGTTGTGTTAGCATGAGGCTCCTGTAAAGACTGTTCACTGGATCAAAGCGTCCAACTACAGTTGTCTGATGACAGGCAGCTGGGATAAGACACTGAAGGTAGGGAAACTTCACATGTCATTGTATGCAGTTGTCTATGTACAGTGGAGCCTCGTTATTGCACGCTTTGTTGTAACATGAATTCTGATGTAGTGTGGTTGGAACTACGGATCAAATATTTCATTCCATTTAAATGTGGCCATGTTGTAATGGTAGCGACCTTGGACAAGTTGCTCACCCACAATTGTCTGTGAGGAAGGCAACGGGAAACCACCTCACTCATCTCCGGGTGGCATAAAGCCAGTGGTCCTGCCTTCGGAGAGAGAACTCATCATATATATACATGTGTGCATGCGTGCGTGCGTGTGTTCATAATACACATTTTCGATTATATACTATGCTGTTATATGCTTTATTCACATATGTATGCCACAGATGCCATGATACATATCAGTATTTATATGTATATAAAGTATCATAGCATAGGTCAGTGTTCTTTCTGTTCATTATGTGTAGCATGTGCTAGTTAGCATACTGTTTTGTTGCACAAGTATATTGTCAGTTATTACTTGAAATTACGGTGAATTGGTTGCAGTTTTGGGATACTCGCCAGCCAAATCCAATGATGACGATGCAGTTACCAGAAAGAGTCTATTGTGCAGATGTTGTAAGTAGCCAAATCTGATCTAATCTTGTATTGTGCCTTTATTGTTATATGCAAGGTTACAGTATTCATGGGTCTGGTTTAATTATCTTGCCACCAATGTTTTTGTCCCTCTTGTGTGCAGTGAAACATTCTGTAAAACAAAACTTGGTCTGCAAGCCAAAAGTTATGCATTTAAGTCTGCTGGTTAACAGTTAGTTAGCTATCTAGACTTTTGATATAGTGCCTTTTTAAAAGTGCTGCCTATGCTAGCCTAAATTATGTTAAATGTGATTAAGAACAGAAAGCACTTCAGCAAGCGAAACAATGTACAGATGTCTAGAAGAGTCACTAGTGGTGGGCTCACACAGACATGAAGCTCAGCCAGTGGATTCCTATCCAAAGTTGACAGATGATGTGTTGTTCAGAGTTCCTGGACCAATTGCACTGATAGTGTAGAGCGGTGACAGCACAGCAGGATCCATGGTACGCAATAACCGCATGGCAGTCCTTCGGTGGTGGTTGATGTTGCAGCATCCGGATGTCCCTCGAACCACTGGGTCTGAGTAGAACAGTTGTTTGTTGCCTGAGGGTTAGTAGGTCAAAGGGCCACCTGTGATTGACAGTCTAGTTTACTGCATAGATCCTCATCGCTTCTCATGTACTGAGACTATTAACCGGCTGAAGGTGGTTTACACGATTCTAGATTTGAGACTCGACATTACACCAGAAGCCCATTCCTCATGTTGTCATGTATGCCATGATGATATGTGTAGAAAATGCCATCCAAAATGTTCAATATCAGCGGCAGAAACAAAGATTAATTCTGACAAGCAAACTTAGCAGCAGCAGACATCCAAACATGTCAGAAGTTATCGAGCAGATTCCACATTAAGATGAAATATCCACCAATATGACACAGAAGGCATGTCAACAACCAATGGAAACTGCTGAAATGCGACGCCCCAACTCTGAAACAAATTCTGCACCTTCAGGATTTATTAGACTAAGGGTCTCAAAGGCAATGGGAACAAACTTGTGGGTTATAGGCAGTATTGCGTATTTGGCAGACTTATGAACTGCTGTGCGTTCAGCCTCAGAACCTGCTGAAATCGCCGTTGGCAACAGGTAGGGGGTGGGAGAAGTATGGACCAGTGTAGCTTCAGTTTTATCGTTTATTTAGTTCTCTGTGATGAAACTATTTTTTTTTTGTTTCCTTTTACAACCAGTGACGATATATCATGTGAGTATTTTATTTTTATCGTATCCAATGGATTTTTTGTTTGTTGAAATTAATTGCAACAGATATTTTTGGTTTATCTTTCCAGTACATTAAATTACTGTTTTGGCTTCGTTTTGCAGTTATATCCAATGGCGGTTGTTGGAACATCAAATCGAGGCATCATCATCTATCAGCTTGAAAATCAACCGGCTGAATACAAACGAATGGAATCTCCTCTCAAGTTTCAGGTAACTGTTGTTTTACATGTAGAAGGAGTCCATCAATGTTTGCTTCTGAGTAAAACTGCATTCACACATGTGTACATACATATGCACATACACATTATTGTTGGCTTCCTTTTGTAGTTACATCCAATTAAACTAAAAATAATAATATGAAGAGCCTTCTAACTGACTTCACCTTTTAACTGACTTCACCTTTGAGAGCCAAGTTAAGTAATGTATCGTAACAAGGTGACGCTTTTATTCATTTATTTATTTAAAGCACTTATTAAGCATGTAAAGTGAAAGTGAGTAGATCTGAAAATAAAATGCAGTAAAGATGTCATAAAATGGCTGATTGGATGTGATTGTGTTTGCAGCACCGATGCGTGCGTATATTTGTTGATCGGAAAGCGGCCACAGCAAACCCTCAACCGGTAGGCTTTGCTTTGGGCAGCATCGAAGGACGAGTCGCTATACAGTACGTCAATCCAACGAATCCCAAGGACAACTTCACCTTCAAATGTCATCGGTCTAATGGCACAAGCAACACTGGCGGCCCACAGGATATCTTCCCTGTACATTGGCAGTTTGGCTTTTTCAGTTCTTAGTGTTTAGTATTGTGATGATTTTGAAATTAACATATTAATATGGTCTGTTATTTCTTCAGAACATGTTCTTGTTACGAGTTTTAAACAACAATTGTAGATCATTTGACTTTCGTTTTTTCCTTCATTTGTTGTTTCACTCTGAATTTAGAATCATCGTATTGATTTATTTTATTATTTATTTGGAGCTTATTTGTATTATGAATTTTTCAGGCTGATTTGTAGATGGGCTATTTGTAGAAGTTATAGTATTAGATTTGATTAAAGTAGATCCCATGCAAAACATAATGACACATCCTAGTGTAACAATAAGTTGATATGTTCATGTGTGAACAGGTAAACTGTATTGCATTTCATCCAACCCATGGTACTCTGGCGACAGTCGGATCGGATGGTAGATTTAGCTTTTGGGACAAGGATGCCCGGACAAAGTTGAAGACATCGGAGCAGCTGGACCTGCCAATCACTAGCTGTACATTCAATGCACAGGGCAACATCTTTGCCTATGCATCAGGATATGACTGGTCAAAGGTTTGCATGTTTTCAGTTGGTTAAGTTGAGGTGAAGTTAAAAGTAACGCACTTGTTTACACAAGTTGCCGAGGAAGCACTTTTGTGAGGTACTTAAAAGGCCCTCGTGTTTATATGTGTACAATGGAAAACACTTAACACAAAAAATGTTTAACAAAATATTCATTAACATGGAAAGAATGGTTAGTCCTTTCCACCAGCATCAGTGGTTTTAAATGTAAATTAGTTCCTTTATCACGAAACTGGTGACACAATAGAATGATCAAATTTTTTTGGTCCCGGAGAAGAAAATGCAATACAAAAACTTGGATAACAGGTAATGATTATTTTCAACATCTGGCTCCACTCGTCCAACGTGATTGGTCTTACAGGTGTTTAGTTTTGCTTTCAGGCCCGACTTGGTGTGCAAGGGTGACCCCTCGCCTATGAAACACATCAGCCCAACTAAGGGGACACCTATTTAGCATCCTAATGTTCAGTCTTCCCTGTATCCTTCATCTCTTGGCATTTTCTTCATAAGTATGAATGGAAAATGTACAGTGATTTAAGTAGCTGATTATAGTCATCTATTCAGCACTCTGAACTGCTCTATATTTCCTAGACTGGAGCTATATTTCATAGACTATATTCCTAGACTGCAGCTATATTTCCTAGACTATATTCCTAGACTGCAGCTATATTTCCTAGACTATATTCCTAGACTATATTCCTAGACTGGAGCTTCTGAATAGATGTCTCAAGAGAAGTTATGCATGTTCTGTGTGAATGAATGCACAAACGAATGAAAAAATGAATGTAGATGCTTTTTATGAGTGAATGCATTAACAAGTTAATAAATACATGTAAATGAATGCATTGCATAACATTACTTTGTGTGGACTTCTGTCTAGGGACACGAGGCATTTGATCCGCAAAAGATGAAGCCACACATCTTGCTACGATCGTGCTTCGACGAACTGAAGCAGAGCCAGAAGAAGACATAGGTCGACACGACGATAACCGCTGACTGACTTTCTGCCTAGCGTTAATTAACAGTACCTGATTACAAAGCAGGAGACATTTGCTTTGATATCCATGCATTCTTTTTAACATACTTTTTAACATACTGCACAGCACTAGCAGATCAAGGAAGAGGGATAATCCTGCCATGGCCTGTTGATTTGAGATTTACCTTGGCTTTGGCTTCCCACCCCCTAACTTGGGTCTATTCACTAAAACCCCGTGGTATTTCATGTCCCCCATACTCTTCTGGATCTGCCTTTGCTGTGCAGTTATTACGCGAAATTGCAACACGCGACTCGTGGATTGAAGGAATGTTGCAGTTAAAAAGCAGTTCATTCTGGTTTAAAGTTTGTCTAGTTTCGTTTGCTGCCACTATAGACCTTCAGGATGAAAATTACCAATGACCAGTTTCCAGTTTCCTCATTACTCAGTTTCAGGGGCATTTGTTTGCCAGACTATGTAGAAACTGCTTTTATTACCTGAAGGTGTGTGTCTGTTATGTCTGCCTATCTATCAGTTTGGCTCTCTCTCCCTCTTTCTCTCTCTCTCTCTCTCTCTCTCTCTTTCTCTCTCTCTCTCTCTCTAATCATTATCATCATTATGGTCAACTTCAGTGTAACCCTCCAAGCTCATGAAGAACTTTGGAGTTTCAAGTATCTTTCATTTATTCACTTAATTATTGATTTGGCCAATTTCTGGCAATATCAAAAAATGACCTTCTTGGAATCCTTCCTCCCCTTGTCCGCATTTGGCATTACCCTCCTCACCCATTGCAGACTTCCGTTCTGCAGCAGGTTACTAAGGGGTAGATTAGGCCGAGCAGTTGGTCTTGCAGGGCAAACTGTGCTACAGAGTTGGTTAGTCTGATACTACCGCCTTCAGCAAAGGGACTGTTAGATCCGACACAGTGCAGACTGTCTATTGTCTGACAGAAATTGGTTTTAAAGAACAGGCCATACTAAAGTAACTGCATGCACGAAATTTGGATGCGGACATCCACACTGTCCTCTTGTCTGCATTTGTCAGCTTTCGGGTGACCTTTCCCCTATTTGAACGTCCTTAATGGACGACCTTTAACTTAGATGACAATTGTCGATTGTTTTAAAATTTAAAGGTAGGGTGAAATTGGTTTTGGGTACTCGTGATACAATTTACGTAGCGCATCAAGAAGCGATGCCAACCATTTATTTGGTGTCTGGAAATGTCCAAAGTTCGGTAAAATACGGCCCGGGTACCCGAGTCCATTCTTAGCGGGTTCACGTCTACCCTTTGGCATTCTGTCACAGGTTACTAAATATATCAATCGTTCGACGGACCGCATGTGAGTCATTATATGCACTTTAACCTAATTCAATGTAAGTAATGTGGCGAGCCGAGAGCCGTCTCCTTAGCAACGAGGGCCGTCTCCTTAGCAACGGGAGCCGAGAGCCGTCTCCATAGCAACGGGAGCCGTCTCCATAGCAATGGGAGCCGCGAGCCGTCTCCATAGCAACGGGAGCCGTCTCCTTAGCAACGGGAGCCGAGAGCCGTCTCCTTAGTAACGAGGGCCGTCTCCTTAGCAACGGGAGCCGAGAGCCGTCTCCATAGCAACGGTTCCCCGGCGGGAAGCTGTTCCCTTGGTAACGGGAACGTATATAAGGACGCATTCGGAACAGTCAAGAGCCAGGGTCGGAGTCGGTCTGTCGGTCGTCGTTGGTATTACTTAGTCGTCAAGTTCTTGGTTAAGTGTTTGGTTGGAATAAAAGTTAGAAAAAGTTACAACACTGGTGTCGACTTCATCTTCTGCCTCTTCTTTGAGAAAAGCTCTAGGTAGACCACCAGAGTAGAACCCCGCACTAGTCTTGAAGAGGTAGCTCTGGTCGTCACAGTAACCTAGTACTACGAGGTCACGATATCTTTCAGTCCACAATTGCAACAGCGCGCTATTTGTATTGACGCCCAGAGACTAAAGAAATTTGTTTTTCTATATGCTGCACTAATTAAAAACTCGACTGCAACCCGATACCTCTCACCATATGGCTTCACAGGCCACAGAGAACTGCGCCTTATTAAGCCGTGCGCATGCGACTACTACAGCAATCTGTTCAAAATAATCGTACTTCTTTAGCCGGGTTTCGGGTTATATAATTCACGGCCCGGATGACGCCCTTCGGGCGGGTACCCGGGCCTCTGGGTGCCCGCTGACAGGTATGCGGGTGTCATGTTATCGTTTTGGCTATACGGTAATCGTGCATGAGTATCGAGATTGCGATTTATGGTTGGCAGCGGTGGGAGGGTGAAAGATCTGTTGGCAGGATGAAAACATATGGTAAATGTATCTTCTGTGGTCTAGAAATGTATGGGAAATGTGTCTTCACTGTTGACAGTCTGAATCAGTGCGATGGGAAAGACTTATCATTAGGAGGATAATGTATGTACTCCTAAGGACGATGTACCTTCATTGGGGGAGGGTCTCAACCAGTGAAGATAAGATCTTTTGGCAGGAGGGAAGTCTAGCTTCAGCGTGAGGGTCTGAACCAGTGGAAAAGAGCAGAGACAGGTCCCTTTCCATCCTACAAATTGTACCCTGTGAATGGCTGTTTGTCTGAGCTCCTGTCAGTAGCCTTGGCTGTGCTTCCTTTTTCCGTAGCGCATGGCCTTGATGACTGGTACGACCTGATTCTGAACGCGGTCTTCCGGTTCCAACCGGTAACCAAAGGTCACGAGTCTTCTCTGGATCGGTAGGTGGTGCACCGTCTGGGAGTGCTCTTCCTCCAACCGTTTGAACCACGCTCCACCCTGCAGAGTCTCCTCCATCATCAGCAGCCGGGTAACTGGGTCTAACCGACGCAAGTTGTCGTTGTTGTTCTCTTCGATGTCGTCAGATGGCGAAAAAGACCGGAAGTTGTCGGTTACTTCGTCCCTCCCGGAAAGCGTTTTCGAGATTCTTAGACAGGAACAGCAGAGGAACATCAGAGCGTGACTCGCCTTCATCTTTCTCGCGCGCCAAGTAACACTAAAATAGGCAGTAATAAGCACAAAGTACATACTGCTAATTCTGGCATGGCCTGTAGGCCTATATTTCGATTACCTTACCTTACCTAAACGTCCTCTTAACGATCGCTTTAACAACATCCTCCGATTAGCCTGTCTTCTAAGTAAGTAAGCAAGTAAGTAATGCATTTGTTAACAAGCCATATGTCTATCGGGTGAGCAAGGAGTCGAATTCTGTATTTTGGTTTATGGGATTTCAGAGATCTGTTCTGGTTCTGTCCAAAGTATTGTGATTTCGGAATGCGGTTTTGATTTGAAGCGATTAGTCCTGGTAGTCACCTAGATTTGACCCCACTTGACTCTAAAATGAGTTGATGTCGACTTGAAGTTGACGGCTTGGGATAAAAATGACTCGACTACTGCAAAAATCAGCCAGCTTTCCACTTCAAATTGACTTCAGATAGGCAGCTTAGCAGCATGCATGATAGCATGGCAGCAGTGTTTTCGAATAAAGTACTTACTAAGTAAGTGCTGAAAATAAGTGCAGAATGTAGATAATGCGACAGTTCGTGACTGGAAAAGTCTTTCAGTCTTTATCCATATGAAGCCTAAAGAAAGTAGGCCTAGTGAGCGTTTCACAGATTCACAGACTATAAACCCGTAGGCATAGCCAACAGTTACCAAATAAGCCTACAATGAGTCAGAAACATATAGCATTATCATTATTCAATTCATTCGTGGAAAATCGTAGCTTGCGAAAGACATCACTTCTTCCTGCGCTGGGCTTCACATGGCTTGTACGTAAGAATTTTTGAATTTAATAATAATAATAATTAGCAACTTCTAATGCGCCGGTGTCTAATGAGCAAGGCATCAAAGCCAACGGCGCACCAAAACCAAGCCGCAATCAGGTCAGTATCAGAAGGTCAGTCCACAAGACAGAAAGGCAGCCTATGGTGGAAAAGCAATTTGAAACAGGTACGTTTTAAGCTGAGAACGAAATGACAGAAGCGACTGAGCAGAACGAACAGACACAGGGAAACAGTTCCAAAATTTAGGTCCAGCAACCGAGAAAACACGTTTACCGAGAAGAGTTCTAGTCTAAGGTATGACCAGAGAAAGACAATCAGATGACCTTGCAGAATAATGGTAAGGCTGGGGGAATAAGGACTAATTTTAAGTACTGTGATTGGCCAGAATTCAATGTTTTCTAAACTGTAAGTCCCAATGTAAAACAAATCCTTTGCTGAACAGAAAGCCAAATGCAAAGACTTAAGCACACCAAGCCGAAGTATTTGAAGAATTTGTTATGGCTCTAGCCAAGGAGTTCTGAACTCGTTGGAGTTTCTGCATGTTGACCTTGTGATACCAACAGAAATTGAGTTACAGTACTTAGTCAATGAGACTGGAGACCAATTTTTTATACAATATTTAGCCTAATTATCATGTGTTATAGATGTTAGCTTGATACGGTGCTAGTTCTTTATATCAGTCTACACGTTGAAAACATAGCCTTAACGGGAACGCTGGAAGCTGTAATTGAAAAATAGTTCCTCGACAGAATGGTCATGTGGATACTTGTTCATTTTGTTGTGACATTGCATTACTTTATTAACCATGAAGCATTGAGAAATGCATATATACTTGAGCTCTGAAAGTGAGTAAAACAACAGGCACGAAATAGTAAAATATAGGCCTAAGCGTAGGCCTATAGGCCCTGTGCAAGCTAAGTTTGGAAATCGATGTGTCCTTGCAATTGTTGAATCCGGGATCATGTAACTCAATTACGTCGAACGTTAAATTGAAAGCAGCATTGATGATGGAGCTAAATGACTAAACAACCTTGTCCGAAGTAGCAGAATGGTCATTGTATAGTTTGATTGACAGATCGATTTTTCAAGTTGACTTGCTTTAAACGAATTTACTTGCTGCGCTGCCAGAATTCGTCGGCGGCGCCCGATAATTCCCATCCTACCCGACTTGGTCTCCCCAAATCGACTCAGATCGAATTACTCAGGTTGTCACCCAAGTCTAACTACGATAGCAGCGCTTCAGAAGTTCCGATGGCCTTGCTAAATACACGTGTCTGTTCAAAATATTTTCTTTAGAAGGGTCGATGAACGCAACACAATCGCTGCTACACATGCACAGTGACGTCATCATAGCAGTTACTTAATGAACACCAGGATGGGCTAGATTTCTTCTCGACACCAGATGACGCTTTTAATAATTCGCGCCATTGGTCAGATATCCACCCGAGACACTGAGCTCGTGTTCCCAGTTATAACGGTTATAACCGAGGTTCTCTCGGTTATAACCGTTATAACTGGGAACACGAGCTCAATATCTCGGGTAATCCATATTGCTTCGTAACGGTCGTTCACATCCGTCGCTCTCGTGTTTCTGGAAAATTAGAAACACGCTTTGCAGATGTACATTTTTTGAGGGCGAAAGTGAAGTTCAAGTGCAATATTCGGAGAAAGTTTGACATGGTTGTACAAACGCTCAACCAGATGTAGGTTTATATATATATATATATATATATATATATATATATATATATATATATATATATATATATATATATATATATATATATATTTTATAGGTCTATGCGTTTTCTACAGGCCTAGCGACCGTTTAACCTGTAATCTACTCATTTAAAATGATTTTTAGGACGAGATCCTTTGCCGGCACTGCCCGTTTTGAATGGAAGCCACGCCTTTTGAGGTTCCCGTTTATGGACGACTTTCAACCTTTACAAAATATCTGAAAAATAATGGTTTTGATTAGTAACGAAGTAAGAGTAGACTAACGCGTTGCGGTGGCCTATAGGCCCTTTTTACATGTAAGTAAAAGTTCTTGTACTTTTACTTGTAACGAAATAACATTTCACCAATTTAGCAGTACTTTCGTTACTTTTATGCGTTAGACGTAGACGCACAGTATGTTTGTAATATTATA
Source organism: Norana najaformis (assembly GCA_964023275.1). Taxonomy (NCBI): domain Eukaryota; kingdom Metazoa; phylum Annelida; class Clitellata; order Crassiclitellata; family Hormogastridae; genus Norana; species Norana najaformis. Next base: position 36,778,868 of record OZ029913.1, on the reverse strand, counting down.
AGTCGCCGTTGTTAATGAAAATGCATTTTTAGCACATCGGAGGGAAGAGACACCCGTTCCGAGAAAAAGAGCAGCGAAACTGGAGCATCGCTAAAGCAGCAGGACACTGACTAATTAGGCCCAATGCTCTGAGTGGTTGAGTGTCAGATGGTTTGAAATTGTCCGACCAGTCGCAGGGGGATACATGTCCATGTCCTCTCCGAGTAGGCTACGCACCATGGAAATTCTGAGCTGCGAAGGAACACGGATTGAGTGTATTTAAGCCAATCGGAGTGTAAACTTGAAGTGCACTTGGTTTATAATCAAAGCGGATATATGCATGGAGTAGTAGTTCATGCAGTAATACATGCAGTAAATTTAAATGTATAGGTTTTATATAGCGACCGTATGGCCTCGATCCTGCTCATTTTGCAATGAATTTATCGGGTGAGATCCTTCACCACCGCTGCCCGTTTGAATGAGCGCCACGCCATTTAAGGTCTCCGTGCACGACCGTATTAGCCAGAGATTTAAATCTCTGAAATAAGCCACGACCGGGACGCGAACCTGGGATCCCCACGCACAGAGGCTCCTTGGCGTACGCACTTACCGATGTAGCTAACTAAGCTAGTTATTAGTAGTTCAATGAAGTTCAGTGCCACCGTTTGACCCTACCACAGGCCGAGAGAAACAGAGGTTCGCCCATAAGGACTCCGCAAAGAGGGGAGAGGGTAACCCAAATTCGGACAAGGGGAGGGCTTATGCCCAATGCAGACGTCCGCATCAAAATTTTATAGTTTTTTCAGCACAGTTTGTGCCTTAAAACCAGCTTCAGTCAGACAGCAGACAGTGTGCGTAGAATCTGATTAGAGTCCCTTTGCTGGACGTGGCAGTATCACAGCTCCCTACCCGGTTGCATAGTTAGCCCTGCAAGATCAACAGTTTAGCCTGATCTAGTCCACTGTGAGTGCAGACGTCCGCAAAGGAGGATGGACAGAGTAAAGCCAAATGCGGACAAGGGAGGGATGGTTCAAAAAGGTCATTTTTGGAGAACGTCCTTTATGGACGACCCCCATGTTGTCGGGAAGGAACAGAAACGTGAGACATATGGATATATATTGAGACTGAATGACGCATAATAAAACCTAAGATGGGGAAGAACGGAGGTGATAGTTAACATGTGTTGGCCGAAGGGTTAATCTGTCTGCTTTTCACATGCATGACTTGGGAAAAAATTCCGCAATAAGTAAGTTAGTAAGTAGCCTTTAATGGTATCTGACAAGTGCACATGCTTTACATCATATAGGCCTAGATCAGTTACATACATATTTAAACTAGGTGATAGCACGGACAATGTAATAGACAATCATGCACAACTAAATAGTAGCAAAAATACATCGATTCAGCTAACTGCTTTTGTACAGTTTAGGTTTAACAAAATAGGTAAGATGAAAAGGTGTCTGCAAGCATTTATCCTCACGAAGTGGTGGCAATAGCTGGTGAAGACGGTACCCGGGAAACTATGATTTCAGGAAGAGCTTCCAGTCCGCTAGTGCAATCAGCTCTTCTACAATAGACCTATAGTTCTTCCCACATATTTGCCACCAGCGAACCTTTAAGAGCTAAATAAATGGTCCAGCATCATAAGAGATCAAATATCCAGCATTAGCCGGCAATGCATAAGAAAGAGTGATTAATAAATGACGTGCGACTTCTGGATAGGTCTAGGCTGAGAAGAAAGTATCGCTGGTTAATGAGGCTAAGAATATAATTAACACGGTTTAAAAAAGAAAGGTTACTCGGTAGACGTGAGTAAATAAACGGACCGAACTACAAAAGCAAAATATTTTGGAAAAATTGATCAGGTCTGTGTTAAAAAGGCGATATTCACCTTACAGATTCCGTCCTTTTACTTTAAAAGTATTATTATTGTTATTATTATTGTTGTTGTTATTATTATTATTATTACTATTGTTGTTGTTGTTATTTTTATTATGACCATCGTCATGTCGATGCAGATGAAGACAAAAGTTATAGCCAGAAATTTACCTTAACAGCCCTTAAGAATTTCTTCGTCTGTTGGCGTATCCTTCGGAAGAGAACGGGATGGATGGCGAAGTCTCGCTGCCGCTGGTTGCTGAAACTGGAAGATGTCAAGGGAAGAGGAGGCTGCACAGCATTATATGCTTCGCACATCTTAACAAGCTGACGACTAAAGATGATGGCTGATGGATGGATGCAACCTACCAGAATCCCTCATCCGCAGGCCTAAGAGATGCTGCTGTGCCCGATGTAGGATGGTGAGAATGAATGCAGTCTATGACGATCTGGTTCCATGGCTGGAACAAACAAACGCTAAACTTGGCGAAGATTAAAGGCAACGCGTCTTTTTACACGACTCCCTGGAAACTCCTATAACATGGTCACTCCTAAAAGATGGTAATTTCTAAACAAACATGGTTATTCTTTAAAACACGGTACCCTAGAAACATGGTCACGGAGTTCAAAGAAGGTTCGGCTGAAGCGCAGAATCGACCGCGGCAATCAATCAATATGATGCCTTTCCAACCTGCCAACTGGCATTGACTGGCTACTCTTCATGCAGTAATCAGCTCTAGAGGGATTGTGGGATGAGTTGGCCCAGAAGGACTGGTAAGTTGCTGACGGCCATTCGTCCAAGAATACGCCTTAAACCCGCTTGATGCCGCTCAATTTTCTGTGCCAGTTTCTAAGACACTTGGGAAAGGCCACTGAAATATGAGACTTCAAATTGGCACAATGCATCGAAATAGGTTGCTTTAATACTTTGTTATTTAAACACGGAATATAACGGATGTTATGCGCTGGGCGAGGTCAACGAACGGACAGACGGAATGTCGCAACAACAAGGATGAACACAGATGGACAGATCGTGGACAGACGACTGACAGCCGTTTAATGTTGTCAGGCGGAGCGAACGAATTTAATCGTTTCACCGGCTGTTGTGAAATCGTTTCAGTTGGCTGCAATGGTGACCAGAGTGGAGAGTGGTAGATGCATTGGATTTACTAAAATGGCTAATTAGATGACCGACTTAAGTCTCTTCTTCGAACCTCATGTGCTTAAATAGTCTGTCTGATCGACTTTGCCAAGCTGAAGGTAACTATGCCAATTCGCCTACATGAGAGCCTTGGTTCGGCTCCTGCTGGTACCTGCTGTGTTTCGGCTTTTTATTCTCCTCCTCCTCCGCATCGAAACCATCCTGCTCCTCACCCTCATCCTAATCCTTTTTCTCATACTGATCCTGAACCTCATTTTCATCCTCATTCCCATCATTATCCTCATTCTCATACTGATTATGAATCTCATCCTCATCTTCACCATTACAGACCAACTAATTATCACTCTGATCCTCCTTATTCTCATCCTCATTGTTATCCTTATTCTCCTATTGATCCTTATTCTTATCCTCATCGCTGGAGGCAGTGAATCAGCGTTCTCGTCGCCCTACCCGTCAGTGCCCGGATAAGGCCGGGTAAGCTAAATAAATGATACAACAGGGGGACCGAATTCTATTTCAAGGAATCCCGGTCACGTGCCATGAACAATGGCGACAACAGCGGACCTCGACGTGTCGCTGTCCTTTGAGTTTCAAGCCATAGGTCCGGCGCTGAGACAGTCTTGGCGGAAAACAGAGGCTTATCCTGACGCTTATCCTGACGCCTATCCTTGGCGCATATCCTGACGCTTATCCTGATGCTTATCCTGACACTTATCCTGCTGGTTTTTCCAGCGAGACAAGTGGCCACCCGGCAGTCGTCTCCTTCCAAGTTTCCACGCCACTCGCTTGTATTCACCTACGAAACGTTGCCGTGACTTTTACCACCTCTGGATGATCAAGCTTGGTCATCCTTTTTTATCACCGACCCGAAATCTGCCCCCCAATTCGAGGATGTTACCATCCAACCGGTAGTAGAGAGTACTAGAGGCGGTCGAGCTTAGACACGGCGAGATGAGCCGAAACTGTCTGAAAGTGTTCGTTCATTTATTGAGTAGGCCTATTAATATAATATTATTTTAATATATTATTTTATTACGTAATAATAATTATTACGTGACTGCGTGTGTCATTGATTACATCACTGCTTAAGTAATTGTTTACGTCATTGCTAACGTCACTGTTTAAATCATTGTTTACGCAATATTTTTGAAAGTTATTGTCTGCGTTATTGCGTAAGGCCTATGTCACTGTTTCTGTCATTGTTACTGATAGTGATATATTTCGTAAGTTTTGATTGTTGTGCTTTTATTAACGAGAAAAACTGCCGAATCATTCAACTCGCTGTGCATTTGACGTAACGTCTGCAAAATCGATTAAGGTCTGTTTAAGTCATGGACTTCTCTATAATGTGCTATTATAGAAGAGTCCATGATTTAAGTGAAAGTCGTAGGCGTTCGCTAGGTGGCGGGTGAAACGTTTCATTGCGGTCTTGCCAATTGTAAACTTAGAGAGAGAGAGAGTGCATTTAAACAGCCTTTATCCTCTGAGTTTCAATGGATTCAGTATGAAATCATTTTCCATCCTATTATCTGTACCCTAGAACACCAGTCCAGTAAGTTTAGCGGGCTTATGCCCATTATGCCCGCTTGAATCGGTTTACCTTATCTGACATACTTAAATGGCGTGGCGCCCATTCAAACGGGCAGCGGTGGGAAAGGATATCACCCGATCGATTCTTTGAAAAATGAGCATGGTCGAGGCCATAGGGTCGCTTTATAAAACCGTGTACATTTACATTTACTGGCCTCATCAGTTACATTGGTTAAAGCGTTCGTCAAGGCGTTTCTGTAAGTGAGGATGCCGGTTCGCATATCTATAATGGCTATATTTAAGAGACTTTAATCTCGGGCTAGCACAGTCCACCACGGGTACCATAACTGCGTGGTGGCTGCAGGATTGCTTGCGTGGAGGGGCAAGAACATTTCCAGAGGGGCGCCACATTCGACAATCCACCATGCACGGGTCTGGTCTGAGGGGCGCCGACATAAAACCAAGAGGGATTTGGTTAACGAACTGCCCCCACGCCTATAGCTAAATCTGCCACTGCTTAAATGCTTGGCGCCCATTCAAACGGGCAGCGGTGGTAAAGGATTCCACCCGATAAATTCATTCAAAACATGAGCAGGGTCGACGCCATACGGTCGCTATAGAAAAACATGTGCATTTCATTTACATTTTTACATTTACCTGCCCTAGGTTATACCTCACCCACTTAAAATGCATCTAGGTTATTAATGCCTCACCCACTTAAGATGCATCTAGGTCATTAATGCCTCACCCACTTAATATGCATTTAGGTCATTAATACCTCACCCACTTAAGATGCATCTAGGTCATTAATGCGTGCCACTTGCCCAAGTTATGTGTTTGAAAAGACCTGAAATAGGACCTGAGGAGTAACAACTAAGTCCGGAATGTCTTCCATTATTAGAGATTAAACTCAGTGGAGGAAGGAGCAAAGGAGAAGGAAGAGGGAGGGTAGAAGGAGGAGGCGGCGGAGCAGAGGAGAGGAGAAGGAGAAGGAGGAGAACAACAGGAAAAGTAGGATTAAGAGGACCGTGTGAAGAGATGGAGAAAGAAGGAGAGGAAGCGAGAGATAGACGAAGAAGAAAAGAAGGAGTTGGAGGGAAATTTTATACCTACCACATTACGATAATGGCGCTATATATGTCCTCAGATAAGATTAGATCACAGTAGATTATATTAGATTAGACTGGTCTCCACAGTCTATTGCCATCGGATTTATTAGATTAGATTACCAGACAATGTTAGCATTTTGGCCATACCACTCAATTACTGGTTCATTCAGACATCAATCACTCTTGAGGAGAGTCGAAAATAAGGTCGGCTGCTGCTAGTAAGACTTGGGTACTTGATGTGTGTGCGTCTGTTTAGCTGTCGGTTGATCCGCGTATCCGCTCGTCGTATTGTGCTTGAGTCGGTATGCGTAAATAAACAAACATTTGGTAATTATATCACCATAAACCTTCCCGTCACATGATGAAGACGAAGCATCCTGCACCACAACCAGCGACCGCCGAGGAGGGAGATCATTTGATGGATGGTAGGCCTATTACTGAAGAGCGAATTAGTGACTGTCCCGGAATTCCAGCCGTCACAGGCGCGTAGCTGTCGTGCCCCCTAATGAGTAGAGACGAGGAGTGAATTATTGGGCAGTTAGGCGGTTAATTGTTATGGGCTTTGTGCTCAAAGAGGTTAATTCTTAGCCTGGCAGCCTCTATGGGCTGCGGAGTCTCTGCTGGATGGAGGCTATTATTTGCAGAGCCGGATTAACTATTGTGTAAAATATGCAATTGCACCGGGCCTCCGCTGACAAGGGCCCCCGAACGAAGCCATAATTTTTCTGCATTGACATAAACGGACATAGAATGTAAATGCAAATGTGAATCTCCGAAATTTCTCAGCGCCACATAAAAGCCGAGTCAGAGAGACCAACTTATGCACTGGCGCTATACCATATCAAGTCCACAGGAGCCAGGTTGTTTGATCAGTTTTGGCGCCAGGTCAGAACCAGGTTGGTCAAGGCGGGGAGACAGTTGGTTGAACAGTAGGAATTGTTGGTGATGGTGGTCATGGAGCAGTACAGGAGCGGAAGCAGGATAGGTTTTCTTGAAAATTTCGGTTTTCAGACTGGAGAGAAATGCTGCATGAGAAAGGGCAAGCGGAGGGGTGCTTGTATTGACCAGCGAGAAAGGGAATGAGCGAACTGGCGAAGGTCTTTCGGGAGTTCGTTCGAATGGGGGAACTTATCCTAAGCGGCGTAAGATAAGGAGCGGTTGCAGAATTTGGGAGAGGAGGAAACTGGAGGTCATGAAAGAGAAAGGTTTGGGGAAGAACAGGTAGATCTGGACTGTGTGTTAGTGAATTTATCATCCCAGCTATTTATTCATAGGAACAAGTCGTTGGTTTTCATTTTGAATGAGAATATGCATCAGACTGCTGACTTCTTAGCAGCACGGCACACAGAAGTGACCCATCATACTACACTTTGATTATAGCATGCTTTTACGGTATCCCATAATCCCATGCGCAACACGACAGGTGCTCCCGCGTATAGTTTGCATGGGGCCCCCATCGGTTGATCCGACCCTGACCTTCTTCTAGTGTATGCGGTTCGTACTTAGCCAGTTCCAAGCGTCATAACCAGAGATGAACAGTTCACCTCTGAAACATGTTTGTGGACAAACATCTACAAAGTGGGCCATTGTTTGCATTGTCTGCACGAATGATCAGCGGCTTCATCCCGTTTGACGAGGTTCCATGCACAGCAACCCTGATCCCTCCGCAATCGGTTTAGTGCAGACCAGAGTCGTCGAGGCACGTTGAAGCCTGGTGGACAGACGGACGGCTCAGTGTCGAGGGAGTGGATATTCACAATCGCTGCTACCCAGTCGTCCCTCCATGCTGAATAGCTATCATGTCCCCAAAGGGCATGTCAAACCAAATTGGGGTCTCGAGGACAGGCTGCTTGAAGTAGTTACGTTCCTGACCATATGCGACAGAACACCAATGCGATGGCATCGAATTGTTGCTGGCTGCACAGGAGATGGGCACCTCCCCCCGTCGCACAAGTTAACGAATCGCTCCTTAAAAACAAGTTTAAGTTTAGCCATATCTTAGGAAACTCTGCAAGTATCTGTGGTAAGAACTACCTGTATTTTCCCACCTGATTTTTTTATTTTTCTTATTCAGGCATCAGGTTCCCAATATCCAGTCTATTGCTTGGTTGACTGTTCCGCCTTCTTCCAGAGAACCAAATATCCAAGCTTTCTCGTCGTTTCTTATTCTTATATTTTCTATCTTTTGCGTCCACTTTTTCCTAGTAGGATACGATTTGTAGAGAAAAGAGAGAACCTCCTCATTGTTTCAGACTATCTTCTATTAAGGACACATTTAAAAAAGACCAGAAGGCGTGCGAGGGGACTGGCCACCCACCTTCATGCTTCGAGGCTAAGAAAATGAAGTTGCTAACACTCCATAGTCATGGCTGCCTCTCGACGTTACATCAAGGGGCTCTTCTTCGACTTATTTTTCTGTTGTAAGTAAGAATTCCTAAAACAACTAACTCCGCCACTGCCTTGATTGGGGGGTAGTGCCAGTACCAAGCCTGGATAAAGGAGGAGGGCGACGGCAACGGCCTTTGATACCATAAGCTGTCGTTAAACTGAGGAACTACTACTACTCCTAAAGCAACTTTATGTCCTGCCTGGAAGTCAAGCATCGACTTTGGAACGGCGTTCCATCGGAATAAACCCAGACAGTCAGTTGCCAGCAAAGTCAGTAAAGACAAATAGACGGATTATTTAGTAGCCCAATTCTTCTGTAAGAAGCTTCGCCTAACCGGAAACAGACGAATATTTATGGGCGCCACGCCAAGCGAGACTCAAATCTGCAACTCAGCTGTGCTGAGCTCAGCTGCCAGCCTTGCTCTTGCTGAAGTCCAACAGGAATACGTAAACACCCCCACCCACAAATACACACACCCACAACACACACACCCACAACACAAACACACAACACGCAGCACGCACACGCACGCAAACACACTCAAAACACCAGCGGGAATGCCAAAACACAAACACGCACAAAATTACGCACTCATAACACAGGAAGTTACCCTTGTTCTTATCTTTCTAGATAACTTGTCAGTTAGGGGCAAAGAAACCGCCGTCTTTCGTTCAACTTCCCACGGGTTGACCAGCCCACTACGGAGTTTCTTAAGGGACCCACGAAGGGTAATTCCATACTCACGACATGATGATTAACTCCAAGGAAATAACAACTCGTTGCCTCGACGAAACAACTGTTCCCACCAGCAACATCGAAAAAGATACTGTTGTGGGAACTAATAATCATTTAAGTGCTAATTATTATGTTATTGGAACGAATTATTATATCTCAATATCATTAAATTTTAATGTTGCGAAAAAGAGTTCTTATACCAATGACGTTTATCATGTTGTTGGAACAAGCTAGTGTCTCAATCTTAGTGATTATGCGCTGACAACCAGGTAGTATCTCAATGCTACTTGTTATGTCGTGGTAACAAGTCATTATTTTAATGTTTATTCTGTTGCAGGGACGAGTTATTATACCTCAGAGTTATTTGTTTGGTTGTGAAAATGAGTCATCACATCGATGTTATTTACCACGTTGTTGGAACAAGCTATTATCTCAGTATTATTTACTATGTTTTTGGAACCAGTGAATGCGCCGAACGAGTAAAATGTGCTAGCTCTCTGTCCAGGGCCTTAGTATTCGTCCATTGCCGGCTCAAGGGCCTAAGAAAACGGAAATGAGCGCCCTCCCTACGTTTCAATTGTTGCATATGAGATACTTTACTTACTTACTTAAAATGTTGTGGTAACACTATGAAATATTTTGTGCTCCCTTCAGAGGCTCCGTATCATGCGGAGTGCCACAGCAACACCAGCAGCAGACACAGCAGAACCCACTATAATATCCAGAGAAGTAAAGGGCTTGTCGAAGACCTGCAACGCTGTATAGCTGAACTATATGATCCGCATAACGTTTCCTTTAGATTGCATGCGTGCTTGACGCTGTCTTAGTACCCGCCTAGATACCCACGTGTGTGAATTTCGGTTGAGAGCCAGCCGACAACACACACCACTTCTGTTAGTCAGTTTATATCTAAGTATATACATGCGTGTGTATGTACATCTTACGCTATGTCTTGTTGCTATATATATAAGTTATTTATATTTTAAGGTATCAGATAGCGTAATATAAATTGGGTTTTAAGTAGTTCACAGGACTTTGATATAGGCTAGAACCACTACATGAGAGATATCTAAGTATATATTTTGGAATATTTTGATTAATTGATTAATTGACAGATAGATAGATGAATAGATGATGGATAGATGGATAAAAAAGATAGAACATACATACATACATACATACAAACATACATACATACACACATACATGCTTACATACATACATACAAACAGACAGACAGACAGACAGAGTGAGAATGTGGAGAGAGGAAATATGCATTATAATGTATACATACAGTACATCATAGAGCGAAGGTCATTGCGCATGCGCGGTCGATGATTAAGCTATAGGCGCGCTTTCCCTCTCTCTCTGTCTCTGCGTCTGCCTCTGCCTCGGCCTCTGCCTCCTAATCGGTTCCAGCATCTAGAGAGGCCGACCGAAAGAGAAACAGAAGAAGCGACGTTGCCTCTGTGAACGCCTTCATCTTGTACGCTTCTCCACCGCCGAAGGACAGCCGCTCCAGGCAAAGCAGCTCACGGACTTCGGGGATGTGGATTAAATAAGTTCGCGTTCATCATCTCCGCAAATTATCTTATTAACTAGATGACTGTTGCTCCTCTGTAGACGGTAAGTCCGGTTTCGGCCGGTGACTTCTCTCTTAACAATCAGAATTATTCCTGTGTGTTTTAACTGCCGACGGTTTCGGGCGTGGAAGCAGTGGGAGTAATACTACTGGCAGGAGCGAAATCTTTGGGAAAATACACCCCAGTGTAAGTAAGTAGGTAAGTAGTAGGCAAGTAAGTAAGTAAGCAAGTGAGTAAGTAGGTATCTAAGTAAGGACGTATGTAAGTGTATTCGTTGTAATGTAATGCCTGCACATTGGGATGGGCGCGAACGATGTAGGCTAACACATATAATTAAAAAGACACGACTGATAAGGGAGCATAGTGTTTTAGAGTAGGTGATATGATGGCAGCGGAGAACTATAAGTTAAATGCGTAGAAGTTCTATAGTTCTATCCATCAGCTGTTTTTCGTCCTTCTTTTCAAGTCCAGAAATTACATGGAAACACTTGAAACGACCATTTCACCTATTCTTCAGGTTTACAAGATATTTAGAAGAGGTTTACATTTACAAGATTTACAAGGTTTACACGAGTTTTTATGGATAGAACTATAGAACTATATGTTTGAGCGTAGTTTCAACGCTCAAAGCTTAGAACGTAAAGTCGGTTATCTGTAAGTTGTCCCTGGGGCTTTCACCCCCACCCCTACCCCTTTCCAACTTTTGTAAAGCTGAAGAATTGTTGAAATGGACGTTTCAAGTGTATCCATGTAATTTCTGGACTTGAAAAGAAATACCAAAAACGATAGATGGATTCCTGCTCGACTGCATGGGAGATGAAGCTGAAATCATTCAGACGACCATCGCTCTGGCTACAGAAAAGTTTTAGGATAACAACGAAGTAAGATGACGTCCGTCACCTCATCCGTAAAATTTGGCAATCGTTCCATAGCCATAGCTGCCCCACCACTCTGGAATAACCCCCCCCCAGAAGCGCGACAGTTATCTGACCCTTCATACAAACTCATCTTTGCTCCACCGCTTGCAATTTCTGCATTGGCCTTTCACTCAAAACTGAAAACATTCTTCTTGCACAGATTCTATCCTGACTCCACTTCTTCGTCTTATCCCTCTTTCCGCTCCAATCCCAAACATCACACACCGTAGCTGCCACGGATTACGAGTATGATTAACTTCTTGTTAGGAAAAATGTTATTCATGAACGGTCAAGTTTAATAGCCGCATTCAACCAGAAGGGGAGCCGACTGGGGTATTTGTAGCTTCGCTACACATCTTGTCTCAGACATGTGGATTTGGAACGCTCAAGAAGGAACTGATAGACGATCTGAAAGTTGTGAGAATTCTAGACGGCGAACTGTTATAGGAAATGCACACCATGCCTCATCTGGATCTAAAGAAAGTTACGGACATGGCACGTGAGAGAAAAGGAAGTAAAGGAACAATTACAAGAACTGCGAACAACGATAGTTGTAGAACATCAAAATATCGGCGTCGGTGAGAGCCAAGCGTAAAGTATGACAAAATTGCAGAGCGTCGGGCGAGGCCGCAGAAAGTAGCCTCCTCCTCCACACTGTGCCAGACAATATGAAGCGGAATTCCATCGGGCGGGGAATGCGCATTGCTATCGGTGTTGGGCCGGAGGTAATTTCCGAATGACCTGTAGGGTTTTGACCTCTCTAATTGAAATTCCGGCGCAAGGGAAGGAATAACAACTTAAACACAGCCCACCCGAACAGCCCCTTCCCTTTCTCTCTCTGGTCTTCAACCGGACTTGGTTCTTGACATGGCTTCTTTGGACAACCCCACTGACTTGACGCAGCGCTCTTGAATAAGCTGGTGCTCTGAGCTTTGCTTTTAAGTATCGCTCTAGAAATTTGGAGTTTCCGATTATGATTAACAACTTATAGAGAATTAAGTGCGACATCTTATGCGGTATCTGTTCTGAGAAGAATTTCATGCCCGCTGTTGTCTGAAGTTGAGAAGATTTTAAAAGAATTAAAGATACTGATATAATTCCATGGTTGCTGAGCCTGCCGAATGATGCCCACCTATTGATCCAGAGATAAAAAAAACACCTGACGACGTGAGAATATGCGTTGATTTAAAACACTGAATATGGCTATGAAGTGAGGAGAGTTTATGTCCCACCATAGAAGATGAAACAAGCTCGAGTCTTCACTAAACTTGATGCAGCATCTAGATTTCGGCAGCTGAGCTGGAAGAGGAAAGTCGTAAGCTAACAGTATTAATATAGCGCCTTTTGGACGTTTTCGATTCAGACAGTTATGTTTCGGAATGAGAGAGCTCTGTCAAGAGTTTTGGCTGACTTCTTTGGCTACGTGATTAAAATGGACAACGTTCTCGTCTTTTGGCAAAGATGTGAGATCACAAGGTGTCACTTTCGATGTCGTGCTACAGCGTATAAAAGAATCTGGACTGAAACTATTTCGAAATAAGTCTTTGTTTCGACAGCATTCAGCAAAATACTTCGGTCATTTATTATGTGCAAGTTGAGTGGAGCTAGATATGAGGAGGGTTCGGGCAATTCAGAACACGAAGCCCCAGCGAATATATGAGCTCGAAGAACGCCGGGAATAGTGCAATTTTGGGACGCTTTTTACCCAGCTTGTCGATAGGCTATCTTTCCGTTGACGAAACGGTTGAGTCGCGATGCTTCCTGCATTTGGAAGCGGCAACAGCAGAAAGCCTACAGTGGCATAATGAAGCAACTTACCGAAAAGCCAATACTAACGTGTAATGATCCTCGCAAACCCACCATGCTCGTGAATAAGCTGGTGCCCTAGGCTTAGCTTTTAAGTAGCGCTTGAGAAATTTCGAGTTAACGTTTACGATCTTCAAACGGACTGCTTGAAGCCTTGGCGTCACCCTGACGGTCTAAGGTGAAAGTCGTTGCTTATTGCTCTCGTAGTAAGACTTCTACTGAAAGAAACCATGCCCAAAATGTGAAAGTGATGCTAACCGCAGTATGCACAAGTGAGAAATTTGTACGCTACCTGATGGTCTGGAGCAGACTGAGTTACAGGCTGGCAATTGACTACTGGTACCACTGATGAACAATACAGTTAAATTGCAACATTTATTTATAGCAGGCCTACAAATACACTTAAGACGGAGCTCCAGGAAGATGTCAGAGTCTTCTGATGGATTCCACCAAGTAGGCCTAACTTCCAACCCATATTTTGCACAATCGAATGGATTTGCGGAAATGGCAGTTTCCGCGGCTTAAAGAATGTTAAATTACAGATTACAAATTCAAAGCAAGATGGCATTTATTCGCTGGCTTACATAACCACTTTACACAGCGCGACAGGAGAAAGTCCAGCGAAACCTTTGATGCGCAGGAAACTGAAACTGAAAACTCGTTTGCGATGCTTGGCCAGAATGGTCGGGTTTTGATCGAGTGGTCACGAAGATTACGCAGTGATAACAAACGACCAAAGTTCTTCTATAAGTTCTTCTATAAGTTCTTCTATAATCATCGTCATGGAGCCCGCATTCTTTCTCTGTCATGGAAGGGTGAAGCTGGGTGGATCAAAGTTGGTAATGAGAACTGAAGGAGTCGACTTGATTCCGGCAGAGACATCGACGTCTTCATCGCGGTGAATGGAGATTGATGAACCTCGTGATGAACCTAAGTAGATCAGAGTTGAGCAGAAGCAAATAATTGTTGCACTGTTTTAAGTTACTTGTTTAAGGGGGAGATGTTATATGCGTTGCACATGTTATGCCTGCACATTGGGGTGGGCTCGAACAGTGTAGGCTTGCACACATAAAAAAGGAACGCAACTGATAAGGGAGCATAGTGTTTTAGACCACGTGACAGTAGGTATGTAACTAAGTTATTAAATAAGTAAATTGGTAGGGGTAGGTAAGTAGGTAGGCAAGTAAGTAAATAAATAATTAACCTTTACTTGCATCACCTACTGGCAGACGAAAAAATCTATGGGGAAGATGCACTCCAATATGAACCAACATTTTTTTGGGTGAAGTTTCCTCTTCTGCCTACTAATCGCTCTGGTCGACCTGCTCATATATGCCAGCCTCTAGAGCACAAGCTAACTGTATGCATCTCTGCTTAAGCGCAACGCCTTTCAGCAATTTCTCAACGGCGTTTCATCGCTCTAATTGACATATCTAAAACGGTTCGGCTTTACTTTGTGCCATGCTGTTCACAAATCAGAGCCACCTGTAAAAGCCACCTGTTTATGTCGCTGGTAACGAGTAAAAGGTGTATAGGATTTATATATAGCTCTTTTTACAGAAAAAAATATAAATTATGAATTACTCGACAAGGAATGATGGCGTTCTCTTGAAGGTGAGCTCCGAAGACGGAGGCGACTTGTGGTTGGAAGAAGTGAAAAAGGGAGGAAGGGAAAAGACCGGTGGTCAGAAGCCGTATGTACGAAGAAGTCCAATGTAGGCATGATCTGAAGTAGCGTTTTGCTGCTGGAGCTTAATGTTATTAACTTGCGTTGTCTTGACTCAGTCCGGTCATATTTTTGTCTAACCCCATCGGGTTATTTTCGGTAGCTTCAACGGAGATCACTTGGCTCTAGTAGTTATCATGACCACCCCCTTGATGCCTGGGGCAAATGAACCTGGGCTCAACCTTATGACAAGCGCTACTACGGGAGTTATGTGCAAAGTTATAGTTATAAATTTCCTCAGCCATGAAAAATTAGGTTAAGAGCAAGTGGAAACCAGAACTCTGTGAAATCAGGCCTGGGTTCAATTTTTGGGGCTATTCGGAAATGTAAATTTGAAGGCGATGGCAATATGGCCCTGAAAACAGATGGTAAGGCGCTGGAATGTCCCATCCCTGAACGCATTCAAGTCTCGGCTCAAGACATATCTTTTAAAGATATCTTACGAGTGTTGTTGATTTTTGAACTCATTTAAAGCATTTTTTTCTTCTGCCTCGGCCGTGCCTCGGTGCTATATAAATTGTCTTATTATTGTTAAAATAAATTGTACTTTGCGTCGATCTCGTGAAACAGTTGAGATAAATCGGACATAAATTGCATACTCTCGGCGTTTATGATTATCATTAATTTTTATTATTATTATTAATTTATTAATATTAATAACAAAAACGGCAAAAGTCCTTGGTATACAGAAGAAGGCTAGCAGCACATTAGTGTTCTAGTGTGTCGCCCTATTCCTGCTTCTCTTCCTCCTCCATAGGGTCTATTCCATTTGTTCTTATACTCCTACTTACACTGAACTCGTCCGGAGGCAGCGCACTTGAGTTCTTACAGTCAGCCACCGTTGCTGCTGCTGCTGTCGTTGAATGTCGGCTCAGGCTTTTTCACGTTCCGCGCTGATGCCAGCTACTGATGCTGGCTATAGCTGCTGCTGCTGCGGTTGCTGATGCATTTGCTAATGTTGTTGATGCAGTACAACTGACGCCGGTCTTCTCATCGCCTCAGCCGCATTTGCTGCATTTCAGGCACCGACCGAATTATTCCGCTTCTTTGCAGCCTTCAGTGTCGCAAAGATTCTATTTCACAGCATTTATCGGGTTTACTGTATTAGGCCTGATAACAGTGTATGTATGTATGTTTGTATGCATGTTATGCGTCTATATGTGTATGGGTATGTATGTATTTATGTATAATTGTAGAATTGTATATATGTATGTAATGCATGCACCTATACAGTATGCTTGTCAACTTTTGTAATGACTATCATTGTCACCATCACCACCGCCCCCCCCCGCCGCCGCTGCCACTACTACCATCACCCAACCATCACCACCAACAAAACCTTCACAAAAATCACCATCTTCATCCACCACAACCATCATCATCACAACCATCACCACCCTCTCCAAAACCATCTTTCTTAAAAAGCTGTTTCTGGAGAGTGATCCGGCACACAGAAGAACATGACTAGCAACGTGTGGGCGTTGTTTCTGTTGCATAGGAGGTGATAATGATAACATCCATGCGACTCCAAGATTATTATCATCATTGCCACCACCACCACCATCACCATCATAATCAACGACAACGACGACTACAATTCTTGTTCCCGTTGTTGCTGGTTGTTTTGGTTCAACTGATCGTCTGCGATGAAACGAGTTTGGATGAAACGTTTCTTGAAGAACAGAAAAGGCACGTGATAACATCATCGCCGTCGTCGTCATCACTATCGTAGATGGATGGATGGATGAATGGATGGTTAGATAGATGGATAGATAGATAGATAGATAGATAGATAGATACATGTAGATAGATAGATAGATAAATAGATAGATAAATAGATAGATAGACAGACAGATAGAAAGAAAGAAAGACAGACAGACAAACAGACAAACAGACAGACAGACAGATAGATGGAGAATAGATACATAGATAATTGATAGATAGATAGGCAGTTGGGCAGATAGGCAGGCAGACAGACAGCCAGCCAGAGAGACAGATAATCATTACTGTTGGTGTCATCGTCGTCATCATCGTCATGTACCCAACAACCTTTCCTTACGAATCACACGGCTTGACAACGAACTGTCAGTTTCAAATTACGCACCGGGATTCGAACCCCTGGCGCAGAGATGGAAGGCAAACCCACCTGCCACCGCGCAACTCCTTGAACAATTCTCATATGCCAGAGAAACTCCTGTAATTTTAGATCAGCTGCTACATCTGGTGTGGATGGTAGCAACGCAGGGAAAGGAGGAGGAGGAGCAGAAGGAGGAGGAGCAGGACCAGAGGAACAGAGGTATGATCTAGTTCTGGCTCTCATCGAAAAGTACCTGAAAGAAAAGTCGTCGAGAAAACTTCAAAAGGAGAACACTCAGGTATTTATAACACATTATTATCATTATTTTTAAGCAATTATGCGCTTCTTAACTGGAAATAAAGGCCGATTCCTTGCTGCCTACTACATCATATACAACGAGCTCTGCAGACCTACTACCTACAGCCTACAGTATGTGCGTTCTGTTGCATTTGACTCTATTCAGCAAACATCTTCAAACTACCTTAAGACGCAGAGAGGTACCCAAAAGGCGCTATATCAAGTGTCTTGATACATACATATCTACCTGCCTACATACACGCTCGCCTACCTGCCTGTCTACCTTCGTGCCTGCACACATACATACCTACTTACAAGTATTCCCTCGCAACCCAGTGAACGATATATAGGTTTCCGAGCAGATGAAGCCTCACCCTGTATGTATGTATATATATGTATGTGCATATTTGTATGTGTATGTATGTGTATGCATGTACAGTATGTGTATGCATGTATGTGTATGTATGTATGTGTATGGATGTGTATGTATGTATGTGTATGTATGTATGTGTATGTATGTATGTGTATGTATGTATGTGTATGTAAATGTATGTGTATGTAACTTCATATTGTGTCCTGCAGAGGATTTGAACCCTTGACAGCTGGGGTTGATACCCCATCAAGCTATAACCTCAAGTGCGAGTAACCAGCTGCTGTTAATAATCACTGAAAACATCGACCGCTGTTTAAATAAATCTTTCGGTTCGAGAACCGAGGGGCAATCACCTAACCAAACGAAATACGACTCTTGTCGGTGACATCACATGGCATTCAGCTGCGGCAATCCAACATCCCGGGCAAGACTTCGAGGCGATAGAACCAATCTACAAGCACTAAACGAAACGTAATCCTGTTTAATTTGTGATCACAGATGCAGTTGCAATCGTAATAGAACATTTTTATAGAGGATGCAGTTGCAGTCGAAATAGAACATTTTTATAGAGGATGCAGTTGCAGTCGAAATAGAACATTTTTATAGAGGATGCAGTTGCAGTCGAAATAGAACATTTTTATAGAGGATGCAGTTGCAGTCGAGGATGCAGTAGCAATCGTAATAGAACATTTTTATAGAGGATGCAGTTGCAGTCGTAATAGAACATTTTTATAGAGGATGCAGTTGCAATCGTAATAGAACATTTTTATAGAGGATGCAGTTGCAATCGTAATAGAACATTTTTATAGAGGATGCAGTTGCAATCGTAATAGAACATTTTTATAGAGGATGCAGTTGCAATCGTAATAGAACATTTTTATAGAGGATGCAGTTGCAATCGTAATAGAACATTTTTATAGAGGATGCAGTTGCAGTCGTAATAGAACATTTTTATAGAGGATGCAGTTGCAATCGTAATAGAACATTTTTATAGAGGATGCAGTTGCAGTCGTAATAGAACATTTTTATAGAGGATGCAGTTGCAATCGTAATAGAACATTTTTATAGAGGATGCAGTTGCAATCGTAATAGAACATTTTTATAGAGGATGCAGTTGCAATCGTAATAGAACATTTTTATAGAGGATGCAGTTGCAATCGTAATAGAACATTTTTATAGAGGATGCAGTTGCAATCGTAATAGAACATTTTTATAGAGGATGCAGTTGCAATCGTAATAGAACATTTTTATAGAGGATGCAGTAGCAATCGTAATAGAACATTTTTATAGAGGATGCAGTTGCAGTCGTAATAGAACATTTTTATAGAGGATGCAGTTGCAATCGTAATAGAACATTTTTATAGAGGATGCAGTTGCAATCGTAATAGAACATTTTTATAGAGGATGCAGTTGCAATCGTAATAGAACATTTTTATAGAGGATGCAGTTGCAATCGTAATAGAACATTTTTATAGAGGATGCAGTTGCAATCGTAATAGAACATTTTTATAGAGGATGCAGTTGCAGTCGTAATAGAACATTTTTATAGAGGATGCAGTTGCAATCGTAATAGAACATTTTTATAGAGGATGCAGTTGCAGTCGAAATAGAACATTTTTATAGAGGATGCAGTTGCAGTCGAAATAGAACATTTTTATAGAGGATGCAGTTGCAATCGAAATAGAACATTTTTATAGAGGATGCAGTTGCAATCGAAATAGAACATTTTTATAGAGGATGCAGTTGCAATCGAAATAGAACATTTTTATAGAGGATGCAGTTGCAGTCGAAATAGAACATTTTTATAGAGGATGCAGTTGCAATCGAAATAGAACATTTTTATAGAGGATGCAGTTGCAATCGAAATAGAACATTTTTATAGAGGATGCAGTTGCAATCGAAATAGAACATTTTTATAGAGGATGCAGTTGCAATCGAAATAGAACATTTTTATAGAGGATGCAGTTGCAATCGTAATAGAACATTTTTATAGAGGATGCAGTTGCAATCGAAATAGAACATTTTTATAGAGGATGCAGTTGCAATCGTAATAGAACATTTTTATAGAGGATGCAGTTGCAATCGTAATAGAACATTTTTTAGATTGAGAGAGGTTCACTGAAGAGTTGAATGTTTCCATTTTTTCAGAATTCTGTTTCTGTTCCTCCGGGTGAAGGTAAGTAAGTACGCCTGTTAATAACTTGCCGACTTAACAGGCAATTATTTTAGCGGAGAATAAACAGAAGAGGATTTGCAACGACAGGAATTTTCATATAAAAGCGAGGCACATTGGATCTCTCCTTTGAAACAGACATAATGCCCGCTTAGTCGTCGATCCATAGGGGTTACTTGGGACACGTCCGTCAAATATTTAGCTTGCTGGGGTCACCCATGATTATGTCACCAAATAGTTCATATTTATCACTGTCTTCTGTCAAACAGCATTATTTTTCGATGAGTGCTGTTTGACATAAGACAGTTAATGTCTGCCAGCCTTCTTATCACACTGACATCTGTCCTTAACAGCTACACTATTATGAATGCGATTACTAAAGGCGTCCGTCTGGTGTCTTGAAAAGTTCTTGTTGCACAGGTTGTAGTAAGCTAACTGAGCTGAATGCAGTAGACGGAGGATCCATAAACTATCCAAGTACCGGACCGTACTTGTACAACGAATACTGCCAGTGGCAGATCCGTGCTCCAGTTGGCAAGGTCAGTACTCAGATAGTCAACACATATGTCGTATATAAGTGAGTAAGTAAAGTCTATTAGCGCGAGACAAACGCCTACACTTTACCTTAGAAAAACGTGTACATTTACATTTACCAGCAACAATGCATACAAACAGAAAACAGTGGCAAAGGGAACAATTAAGTGATGCACAACATCATCAGTTTAAAAATCGTTGGGTAACTGTAGGTAATATAGCATATTCAACATGTTTTGTATAAATATAGTGAACGAATGATGGATTTTAATGTAGAAGCGCATAGAAATATGGTGATTCAAACGTATGCCCTTATCCGTGGATTGAATCTATTGCATAAACGATGGGTATGGTGTCGGTTCGACGTCGATGCTATAAAATAAAATCATATCAAGGCGGATACGGGATTTGAAGTTGGAGGGTAGAGGCGAAGTGATACTGTGGTGAATTCTGGGCATAATGAGAAAAGCATCTTCCGCTATTTACGTTTTACCTTTAGCTTTTGTTGCTTAATTAAAACTCTAGAACTAGATGACTGTACACCTGCTGGTGTTGACCGTGACCTTTTTCCCTTTTGGCAGTCACAGTTTTCTCCGGGGGTCACAGCGCTTTCTGCGCTCGCATCTTATTCCTTAATTAAAATTCTGGAACAGTCCGTGGACACCGGTACGTGTTGCTCGTTGTAGGTGATAGAACTGACAGTGCGTCGCCTGTCAATCGAAGCAACGGAGGAATGTCGCTGGGACAAATTGGAGATCTTTGACGGAATATCCCCAGACGGTAGCACCACTACCAGCAACAGTCGGTCGCTGACTTCGCTCTGTGGCTTCATCCTGCCGACCGAGTCGTACGTGACCAGTTCGAACGAGGCTCTGGTCCGCTTCACGTCCGACAACAGCGTCGGATACGGAGGATTTCAAATCGATTTCCGGTCAGTGACTCCAGGGTCCTCCTCTCTCGACACCGACAGAGGGTCGCAGGAGAAGAGCAACAAAGGCTCACCAGTTCAAATGCAGGGTGAGATTTTGTATTGTATTGTATTTGATAACTTATATAGCGCTTCTTACAAAACAAACTACTCAGAAGTGCTTCCAGCATGAGAACTCCGGGGCAATAAGAACGTCTTTAAACAACGAGCTGACTGAGCTCTGTCACCAACAGTGACCCTTGTACGAAACGATAGCGGAAGTCCATTCCATGAAGATGGGCCAACAACAGCAAAAGCCCTCTGCTGCGCAAGCGAGGACTTAACACGAGGAACAAACAGATCCAGACGACCTAGAGAACGTAGAGGACGGGATGAGGTACTGGAGTGTGGAGGCCGAATAAGATCACAAAGATATTTTGATTTGTATTTCAAAGTAGCGGGGCGGAGGTTATGATAATATTTTATTCAAGAGCTACTTGCTACAACGTTACGAACTGTCTAATTGCTTTTCCAAAATGGCGCTCCTAACAGTGTTCTCAATATCACTGGAGGGAGCAACCGATGGTGGCGCCAACTGGCGACTCCCTAGTTGGGGTGGGGTATGGGGACCTCTACACTCTTGAAAAGTAAATAATGTCTTGCAAGAGCAGACCTTAATATGGCTTGGACTGTCGCAGAAAAAAATGTTTAGTTTCAAAGCTGCAGCAAAGGGTCATTAGATCATTTGGCATTTGACACCCTCTCATTTCTCCTTTCTTCTTTATTTTTGTATTCATTTATTTTTTCGTTCTTATTTTTTTATTATTTTTATGTTATTTTTTATTTTTCGGTCTTATATTCTGCTTCTTATTTCTACTTTCTGATTAATTTTTCTTATTTATTTTTTGCTGTCTTTTATTTATTTTGTTTGGTAGTAAATATAATAAACCTTATAGCCCACGTCACATGAGGCTTTCTGCTGGTTATTCGTAGAGTAGTCTCTGCTTTATGTTTGTACAGAAACGAAATCTGACTACAGTGAATCAAATCTCGTCGAATGCAAAAGCGTCAAAGAACTGAAGGAACCAAACGGAGTCATTAAGTTTCCTCAGTCCGGAGACTACGAGGACAACCTCGTCTGCAAATGGCGAATCTTGGCAGCGGCCGGAAGTGTAAGAGACCCACGTGATCATCATCATCATCATCATCATACATACATACATACACACATACATACGTACGTACATACATAAATACATAGATAGTACGTACGTACATACATAAATACATACATAGTACGTACGTACATACATAATTACATACATAGTACGTACGTACATACATAAATACATACATAGTACGTAAGTACATACATAATTACGTACTATAGAGGCAATCATCATCATCGCCGTCACCATCATATCTAGCCATGGACTGAAAGCCCTTAATAAGGTGTCCACGGAATAATTAATTATCTTCTCGAGTCTTGTTGACCCGGGCGACATCCGAACCGGGGTTGCGTTTTATGAATGTCATGTGGATGGATAGATATCTATCGTCTTTTCCTTGACGGGCGACGTACCTCCACCTATTCGTCAAACAATCCTCATTATCCAAGCTTGGTACAGCCTTGGGTATCCCAAGGAGAGATTGCAGATTGCCACTTGAGTTGAGTTACGCCTGTGGTGGTACTTAGTTAATACTTTACCCACTCATGGCGTAACCTCCTCAGCTGTTCACCCCTTTACCACGACGAGGTGCAAGTCGGTTTTTGAAGGGCTGGAAGTAATTTCTGGTTGGACCAAAGAGGTAAAGGTAACTAAGTGTGGGTTCAGAGGGGCCAATTCAACTGCTCCCGCCATCTGAGTTGGGGTCAAACTGGTTATGGTTGCCGACAAAACTTGGAAAGTAAATAAGGTCTTGAAAAGACTAGATGATTACAAAAGGCGATCGGGAATATCGGGAAACTTAAACAAGGTGTTCAACTAATTGGGAACTAGAAATATCGCCAAAAGAAGGGGTTTTATGATTTAAAATCCCCAGCAGAGTAAAATCGGCGAAGTTAACAACGGCCCTGCTTGACCCTTGCCTCGCCTCTCTGATTTACCACTTTATTGTTCGCTTTTGTCTTTTAGTCTCTTTATCGTTTTTGTCTTTTCGACTTTTTCGCTTTTCTTTTTATATTTTTCTATTTTTCGTCGCTTGATCCTTCTTGCATTTCATAATTTTGCATCTGTAATGTTTCCAGTCTTTCGTGCTGCAATATGTAGACATTCGTGTTGTATTAACTAGACATTTATATTGCAATCCTCGACAGGTGATTCAGATCCAAGTGACATCTATCGACATAGAGGAACCAGAGGATTGTCACAGTTGCTGTTGGTTCGATTGGCTGAGTCTATACAGCGGGCGAACGGAAAACGCGACCTTGCTGATGGCCAAGCTGTGCGGTACAGTGGCGCCCCTGGTGCCGTTCACGACCAAGTCCAATGCGGCCCTCATCGTCTTCCGTTCGAATGCGAAGAATGGTGACGAAGGATTCCAGCTCAACTATCAGGTCGTTCCGAAGGAGAAGGCCAAGTCAGGTCAGTCTGCGCCCTCGTTGTCTCCTGTATTGTGTTTTTAATGACAAGCGACATTGTTTCACCGGCTGTGAATTCGACACTTCTGCTGAGCTGAATGAAAATACATCGGGAAATTGCATTAGCAATAACTCAAACAATAACATAAGCATGGACGAAGCTATCTGTTTATATGTCTGTCTGTCTGTCTATCTGTATATCTGTTTGTCAGTCTATCTATATGTCTTTCTATCTATCTATCTGTCTGTCTGTCTGTCTGTCTTGTCTGTCTGTCTATCTATCTACCTACCTACCTACCTATGTGTCTGTCTGTCTTGTCTTTCTGTCTATCTATCTATCCATCCATCTAGCCATCTATCTATCTATCTTTCTTTCTTTGTAAATACCTATTTTCTGCTTACTTCCTTTCTTCAATTCTTCTTTTCTTCCTTCCTTTCTTCCTTCCTACTCCTCCACATTCTCCTTCTATCTGAGATTTTTCCATGACTATATGAGCATGTAGTTCATGTAGCGATATGTGTCGATCTGACTGTCTGCCTGTCGATCTAGACTGCTCTCTGGTTTCAGGTCTGGGGCCGTGTGCGGGTCAAGTGGCGGAGCTCAGGGATTCGACGGGCATCATCGAGTCGCCCGGATTCAAGGACGGACGATTCCCGGAGAACTCTCGCTGTCGCTGGAGAATTGTTGCCTCTCGGGGACAGGTAGGAGAATACGCAAGCTGCTGTTCCACCTCGTCGTCATGTGGGGCAACTGGGTTCTTTTTGGACAGATATAGGACTGTTTTGGCCTCTTTGCCAAGTAAAACAACTGCCGCCCTTAAGATAGTCTAATCCGGTTTAGTCCAGTCTAGTCTAGTCTAATCTAATATAGTATAGTATAGTCTAATCTCGTGTAAAGTAGTGTAGTCTAGTCTATCCTAGCATAGTCTAGTCTATCCTAGTCTAGTCCACTCTATTCTAGTGTAGTCTAGCCAATTGCAAACTGCATATTCTAGGTGTGCTTTATAAAGTTTCGGCCACGTTACGCCACATTAAATTCTATGAATGTTACTCTCCGTTTGACTTTTGGATCTTGACCTGGAACCGAACCCTTTTGCATATCGATTTTGTTTTGACTGAGCGCCTGTGAATAAGCTGGTCCCCTGCGGCGCGGCTTTCGTTGGGCGCTGTAGAAATCTCGGGATTACCCATACGATTACGATTACTTTACATAACACTAAACTACATTACACATTATACATCATGCTCCATACATTACACCTGTAATTGTAATTTGAGATTTATAAGGCGCCTCTTAGAGGATAAGCTCAACAGAGGTGCCTCCGACCCGAAAAAGTAAAATCACTGTTAAACAGCACAGTCTTCAGGCGCCTGCGGAACACTGAGAGGGGGAGAGAAAGGAGCTCAAGTCACAATTCTCAAGGTAGACGATTCCAGCAAGTGGGACCAACGTAGGCAAAGCTTCTGGACTCGGCTGCAGCGGTACGCATGCGAGGGACAAACAGGAGATAGAACAGGAGAACCTGGTGAAGACAATGCCTGATGATCCATGTGACACGGTATGGTTTGAGCGCTGGCCGTGTTACATGGGGTGTGCGGATTCGAGCCTCCCCTCAGTCGGTTACTGTGTAAGGACCTTGAACAAGTCCAGCAAGCTCACTTGTTCAGTGCTATCAGTTGAGTCTTAGTCATGAGACAATGGCGCTTAATAAATACAGAAGTCATAGTGATGCATTGTTCGTTCAGGTGATCCGCCTGAAATTCAATACTATGAATATGGAGAACGACGTGGCCTGTGTCTACGACAGTCTGTCTGTCTTCGACGGATACAACCGTTCCAGTCCACTGCTCGGCCGTTTCTGTGGAAACAAAGCCCCGCCAGAAATGACCTCTTCCGGGTCAAGCGTTCTCATCATCTTCGAGTCGGACAGTAGCATGTCGGATGGCGGGTTCTCGCTCACCTGGAGGATAATCGACAAAACGGGTATGATGTGTCTATGTGTGTATGTATGTATGTATGTAGGAATGAATGTATGTATTTATGTATGTATGTATATATGGATGGATGGATGGTTGGATGGATGGATGGATGGATCGGGTGGGTGGGTGGGTTTTTGGGTGGGTGGATGGGTGGATGGATGGATGGATACATGAATAGATGGATGCACGGATGCACGGACGTATTTAAACATTTAGATTGCGCCTTTTAAGAACATCTCAAAGGCGCTTGAATATACATATATATATATAACTATTTATATTTCCTGGAATTTTTAGTTTATAGTCCGAACGCATGCGTGTCAAAATGCTTTCAGCATCGCTCAGAAAAGAGACGCCTGGATGCGCTGGGCAGACGGCGGTCCTGGAGCAGAACGAAGGCATCTTCACATCACCCAACTATGGCGACGGAAACGAGTATCCGAACGGAGCAAAATGCTCTTGGCGAATAGTAGTCGACTCATCGATGGTAAAACGCCAGATTTGCTTCTGCAGACCATAGACAGTGCACGATTTCTAATCTAATCTTGAAACTTCTATAGCGCCGTTGTTGTATGTACAAGGCATCAATCGATGATCGCTTCTAAACAAAAGTGCATGCTACCAACACCTGTGAGGGGTTTCTAAGGCGCTATGCAAATTCCCCCAACTGCAGATATTCCGAAACCACAATGCTTTGGGTTGAACTATTCGAAATCCGTGAGGGAACTGATATGGGCTCACAGATCGTGTTTGCCAGTATTTTGAAAAGCAATAGTTCATTAGCCATTGCTTATCTGTTCCGAATTTTAAAGAAGATATCTTCTTGTTGGTCTGCTTAGTATTTTACTCATTGGAATTTTTAAGAAACTGAAGTATCTATTGATTGCTCAAACAGTTTTAGTGAAGTTTCTTTTATGACTTTCGATGTTAAGAAACGTTTCATATTTATCTGGAGTGAAGATTCTGGTTTTGTAGAGAGCGTTTTTGCGATTTGAGAAATTTTCCTTGGAACCTCCCCTCTTTGACACGGAGTGTTACGATGCTGTGAGTGTTTACGACGGACCAGAGGAGTCGTCCCCCCTCCTCGGTTCCTACTGCGGAGTCTACACGCCAAGCGATGTCATGGCCTCAGGAAACCAGCTCTACATATCATTCAAGTCTGACAAGTCGACCAGAGCACCTGGATTTCTGGCAAGATACTCGGCGAAGGAATCCGCTAGAACCATGTTTGGTGAGAGCCAATTTTCTGATAATGTTCGCTTTGACAGCAGTTTTGCTTGTTTATTTCAAAAGGTTGCAGTATGTCTGGCTGTTGATATCTGTGAGCACACTCACTACATTATTGTCTGCTGTTTCTAGACACTACTTTTATAGACTACAATAATTGTGCTTTAATCATTCATTCGGAACATTCATATAGCCTAACCCAGTCCAGCCCAGCTTAGTCCTGGCGATGGAGAATAGTATAAAATGCATGGTACATGTAGCGTCCTTAACCAGAAGGAAACGTAGATCCAGAGCAGGTAGATGGATCATCCACTGAAAAGACACAACCTTGCTGGACATTACTGGACAATTTATGTCTGTGAACATCAGTGCCCGTTGTTTCCAGATATTAATTTTCTTAGTTACAATACCTACAGATGCTGTGCAAATAGACAATTGATGTTGTCGGTTGTCGAATGTAGGTTCCGAGTGCGGAGTTTCAGACGTGATGCCGAAGATCTACTCGCGAATCGTTGGTGGCGTTGAAGCCACTCCTCACTCGTGGCCTTGGCAGATCAGCATGAAGTATAGCGGGCATGAGTGGCGCCATTGGTGTGGAGCCAGTCTCCTCTACCCACACTGGGCTATCACCGCCGCCCACTGCGTGTATGTATACATGCATTGAGTGAATAGGAACATTTATGTAGCGTCCGTTGGGAATCTCTCAGAGTCGCTCTATGTTTCGTGTGTTTCATTTACCTTTCTGCATGGGTCTTGCCTTCATCTTTTTACAACGTGTTACCTTCACCTCTTTATAAGTGTTTCACAAGCGTGTTACTTTTACCTTCTCACAAGTGTCTTACTTTTAGCTTTTACAATTGAGTTTCATTTACTTTTACCTTTTTACAAGTTTCTTACCTTGACTTTTTTACAAGTATGTTAACAGTACCTTTTCCTTTCTACCGGGTAGGCATGGATACGAGCCGGCTTCGAACTTCCGCGTTGTGCTTGGGGAACATAACCAGTTGGTGAAGGAGGGAACGGAGGTGGAATTGCCAGTCAAGGAGATCATCATCCACGAAAAGTACGACAGCGAAACGAACGACAACGACATAGCACTCTTGCGTCTTCCGGAAGACATCCAGTACAACCGCAACATAAAGCCCATCTGTCTTCCGAAGGAGGATGTAGAGGCCAATGTCCTCTGCATCACCACAGGGTGGGGCGAGACCAAATGTAAGCAACCTTCTGGCTCAACATCCAATCTGATCTGATATGAGCTGGTCTGTCTGGTCGGATCAGCTCAGGTCCAGTTCAATATGATCTAGTTCATTTAGTCCAGGATAGTCTTATCCGTTTGGTTCAGCCAAATTCTTTTCTAGTTCGGATGGTCCAGTCTCGTCTAGTTCCGTCTGATCTGGGCTGGTTTGGTCTGGTCTGGTCAGGTCAGGTACAGTCCAGTATAGACTAGTCCATTTAGTCCAGTATAGTCTTGTCCATTTGGTCTAGTCTCATCTATTTTAGTCTTGTATGGTCTCGTCTAATCTGATGTTATTTTGTCTAGTGAAATCTAATATTACAACAACTATATTATAAGCAAGCCTTCAATCCAATCCACTTCATGGGCTGCGTGCTATATGGGTGTGTTGCGTGAGATTGTAAATGGTCTAACGAAAAGCCCTCTTTAGAGACTTCGTGCGGACGAGCAGTTGATCTGTTGCGTGATTTTGTAGCAACCGGAAACGAGAGCCTACTGAACCAGGTCTACGTTCCAGTCGTCAGCCGAATCCAGTGCAACCAGCCCAACTGGTACGAAGGCCAACTGACCGACAACATGATCTGCGCCGGTTACCCAGAGGGTAGAAAGGACTCTTGCCAGGGCGACTCCGGAGGACCCATGGTCTGCCTGACTGAGGGACGGTGGAAACTGTACGGACTGACCAGCTGGGGATACGACTGTGCCCTGTCCAACCACCCAGGCATCTACACACGAGTTACGCGATATCTCGGATGGATACAGGCGAAGACTAGTCGTAAGTAGGAAAGAGGGGAACGTCACACACTATTTCAGACAAACCCAACTGTAGGTACATTTTCACTATACATTTCGCCCCTTTCTATAGACCTTTCCTAGGTCCAGTCTGGCCTACCTTTCAGACTACCTCCCACTGAGATACTTTTTGCGCCATACATTTCGCTCCTGCCCAGTTACCCATATGTCTTCTCTCCACAGATTCCGATTGGCTCCAATGAAAGACACATTTTCCCCATACACTTGCTTCTGCCTATAGGTCTCTTCTCAGCTACTACTGCTTAACATTCCAGCCACAAATCATGCTCGGCGGTGAAGCATTGGGGACACACCCGGAACGCGTAAGGCAAGGCACGGAAAGGTAAGGTAAGTCAAGGAAGGTTAAGGAAAGGTAACACAGTTAATAGTATACACACCCCTATGAAAACTAGACCTCGGGGGTATTTGTATTAGCACCTGACCCTAGGAATTGCCAGCGGGGCTTGATTGGCCACAGGTGTTTGAGTTGGCATCTGTTATTCAAGAATTGCCAAGAAAACTTGACTCCCAACGTTGCCTCCAGGTCTCTGAACTGCGCCTGACCTCTGTGGTTCTATAAGGTTGAGGAATGTTTGTCTGAAACACAGCAACAGCAATGCAAAAACCTACAACCCCCCCCCGCTCTTACGAATTACAATTGTAATTGTTCCGGTAACCGAATCCCTGACACAGAGGCGAAAGTCTAATACAGCTGCAATCCGTCACCGTGCAACCCAATCCCGTGTGGGATGGCCATTAACGGACAATCTTAAATGGAAGTAGACCTCTACTTTACCTTACCTTGCCTTGTCTTACCCGTTCCGGATATATTGTACAGTGTTTAACGACATCTTGTGACTTCTAAGGCCGATGACGTAGATCTTGCATCATCGCCTATAAGCATGGAAAATTGTAAATTAATTTGCAGTTAATAGTTTTCATTGTTAACAGACATTATGGCTGCCAGTGCCGTTAATGTTAACCTTACCACTTCTTATATAACATCATGAGTCAGACTGAACTGGCATCACACTGGCGCACACTAACCTAAGTAATTGAGTGGTTAAACAGCGTGATGTCCCTGGATTGCTGTGGTCGATTGTGCGCCTCAGCCAAAGGATCCTTCAGTCTCAGGACCGCGCTTCTGGGGAGTTCGAGCAGATACGTCTAAACAAATGTCTTAGTTTAGATTTGCCTTATTAAACTTTCCGTCCACCTTAATTCCAACTCCAGTGGTAACTGAGTTCGTTTGGATGATGCCAATTTGTGCAAATTATACGCCGACCTCGTCTGTGAAGTTCACTGCTCAAACCAAGCATTTGTTGCACCTAATTTTCGTGGAGCCTAGCTGCCTTTGCAGTTTGCAGCTAAATACACGCCCAAAATAAGCAAATGCATCTGGACTAAATGGAGCAGGCTTTGCTAAAAGCTTAAGTCCACATTCCGGAAGAAAATTGTAGTCACAGGAAACTGGATTAAACGAGAAAGGAAGCATGAAAGTAAATAAAATTATGAATGAATGTAGTTAACTCAAAAGGCAGATGGAGTCTAACAAAATGAAAGTGAAAATGTTAACTTATAGTATTAGAGGCAGTCGTGGCAGAAATTATATATCTCTGTAGGGACAAACTCAAGCTATATGGCAGATAAGAATTAATCTTTGTTCTTGTTGTTTCTTATAGAGTAAGACAATAATCAGGAGGCAGATGGCGGCTGGTCATAGTTCAGGGACTTTTCTTGCACCTGTGATTGGAAGAGGAATGACAACGGTAGCCGCTGCCCAGAGGACTGATGCAGGGACGATTGCACCAGATGTTCATGGAGTCAACTACAGACTCTTGAAACTCCAAAGGCCCCTATTGGTGCATAGACCTATTGTATTCTCAAATGGTCGCAACGTTCAGACATCTCAATGTTATTCAGAAGCACTTATGTCTTCGAAACTCTGAATTGCAATGCGGTTTAGTTTAATCGCCGAATAGTCCAAGTCTCGTCCTTTTATGTGACTTCACATGAAAGCCACTTTTGTCGTTAATTGCGTCTTTCACTGGGAGACAAATGGCTTTAGTTTGTTTTGGACGATCTTTTAAGCTGCAAACAGAACCATTTTAAACTTATATTAAAGTTAATTATTATAATAACAAGTAATTAACAAAAAATATATACATTTATTTTATAATAATAACAACAATGGAAACTAATATTTTTATCTACATATAATTGTATGTGCTTTATAATTTGTGTCCCTAACTGGCTGAAAAATTATGGATAGCGTTTTCCTTGAATTGCTAGAAATAATAATACTAACAATTAATAATAATAATAGCAACAACAAGTTTATATAAGAATAATTTTTAAAATGCAAATATTTTACTCTAATAATAATTATAATAATAATATTTTTTTATTATTATATATATCGATTCATGCATAATTAATAGATATATATACACACTTGCACACATGCATTCACACAAATGCGGATGGTCGATGCCTACCTTTTGTCTTGGACTCGATCCATTTGACGAAGCTGCTCACTCGAGTGTAAAGTCCCGGATTTCGTTTGTTGGCGCATCCGATGCCGACGCTTATGATTCCGTGCTGTATCCATCTGGATTCCCGGCTGCTGAGGCAGACGAGAGGTCCGCCGGAATCACCCTGGCAGGCATCCTGCGAACCGTCAAGGACCCCAGCGCAGATGATCTTGTCGTTGTTGACCGGCTGACCAAGGACTCTGAGAGCGAAACGACAATGGCTTCGGTTGAGCAGAGGAGTCTGCATCTGATTCAGGACCATTTCGTCTCCTGTCTCTGGCATCACCAATATTCCATTGTTAATTTGAGAATTACTCACCAGCTACATAAACTGGTGAGTTATATGGCGTCTTCAAGAGGCGCATAGAATTAGATGATGATAATGAATGATGTTGATCATCATAAATAGGAAGAAGCAGACGATGATGACGATAATTTTTAATGATGAAATGATGATGCTGATTATGATGATGATAAGGAAGATGATAATGATGACGATGATTATGATGATGATAAGGAGAATGATAATAAGGATGGTGATGAGGATGATGACGACGACAGTGATGATGACCAGACGCCTTAATTAGCCTACTTCTTGTGTCTCCCCAACCGGTGACGACGCACATGTCCAGTGGGACTTGTTGGTCATTTCTGGGAATGCAGATCGGTCGGACGTGTGCGTTGAACTGGATCGGTTCTGCGAGCTGCAGCAGTGCCAGATCGTTCTGGAAATTTTCCGAAATGTATCCGTCGTAGATGACTGCCTCTGACACATTGTAGATCTTGGCTAGTGGTTCCAGTGCATTAGACGAAAGACTGTGAAGGCCAACGATCACCGTATACTCAGAAACACCCCTGTGGCAGAGGAAAACACTACGTATTCATTAGCGCAGTTGTAATTGTGTGTATCTGGGCATTTATGTGGAGCCTTTCTTTTGAGAACCTCACAACAGCAGTCGCACAACAGCGCTTCTCGCTAGCCTAACTGATGCTAGAGTTTAAAACAACGACAGGTTCGCCTGTATACGAACGATGTTCGTGTAGCTGGAGAAGGTCTCCACTGGCAGTCTCACGCAGACACATGGAGACCGAGCCACAAATTCTTATCCACAATTGGCGATGATGATTATTACTTCGGTATTTAAGAAACCGAAATGAACATTAGTGCCAGAGCTGTGGGCTTCTGGAATAGTTTAGATGATAATACTGCCTCAGTAGGCCCTGTCACAGCTTTCACGAAGTTATAAAGTATTGGCTATTGAGCATACCCCGTACTTTGCAGTGGTTCTATCACAGATGAAGTGTGTTCTGAACCACTTAAAACCCTTGTTATGTTACGTCATATCATGTTACGTCATGTTATGTCATATCATGTCATGTTATGTTATGCTGTGTTATGTTGACACGCATTCGGACAACACTTATATAACGCCTCCTACAGGGAACTCTCCTTCATATACGAAGCAAAGTGTCGTAATGCCATCTAATTCGATACAACTGGACAAAAAGTCATCGCCTCTGGGATCTAATCTAGTCTAATCTGGAGACTTCTATAGCGCCCTTATCCTTCTAAGTCAAATTGTATTCCGAAATCAAAGGCCTTTGAACAGAACTAGTCGAGATTCACAAGGCGATAGAGGCCGGGAGCTATTTGAACATCGGACGGTGCTCTTAAAACGATCTCTAAGAGGATTTCATCTTGGAGGATAGGTAAGGCAGAGAAAGGCAGTCGCACATCTATTACAAGCCATTATCTATGGCAGTCCTCAGAGGAGTGGTCCTGCGCTTGAAGGATATTTCGGCTGAAGCACAAATACGACAACAGCAATCCAGCAATAAAGCAACTTCCCTTACGGGGATCATTGCTTGTTAATTTTATTGCCATTACTATTACTACTACTACTAAGACTACCATACCTGTTTAGCCCACCAACCGGGGACCTAGTCCTGAACAAGGAAATCGGGGAATTCAAAAACTTCTTTATTTTTGATGATAAAGTCATTACTTTTGCATATTGTGCATGCTTATGTTATGGAGATCGCGATCGCGTGAAAATCTTTGCAAATTTCGAAATATTAAGGGATGTGATCCTAGGGCGGAAATCAGGGTCATATGTGTAACCCAACTACAGTCATAATACGGAGGCTATAGTAAACGGGGAACTCGACCTAGAGGCTGGAATCGGGGATGTTGCACTAATAACTGGATTTAGCAATGCAAATTATGGATGCGCCTAACTTAACATAATTGATAATGGTGATGAAGATTATGATGATGAAAATGATGATGATGACGATGATTGATGATGATATTTATAATAAAATGGCTGTTGATCTGATGTGATATACTTTACATATCTCGTATACCTGTCTTCGTGAATTTCGCCTTTGTAAAACATATTAAAAATATTAAAATAAATCCACAAATAAATCATGTAATAAATAAATATTTAAATAATAAACAAATAAACAGTAAATAAATAAATAACCGCTTTATTAAGACGCGGCACTCACGACGCAGTTCTTCAATACATACAACGCAGAGTAGAGAAGGTTTTCGAGGGAAAGAAGGGCCAATAAAAGGAGTGGTCAAATTAGAGCAGAACTCAACCGTACAAGAGTAAAAATGTATAGGTAGGGTATTTTAGTACGATACAAGTTCATCCAACGATCTTTAAGAGCACTTGTAGTAGATTGATTATCATTGACAAGAATTTTTAAAATGAGCATTAAGAGCATTTTGCATCAGTCTTAAATCTCCACACTCATTTTATAACGCCAAAACCGCGTGCCCCTGACATCTCCACAGCATACAGTAAGTACTCTTAACGCTTCTGTTTGTATGGAATTTGGCTTGTCTAACAGTTATTTACTGGCTGTCAAACAAAATAAAAATATCACTACACACACTCACGCACAACACGAACACAGAGTGAGTGAGGGACAGTTGTGCTCGATTGATATAGACGGAGGAGTGCCCAATTTTGATACTTAAAATGGGTAACGACTTTCAGAGGCCTGTATCTCCGTATATATATCCCGCGTTCTCATCCCTCTCTTTTGACCGCATCTCGCTTTAGTGAACCATGAAAATGTGAAGGCGCACAAACCCTTCTGTGCGTCAGCCATTATTTACAGGCGCGGATCTAGATTAAAAATGGTGGAGGCGAGGTGGTTGAGTGTTAAGGCGTCGGTGATTTGACCATGGGTCCAGA
>OZ029913.1:36715017-36744117 GCA_964023275.1 Norana najaformis | reverse complement strand
TAATTAAACAATTCCTACTCACAGAATTGTAGCGTTTGCTCAGCCTTTCTGTAACACACATTGATATTAATTAACAGGAATGTTAGCTAAATATTCTTTAATGACTCAAATAAATCTTACAAAATAGACGCCTAGTTCCTTCTTAGCTGTTGACATAATTAGACTTTCGATCATCTGCATCGAAAGTTTTATTACAGCAACATCTATCAGCTGGCTGACTCCACTCATAGAACCCGATGATCAAGTGAGTGAGTGAGTGAGTGAGTGAGTAAGTAAGTAAGTAAGTTTTATGAGCGTGAGATTAACACCCACTTTTCATAAATAATGCATACAAAACTAGTACGAAAGAAAAGCACATTAACCGTTAAGGAATTATTAAAGGATGCAGTATAAAATCAACTCTAAGTAAGTTTTGGAAAAAATTTATCACCATTTAGTTGATCAAACATAAGTAGCAGAGGCCTACCAAAGTTCTGCTTTAGGGAATGAATAAATATTTCGTAAAAGGCAACTGACGATGCTACAACCCAGTTCTTTAGCTGTATCGGTTTATTATAGTCATTCAGATCTAAGTTTCATCTGTTTAAACTTGTTTACCCAACGCACTTTTGTTCTGGTTTCCTGGCCTATTGAATTTCGAAATGGCTTCGCAAAACATAATATGACTTTTATAATGATCTCATAGCGACCGCCGATGCTTTATGCATCATGATAACGGCGCTGTATAAGTCAGTAGCTTAGATTATATTAGATTATTAGTCTATAGCATTAACTAAATTTTGTGCGAACTTTTCTTAACGTTAGACAAATTATTATCGATAACTAGTCAACTGCGTATAGCGTTTCGCAACTTACCAGAACTATGCATGTTTGTATGTATGTGTGTATATATATGTATGTGTATGTATGTATGTATGTATCTATCTATCTATCTATCTGTCTATCTATCTATACTTGTAGCCTTTGTTTGTGCCTATTCATTACAAGATAGACCAGTAAAACAGTTGCTACATTTAGACCACAAGTAGAAGCAAACACATCGAGTGGAAATGCAAAGTTAAATACAACTAAAGATACAATATATGCATATTGCTTAAATAATATATTGTAATATTTACTGTATCTGCTGATTAAGGAGATAGAAATTACTCAGTTCTGATTAAGCTGACGTGGCGCCTCTGTCTCACCACGTGATATGCAACTAGAGGTTTCTAATGGCGACGGCGGTGGCGCCACCATGGTGGGAAAGGTGGGCGAATCTCTATGAAACGACTGAGACTGTTTAGAGAGAAATCGAATCCCGTCCATCTGCCGTTTATATTACGGAGTCTCAACGGAACCGAATACTTTGGCAGTCTCCTCTCCTCTTTTCCCTCTCCTCAGTTCCCATCTCCTCTGCTCTGCTCTGCTCTGCTTTGCTTCCCTCCTATACCCCTGGATATCCCTGGATCAATCAATATATACCTATCCTATTATCATTAAACGTTTTCATTTTTTAAAAACCTGTCAGTTATTGATTACAGTTAGAATATCGGCCTATTACAAGACGCAACGTAACTCTTAGATCTCAAACATGACAGATAAAACAGTCAGTGCTTAACTTAATGACTTATTCCCGCGTGATCTTAAGTATCAGCCTTCCCTGGAGCACAGGCTTCGCCATCGTCTTTGCAATTACCAACGGAGCATAGCGAAGATTGCGGAGAGCGACTGAAGTGAGCAGATGGTTTTTATTCTGTGGACCGTGTTTCATATCTGAACGTATTGCTCCAAATAAATCACAGACGATTGGAAACGAATCGAAATATGATCTCATCTGATCTGGTCTAACATAACCTGTAGATTTCTATAGCGCCGTTTTAGTAATGTACAAGTAATCAATGGCTGATTATAAGCAACACCGCATTTCGAACCACAAACCTTTGGACAGAACCAGAATCCAGATACAAGAAGTCGGAGGCAGTGGGAATGAAAAATAGGTGGTTGTACGATTCATAACACGTCAGTCTTTCATCTATGCGTTCTTGATTCGAATCCCAGTGCTATGCGAAGTGCAGAATAGACATTTCGTTGTGGAGTCATTATGGTTGGTGTTGGTGGTGGTGGTTCTTCTGCTGCTGCTGCTGATGGCGATGATAAGGCGTTTATTTTTGTACTAATCTATTTTCTGTTTGACTTTATTTCAACTGAAGCGATGTTTATTCGCAAGGGACGTTGTACGCTTGCAATACTTTGACTTCATTCAGCGTCTCCAGTTCCACACTTTTCCTAAGGATGGTTGCGTAACTGTCATCTGTGACAGTCGCTGCTCCGATGGGTGAGGGAGAGGATATGTGGGTAGAGAGAAAAGAGGCGAGGTGAGGAAGTGAGAGGACAGGACCAGTCAGGACAGGACAGGACAGGAGAGAGCAGGAGAAGAGGGGCTCCAAAGGCGTGCAAGTAGGCTGTGTTCAAGTTCACCTCGACGCATTGCCCCGTCTAAAGATCAGACGAATATTCTCAGCCTCTTCTTCGACGACTACCTAAGCAGACTTGTTTCTGCCGTAGAACTCACAAATCCCTCACCTTTGAACCCTGAGCCTATCCAAGGGTCGTTAATGAAAGCTGATCCACAGCATGTATATAAGCTACAGAACGATGCATTCAGGATAAGTCCCCAGTGGAAAGAGATTCAATTAGATCTCGTACACAAGAAGCCTGTTAGACGATCCAGCACACACATACACACACCTGGAAAAACAAGAGGGAATATCTGCTCAGGGCCTAATTACGTCATCTAATAACTTCCGTTTATAAGAATTTGTTCATGTCTTAGTTTGGTAATATGAAAAGCGAGCAAATTCCTGCGTTTGCACTAAAAATTCCGTCTTGCACTAGTCAGTCAGCTCAGCTAATGGCGAATGTTCGAATGTGTGCGAATGTCCGCTAGATGTGAAAGTGGTCATTGCTAAAAAAATCCTATCCTTATTCCACTTCTTCTCCTTATCTTTCTTGCCCCTCCAACTCCAAACACTATCCACCGTAGCCGTCTGCCAGTCTACCTGTCTGACCTTTGGATCTGGACTTGGAACTTAACCTGTCGATACTTGCCTCTTCGCTTTTTGTTTTTCCTATCGTATCGTATTTAATAACTTATATAGCGCTTTTTACAGAACGAACTACGCAAAAGCGCTTCCAGCTTGACTGTGCGTCTGCGAATAAGTTTGTTCCAACGACCCGTAGCTTTTTTGGGCGCTGAAGCAATCCGGATATTTGGTATACGATTACCATTGTTATGACTTCCGGTGTGGGTTTGAAGCAAGTAAACAATGATATACGCTTGCGAAAATAATGACGCAATATTGGTGTTAGTGGTATCGACATAGATATAATAACGGTGTTATTATATCTATGGGTATCGGTAGACACGCAATCGGAAGTAGAATTGTAGGCCCACTTTTATACTAGCGCCACCTATTCGCCCCTTGCTACATTTGAACATCTTCTTAAGGGTTTTGGCGGAAAGTTAGTGTTCAGTGTAGCAGGTTTAAAAGTGCAGTGACAGCAGAAAAAGGAAAATTCATCCAGTTGGTTTTTACCTTGATTTGTTTTTTTTTCAGACGAAATTAGGATAAGTAGACGAAATTCAAGACAGAAGCTCATTGTTTCCACAGTTCTGGTAAGAGTATTATCCAATACCATGCATATGCACGAAATTTAAACATAATTATGGACCATAATAACAGAATTATGTTGTAGTTTTGATTGCGAGACCTGTCGTCCCTTTCGAATTTTCCCTTTGACACATTTTGCAATATTACCTACTCTGCATTTAATTGTACGAAATTATTTGATATTCAGTAGTGTGTGCTTTAAATTTCAGTTTTAACTTTTTATGACATCCTGTTAAACCCCTGGTATATAAAACCAATCACTCCTTAGAATCCTAACAGTTCCAGCATAGTTGGCCTCTTCGGCGCTTTCGAAAAGAGCCTCTGTACATGAGGAAGCCGGTTTGCGCATACCAATCGTGACTATATTTCAGAGGTTTTGTATCTCGAACTAGCATGGTCCGTACACCTCGACCTACAGTATAATAACGTGGCGACCATTCAATGGCAGAGGCTGTAAAGGGTTTCGCCCGATCAATTCATTGAAAAATGAGCAGGATCAAGCCTATACGGTCGATGCAGGAAACGTAGGCCATTTAGGCTACAAACGTTATGTGGATGGAAGCAGTGGCTAAAACTATAAACAGGAGGGAAATGAATGGAAAATGGCTTCCAAATCGGGATACATTTGAAACCCGTGAGCTTTGGCAAGTTTAGGCCTACACTTCTCTTTCATACAAATCGCGCCTTGATATCACGGACTACGTTTAACGTGGGCCCTTTATAAAGATCGAAATTTGAGGTTGATGCTTGGAACACGGCACGGAACAGCATTCATAATCATATTTCCACATGGATCATTGGAACATGGTACGGAACAGTATTCATAATCCTAATTCTAATTCTAAGTGGATCATTGGAACATGGTATGGAGCAGTATTTATAATCGTACTTCTACGTGGATCATAAGAACATGGTACGGAACAGTACGCATAATCGGGACTCCGCGTGGATGGGTGGATCATGGTACGGAACAGTATATTCCATGTTTAAAATCGCAAGCGCTGATCAAAGCCACCACTTGTATAACACGTCAGCTGATTCAGAAGCCTAGCGTTAGTTCAGCCAAATGCGATCCTTAGAGTCATTCGTTTATCTGGAGATGCGATGGCGTTGTCAGTTAGACGAGATAGCGGCGCCGCTAGACGACTATAGCAAGGGTTACATTTGTGAGGCAGCTGATCTCGAGTTTTGAC
The DNA here is from genome assembly GCA_964023275.1 of Norana najaformis. Classification (NCBI taxonomy): domain Eukaryota; kingdom Metazoa; phylum Annelida; class Clitellata; order Crassiclitellata; family Hormogastridae; genus Norana; species Norana najaformis. The sequence continues at coordinate 36,739,271 of OZ029913.1, read as the reverse complement.
AGGATTTCACGAGACGGTAGCCGACTTGTGGGAGAGAGAGACAGAGAGAGAGAGAGAGAGAGAGAGAGAGAGAGAGAGAGAGAGAGAGAGAGAGAGAGAGAGAGAGAGAGAGAGAGAGAGAGAGAGAGAGAGAGAGAGAGAGAGAGAGAGAGAGGAGGCCAGACTGAGGAGCTGAGCCAACTGCGTGGTCGGTCTGGAGAGTATGAGGCATGAGGCTTCGATGAGGTACTGGGAGGGAGACGAACTGTTCCGGAGGTAAGCTGTACTCACTTGGGAGGAGGTTACATTTTTCGAGCGGCGAGTGATTCTTAAGGCTCCAGAAAGAAAAAAAACACAGACAGGCAGACAAAGATAGAGATCGACAAACAGACAGAGATACAGAGACTGAGAAAGAGAGAGAGAGAGAGGAGGGGCAGAGAGACGTAGACATAGATATAGAAAAGATAGAGAACTAGAGACAGAAAAACAGAGAAGCAGGTCCAAAAAGAGAGAGAAATACAGACAGATCTGAGGCAGAAAGGCGGATACAAGGATATAGGTAGGGGAAAGAGAGAGAGAAATAGACAGACACAAACACAGACAGAAGCATAGACAAAGTTAAACGCACAGAGACAGGCAGAAGCATAGACAAAGTCAAACACACAGAGGCAGGCAGAAGCATAGACAAAGTCAAACACACACACACAGAGACAGACAGACAGACGAGAGGAGCGAGAAGTGAAGAAGATCGTGAGGAGCGTGGAAGAGGTTGGGCGGCTGATAGACGTTCGCGTGAAACAGAACCGAAGAATTGTGTACTAGACGAATACTGAGACATTTGTTTACATTGGAAAAAGCTACATGCATTTTCGAGCGAGGACTGATGATGTTTAGGGCGCGGAAGTTAGGGAAGTTGAAACGGGAGACGTGCACGGGGAAGGGGTGCAATCAGAGAACAAGAGATCATTTGTAAGGCAATGTAACGTAAGTTAAGACAAGGTAACGTAAAGTAATACGCGAATTGTCAGTTTCACATGCTACGGGCAGAGGCTCGAACCCCGGAACGCATGGGAGAAAGGCACGTGCATCAGGAATCTTCCACCCAACGTTCATCTATGCATATTTGTATGCGGTAATCTTCACTTCACTGTTTTATGTATCTGGCCATTTATATAGCGCCTTTCAGACGCTTTTAGGAACCTCTGAAAGACGCTTCCCAAACAGCAATTAACGTCAATGTTGGACATATGAAGCCCATATGGGCAAATTGTCATATGGGCTTCATATGACCTGCATATGACGTTTCTATTGGGGTAGCAGAAGAGTTCGAAAAGCAGTCTCTTTAGTTAAGCCGCAGAGGCAACCATGGTATCAAGTGTTAGCGACTTCATTTTCTTAGCCTCAGCACGCGAGGGCGGGTGACCAGTCCTCTCCTGATTTACACAACCGCAGCGCATTTATTTTACAGTTGATTTCGCATGTGAAGCAGATATTTCGAAACATCTTTCTGCCCTGACCAGAATTTGAACCTCTAGCCTCTCGGTTGACTGTCCTAAGTGAGGAACAATTCGTGTTTAGGAGGAGCCTTACATTATTCTCAAAGCGAACGGCCTGTTTCTGGCTGGCAACGACCGTTTCGAAGGATACGTGGCCGACATCTTCCAGCGCCTAGCAACCGCCATCGGCATCGACTACGAGCTGCGATTATCACGTGACGGCAAATATGGCGATCTCAGTAGCGAAGGGAACTGGGATGGAGCAATCGGAGAAGTAATCAAAGGAGTAAGAATTAAGTAGCTCTTTCTTTTTATTAATCAGTACTTTAATAAATCACCAATACAAGTTTACAAAATAATTATGACTAATAAATTTTCCAGGGAACAGCGTTATACTAGCTTCTAAGATATTTGTGTATTATTTTACCTCTCGTACAAATAAGGGACGAGGTATAATTTGCACAGATCAGCGTTACATATGAGCACAGACTATCTTACTGTTCCCAATAAATAATATTTACCTCCGGTATAATAAATAAATAAACAAACAATCAAATAAATACATACCCAAATAAACAAGTGAATAAATAAATAAGTAAATAAACAGAATCTGTCTAAACGTTTTTCTTGCACATAGGCCTACGTTTATTCACCACAAGGGTAGACAATACAGAAACAAAAGATTAAGTAGAGATCGAGAAGCAAGTTGGCAAATACAACATGATCACTTCTGTGATGTAACACAGACACATCAACCCCAGGATCATCAAAAAGTGATTAAAGTTCTGTATTGTACCAAAGTCCTTTCCAACAATCCTTCAGAACAATTTTTAAGACTTCCATGCAAGAATCGACCAACCGAATTGAATGTGTGTTGGAATAACAAACAGACCAACAGAAAGATATTTAGCACGCATAAATGAGAAAGTTTAAGTTAAACTGTCATAAACAAGCAGATAAACAAACAAGCAGATAAACAAACAAGCAGATAAACAAACAAGCAGATAAACAAACAAGCAGATAAACAGAGTTTTTCTAAACATTGCAGGTTGCTGATGTGGCGGCCGGTGCTTTGACTGTAACAAGCGATCGTCGTCAATACGTCGACTTCACTGAATCCTTCCTCTCCCTCCGATCCTCCGCTCTTCTGCGCAAGCCACGCGGTGGCGGGGGCGGCAGCGGCCGAGGCAAACGTCCCTCCACCGACCAAACGCCTTCCCACCACCACCACCAGCTGACCAGAGGTGACCAGCTGCTGACCGCTGACTACGTCTACGGCGTCGTTCGCGACAGTGTCGTCCAGCGCCTCCTAGCGACGTCGACTGATCAGCTGCACCGAGCCATGTGGGCGCGGATGTCCAGCTTCTGGCCATCGGCGATCGTCGATAGCGTCCAAGAGGGGGTCGAGAGGGTCCGACGGGAGCGGTTCGCCTTCATCGTCGAGTCCCCGACGGCCGAATACCTGGTGAGTCGACGGCCGTGCGACCTCTACGCAACGGAGCCCTTCCTAGACTCGCTGTCCTTCGCCTTCGCCCTACGCAAGGACGATAACCAACTGAAGGCGGCATTCGATGCCCAGCTGCGTCGGATGGCGGACAGTTCGGAGCTGCAGATGCTGTATCTGCGCTGGTGGAAGGATGAATGCATCCGGACGACCTATCCGTCTCCTGCCAGCATCACACGAAAGTCCAACGCCACCGCTGCTTCGTTCGGTCTGCGCAGCAGCAGCAGCCGTCTCCATAGCAACACACTGTTCGACCGTTCAGCTGTGTTCGTAACGTCCTGTCTGTTGTTCGCGCACGCGTTGAGTGGTTGGTGTTTGGTGTGAGTTAGACCTGTGCCTACGTAATGTCTGGTGCCTTAAACAGGACGCTCGTCCGGCAGCTCAATGATTATGATCACAAAGTTCTTTTGCTATATAGGCCCAGCGCCCGACCATCGGGGTCAGAAAGAGCCAGACACACCCTGGTCTGCTTTCATGTCATCCATCCATCGATCCAACATCCATCTATAGGTCCGTATCCACCTACCGACCTATCTATTATGTCTCTTCAATCTGTCAGTACACTTTTCGGTAGGTTGGTCGGTCGGTCTCTCTCTCTCTCTGCCATTTCCACTCCTCTCCTCCTTCTCTGTCTCTGTTCTCTCGCCTCTCTCTCAGCAGCTGAACTAACTACATACTACAAAATTGTTTTTAATCGAAGCTAAAAATGTAGACTTGAACTCGGCACAAGTAGACAAGGAAACCAGATTTGCTCAGCAGAAAGAGCAAGGCCCTTGTTCAAGCTTGTCGACTGTTCGAAGGCAGCAAAAATGACTCACACTATTAACGACTTTCTTGAAAACCATTCTCCATTCTGTTTCCCTCTTTTTACTGACTGCTCTGCTTCAGCTGTAATGTAGCAATGACTACAGCATTTTAACGGCATTTTCAACAAAGAAAAATATTACGAAAGCTAAGCACTATAACAGAACGACAAGATATAACAGCGCTTTTGACTCCAAAGTCACTCTGTTAACTGCCTTGTTGCATACACAACAGAACCCATGGAAACCGCAAAAATCTAATAAACATAACCAGTGTTATCTTGTGTATTTAGGAAAGAACTAGCATTATCTTGCGTACTGTACCAAATCAGCCAGGCTAATTGTCACAAAAAAGGCAACCAAACTGCTCATTCATTACAAGCCTCTGTACAACTACATTACTCAGAGGAACGGTCACACCACTGGTGGATCCAGAGGTTTGCCACACTTGCCATGGTTCCCCAGCTGAGTATAAGGGTAGGGGAAAGGCCAGAATAACCCTCTTGCATTCACTGCTGCACATCTGCTCTGTTCTTTGAACTCACTTTCAGAATTATCCTCATCTCCAACAACAGCAGCACTTTTGCGCAAAGTTTTAAAAGGCGCTATACAAATGTTCGGATACATACATACATGACATACATACATACATGCATACATACATACAACTGATTGATGGAGCAGTTCTTGTTCAGTCCATCACCCATAGAACTTAATTAAGTTGCTAGATACATTGTGTAATTACATATGAAAATCTTTCAGTCTACAACACAATTCTATGAAAACAAACATCCGCAATTACACATGAAATTCTTCCAGACGTAACACAGTTCTATGAAAACCAATATGTAAAGGCAGTTTGCAATGATTCTGCTCACAGCTGCCCCAATCACATTCTCAAGTTGAGTGCAGAGCAAGAGACTGGGACAGTGTGAATACCATAAATCTTTGTCCGAAAGTAATCCAAACATTTACCCAAAGCCTAACCTTAACTTACACAATGTATTTCTCTGCTTCACAAAAAATGATACTTAACCATATAATAAACAGAAGTTTTGATACAAAAATCAGCAGAAAAACGCCTGATCAAAGTCATCAACAGATTTCTAGGTTTGATTTAAATTTACGACAGTAACAGAGAAACACTCAAACCGATCTTAAAGAAGTTCTGCTCAGTCCGATTTAAAACTTCTGGCACGGTTAACGACAAAAACAACACCTGATTTGTAAAGCTTTCATCAGCCAAAAAGAGAAAAGAATTGATGCGTCCAATGGCAGATCCAGGGAGGCCAAGTCCCTCCTTCTGTCAGAGCTTGGGGGCAAACCATGGGCTGAGTTCCCAAACCTGAATGTAGAATATAATACGTGCATGGTTTGAGTGACATGCAAACACAGATAATAGCTCATTAATGCAAAACATATATGTATATACATGAAATATACAACATGTAGGCATATTTATGTGAAATTTTCAAAGGAAAATTGTACAAGATATGCTCCAAATAAGCATATCTAAAACGGTCACCAATATTCAGATACATCAAGATGGCGTGTACGACGATAACACGAACATTTCCACATAACGAACCCATCCAAGGTGAAATCTGAGAAGCTAAATACAGCTTCACTTAAATGTTACAAGTTAAATTCAGCCTCAGTTAGTTCTGAAATGTTAAACACAGTCTTGTCGCAATTACCCCCTCCCTGGATCCAAAAGTGTTGCCATCATTGTCTCTCCCAAACAACAGACAACAGATTCATCACTTGGATCGCAAAAACATTCGCATAAGTTGAACGAGACAGTAGCCGATGATGACCGGATACAGGATAAGCTCTCGATGACGCCTGCGATTGTTGTCTTCCTGGAGTCGTGCAACATGGCGCGTCAGTTTGGCCACTTGCCTCCGAATCACCGCCATCTCATCGCCATTCTGCAGCAGCAGCATGCTTCCTGGTGTAACTGGGACATCGATTTCTGCCTCCGCAATATCACGATCTCTACAAGAAAAGGAAGAGGCCAGTCCAAGAGTTAGGCACCAAAAGTAGCAGTTTTACTTTCTCTGTATGACACAGCTGTACAAGAATTGGAAGAACAGTGTTTTGGCAGATCAGTAAACAGTTGAATCTATGTCATTAACTAGACTCGATGACTTTAGTTGCTGAATAAAATTAATTAATTTACATAAACTGATCAAAACTGTTTACTAATGTAAAAGATCATCCAATTTCTATAAAGCTATAGTTACAATTTTCTGTACAACACAGCCGAATAAGAGTTGAATATTACAAATTAGTTAATTTACAAATTAATGCATAAAAAAGGTAAAACTAAAATATAAACACTCAAACAAAAGACGATTTTTCATTTTCTCCAGACTTGTTTAAAATCCTGCGAGATCATTCCACTCTGGGTAAAAAAGGAGAAAAATTAGTGTAAATTCAGATCTCATTTAGACACAAAGCCTTTCGACAGCTCATTTTTAGCACCTTAATAGAGCACCCACGAAAACAGACGCACACAACAATTCCATCAGATTTTCAGACTCGTGTGCCTAAGCAGTTTTCACTCAGTTGCATTGCTCAATTCTTAGTTACTGTAAACACACAAATGTTGGTGGCCATTAACTTTTACAAATTTGAACAAAAATTATTTTTGCACCAGGAAATTTTGCATTTTGGAGAAGTTGAGAACTTGTAATAAATTAAAGCCTATGCTCTAAACAACCACATCTAAAACGGTCACCATAAATCAAGATGGTGTGTACGATGATAACACGAATATCTCCACATATAACGAACCCATCCAAGGTGAAATCTGAGAAGCTAAATACAGCTTCATTCAAATCTTACAAGTTAAATACAGCTTCAGTTAATTCTGAAATGTTAAACACTTGCTGAAACTAGCTTCACACCAGTTTGATCAAAGTTTATTACCATGTCAGCTGGTATTTTGTTGTCCCTCATGTTATCCACGTTATAAGAGAAAGCATCAGTTAGTAGCGCTAAGCAATTGTATTGGTGCAGTGGTACTTAAAAATGGCGTTCTATCGCTGGACTGCAGTGGTGGTGTTAGCCCTTCAGCCACAAGATTCTTCTATTCAAGCACCAAGTTTCTTCTGAGTGGCTTCTGTAGAGGTGTGTTACCTCGGATAGCCATTTGGTTTTGTTGAAATGATGCTGGTAGGCACAGTGAGTTAAAACAAATGGAGCCAGATTAACCCTTTGAACCTTATTCCCCCACAACATCACAGTACAGTATACATCCCTAGCACCATAAGAAAAAACCATAAACCCTGTGCTCCCAGGAGAAAAAACTTTTTTGTGCAGTCAGTTAGTAACAACTTTCAGTTTAATCTTGAGCTTAATGTTTGCTGACTGCAAGAACATATTGTAACATAAACCTTTATATTTTCAAAAGCAGTACTGTACTTCAGAATGGTAGTAGCTTTCAGACTCTACACCTTCAGCATCAGTTTTGATACAGTCATTGCACTGTCATATATGCCTCGTGAGGTATACTGGCCTTACGGGGATAAAATATAGACCTTGAAGCCAATATTTTGGCCTGATGGGGGATAATGCAAGGACCCTGCAACTGATTTTTCAGCTGGAATAGTGTACAGACATGAAAGCTGATATTTTGAACATATGGGTTGAAAGGGTTAATACTGGGATGGGTGACCATTCATGGCCTGCCACAATAACTGGCGTCTACTCCGCCCCTATTGGGTAAGGTAAATGAGTAACAATGTGGGTTAGGAGGCATAGAACAGGTGTTATGTAGTTGGATTGCCACAGCTGTGTTTGCATCTCAGCAAAACGTTCCTTCAACATCATGACCGTGCATCTCAGTGGTTTCTAAAGATGAGTGTAAACAAGTGTGACATTTAACTGTTTTACTTTACTTGCTCATAATCCCCAAACAATAACTGTCTCAGGGAAGGCTCAAGCCCACACACCTAGCATCCATAGGTAAGTGTCCTGTCAAGCAATCTTTAATCTCCTATATCTCCTAAACTGCAAAATCAACATTTACTCACCCTTTCCTTGGGGTGGAATAGGTGTTGACGTGTGCTCCAGACTCAACTGGATCACCCATGTCGGATGTCAAGTCACCACCTTCATCATCAGAACTTGTAAACGCATGATCATGAAGAGTGAGAACAGGAGGCGGACTCTCCAACATATAGCGTGGCATTTCTGAACAAAGATCAAGGCATCACTGGAAACTTGAAGGTCATGGCATGTTATGTATGTCCTACGTATCTGGCTTTTCATATTTGACCTTTTAGGAACCTCACCGAGGTGCTAAGTGTACAATGTTCACGTGTTACACACCACCTAGTTCATCCTTTTATATATGATCACCTGCCTTTGTATGCCAAGGATACGAAAATTAGGTCACTGATGCTTCACACCATGTCTGCCTCTCAGGAATAGCTTAAAACACTGCTCCATTCTTCATCTTCTGTGTTGAAATTTATACAGCACCTTTACTTATTTACCTACTCACACCTTTGAAATAATAGTTGTTATAAAGTCTGCAACATGGATACTGATCCCATTCACTGAAGCTGAATCAGCACGAACTTTTCACGACTGACCTTCAAGAAAGGCAGACTGTTCAAACCTTGTCAGTGAACATTGAGCAATTCTTACCAAAATTTGGCATCGTTGAGTCTTTTAAAGGATTGAGTGGTGGCATGTAGGCATCATACACGGTGCTGATTGCTCCCAATCTGTCTGGCATTTGCATCTGTTTGCTGATATCAGTCGTAAATCTGGTGTCATAGTCGCTTCTGAAGTTCTCGATGACACCGGTCCCGAGCTTGGGACCAAGTGGGTTCGACATGGTGTTTGCTGTAAAGTAACATCAGCAGTATATGTCACAGAAATATTTAATTTTAGGCTGCTGAATGGTTTGCATGGAACTAGTAACAAGAACTCCCAGACTGGCTTAGAAATAGTGCACTGCGCCCAAAAGCAACACTAATAAAGCTGGAATTATGTAAGTATACAAAAAATTATTACTGTAACCAACACAGACTTATATATGTCATTCGATATCAACTCAACCAGTTTTTGGGAAATGTCCCACCTCACTGTCTCATATTGTGATAAGTTGTGGACAGTACATAGCTAAATATGTATCATAAAGGTCTGCAAAGTTTTAGACTTTGATATCCAGTAGTTGCTTAGATATAAGGCTTACAAAACACCCCGGGTAGCCTGATTTTTAGCACTACATAGCTTTCATGTTTTTTCATGTTTTCCAGTCACTATATTTCAGTAAATTCAGTTGGCAGAGCTGTAGAAAGAAATGGCAGTGTTCCAGAGAGGGCAAGCCATTGATGATGATAGTGATATTTCAGTAGCTATTCCACATACAAGCATGAAACTTTCCATGTAGCTTCAGTTTGTGGTCTAGTTTCAGGAAATGCAAAGTCTATCTAACATACTTTTAGAAGTTGTGCCAAACATGCTACTTTGTAAAAATGTAACAAAATGTGATAGCTAGTTCTGCATGAAGTAGAGCCATTAATCAAGCCATATATTAAAAAAACAGCCACATTTTCCAGAATACTACACTAGATGGAATGCTCAGAACTTAATTTGTGCTTGAAACGTGTGCGCTAGAAGAGAATGGTTGTGAGCTATCCTCAAATTTCGTGATTACAGGGAACAATGGTTGAGTTGCATGGAACGACTTATATGCTAGCAAGTGTATGAAAACTTGTTACATTATACCTATATCAGTAAGTAAATATGTTAACAGGTGCTGCATTCTAACTCTATATCAGTCTGTGGACTTCTTGTAACTAATTCAAAGGAAAACATCCAGTAGCCCAAAACTAAAAATACCTATGCCACTAAAATCAGCTGCGTTCTGGTGGTCTCTGAAATCTGAAGTACATGACGCCTCTCAGTAAGTTCTTAAATACCGTTATATAAATATTTGGATACATACAGGATTGTTAATGTGACGTAAAACTTATACAGCGCACTATTCTGACCCAACTCATGACCTTGTCACGTCAGCGTATGAGCCAGGGTGAAATACGATATATGGGCTGAAAATGTTTGACAAAGTCGAATATACAGCGATCGAGCTTCATAAGTCTAAAGTGAAAACGATATGTTTACTGCAGAATAATCATACCCGATGTCTCCTTGGTGTCAGAAGGTTAAGTACAACACACACACAAGAATTGGTTAATCAACCGGTTAGCTAGGTTCTAACAATAACTTTTTGTTTGAGAATCTTAAGATTAGCCTTCGAAATTATGAAACAGAAAGACGAAAATTGTATACGCTCTATTTTCACTCGCTTCAGTCTTCCACGAACCAACGAATCAAAGCTTCAAGATCGCTATTTTGCGAGACAAAACAGGTTCAGGCAAAACCAGAAAGGTCCAAAAAATCGAAACCTGTTCACGGCAGGGTGCATTCCAGGTTTACTAAGAGTGCGCACTGAGTTTCTCGCGTGAACCAGGAACAAAGACCTAGTGCATTAAATACATACAGAGTAAACTTGACATTTACTCGGGAAAAGCGTGGACTATACCAATAATACAGTAAGTGTACCAACGCTTAAAATTGGTGCTAAATACTTTCATCTGGCCGTTTTTACAGAATGTTTCGACAAAATGTAGACACGCAATGGCATGTTCTGCTTTCTAGCGATAGAGTTTTGACAAAGTCTGAACGGTATCATTTATGATTATAATTATGCTATGTACAAGTGTACTCCCAATTCCGCGTGAATCTAGAGAAGCCTACTTGGTGGGTGCGAATAAGTAAGTGATCGTTCGGTCATTTGTCATTGCGGGTTTTTCTCACGTTTAGTCCATCTTGGTATATATTCGTTAAAGTTGTCTATCCCCGCGTAGCTGTGGTCTTCCTTTGCTCCACTGTGGTGATAGCTCTCGGCTTGACTTTTAGATCTTGACCTGGAACCGAACCCTTTTTGCCTATCAATTTTGTTTTGACTGAGCGCCTGTGAATAAGCTAGTCCCCGCGGTGTGGCTTTCGTTGGGCGCTGTAGAAATCTCGGAATTACAATAGTATCTCGACTGGTTCGGTCCAATGTATTAGTGGTCATCTAAAAAGGGCATCCGCAAAAAATGACCTACTTTGAACGCCTCCCTTCCCTTGTCCGCATTTGGGTGCTTCCTCTCTCCATCGCTCGTCTGCGCTCCAACGGGGTACTAAGGCCTAGAGTAGGCTATCTTATTGATCTTGCAAGGTTAACTGTGCAATGTGTCTGTGTCCAGCAGACATCAATTAGATCCAATGCAGTACAGGCTTTCTGCTGTCTGACTGAGTGGTGTTTATGGCACAGGCTGTACAGAACTCTCAGTGGGGATAGACAGATTTGGGTGACCCGCTCTCTCTTTCCGAATGACCCCTTAGGGATCGTCCATAAAGGACGTCCGCAAAAATAACCTACTTTGGACCTCTCCATCCCCCTGTCCCCCTCCCCCTCTGCAGACATCGACATTCCAAAGCCAGTGAACAATAAGACTAGCATCGTGAAAAACGTCGTTAATAAACTACTCATTCTATCTTATTTAAAAGAACCTCACAATGGCACCATACATGGAGCTATCTAACAGATCTAAATAGATGCGACTTAAGATAGGTCGAAAACTTGAAATGTTTCTTTATCTGTCTGCAACGGAACATTACTATTGATGAATCAGTGTCTGCCATCTGACTGAAGTTGGTGTTTAAAGCACGGGTTATACTAGATGCTATATACGTGTACCAAATTTATATGCAGACATCACCATAGGCCATAACCCTCCCTCCCCTTTGTCCACAGTTGCGTGACCCCCTATGCTTTTGGAATGCGGTTTTGCATAGATGATTGACGCCTTGTACATTGTAGTAATGATGCTACAGAAGTTACTACGCCAGATTAGCAGTCGAGGTAGTGCCTACTGGATAAAATGGCTGTTGTTGTTGACAGAAACAAAAACATCATTTTTACTGATGTGCTGCATTAAGTTTAAGTCATTTATCCTTTTCAGTTCATAATTTTTATACTTTTTAATTTAAAGAGTGGCTAAAATGTTTTTGGACCATTGTGGTTTCCAGTTTGACCCATCAGAGGTTCAGTTCACCCTACAACTCCATCGAACCTTTGACCTAGGTGTTCTGACCAAGTCAGACATTTGTACTCGAATTCAGTAGCATCCAAAATTGAATTCAGCAGACACTCCTAATAGTAATTCATAGAAACGAAAGACAGAAGTTCCTGAACATGGCTTGGGACAAGGATGCCTGTTGGTGTTGATTAGAAGCGACTGCTGACTTAGGGTTTGTGTGTAACAATAAGCACACTATGGCAGTTATCAGATTAGATTATACATGCCACACTATTGGTCTCCATAAGTCAATAACTATTACTGCACAATACTGCATTATTAGACAATGCTGCATCCTGGTAAGTTTTCTGTTGCCACATTAGTTTCTTATTTTAGGAGTCATGAATTCTGAAATGGGCATAACTTCCTCGAGACACAAATCTAACACAGACGTTAAAGATTAATGACAGCGACTGTCAAAAAAGTAAAACTAAGTGTAAAAAAATTAAGAAATCCAACACAGATTCTGGCTATATATGTACAGTTAACAGCGAAAACATAGAAATTTCTAAAATATAAAAAAACTGCAACACAACCTGATTCAGCAGTAAACACATGATGACTGATTTAAGCAAAGCAAGACACAAATTGCAGAACACATAAACATGCTAGCAAAATTCTTTCACGTCCGAACTGGTCACAAATGTACATTACATCTGCACAAATTCATGTTTTATTCATGATTACAAGCTGAATGTTAATATCATTATCGGAATACCATCAGAAATACAGTGAACAGCAGAACTTCTCTGCGACCCGTTTCCACATCCAAACTGGCATGCATGGAACTTTAGAATGAAGATAAGCATATGACAATTTGATTTAACATGGAAAAGCCTAACATATTAGCACTGAATGGAAAAGTCAGATAGCCAGGCCAAACACACTGACGATACAGTACATGGTTTTGTTCTCCCATCTGACTGTGCAGCTGCCTGCAAAATGAAAGACAATAACAAATCGTTTTACAACATGACATGTTAATAAAGGCAGATCCAGAAGCATTCCAGCTATGGCCCACTGGCCCCGTCCCTAAGTGTGGGCAATGGTTGCTTATAAAAATTTGAAAGCAAAAAGCAGATCAACAAAAAGTGGAAAAGTAAATGGCCATAAAAAAACTGGAAACATAAGTCATAAAAACTGTGAAACTAAATGAAGGCCATTACGAATGTGGGAAACCAAAAGAGATGCCTTGCCCAACAACTGTAAACTTCAGGAATCAACAATGCATGTTAATACATAAGCTACAAAAAACACCAAAAGTGCCCATAAATTATGAAGGCTTTCCTCTGGTCTCATGGAGTTACTATATTTTGGCCAGGTGCTGCATACAGCGTTCCAGAAGGGATCCTGCTTTATTTGTCACCCTTGGCAGGTCTAACTGGAATACAAAATAATATCATGCATTTTACAGGCGTGTAGCCCGGTTGCTGGTTGCTCACTGTCAGTGCTTGTTCCTCAATGTCAAAGATTCAAAGCCTACACACAAAATAACACTTCCTCGTCATCCTCATCATCAGCACCACCATTACCCAAAGTCAGACAGCCTTTACATACATGGATGTGATTTAAAGTTGGCACTCTGGCAGGGAAAACCTAGACTGAAAAAACCTAGAGCAAAATGAATGTGGAATGCATCCCAAACACAGAAATAGTCTGAACCAATGAGGGGAAAGATGGGGGGGGAGCAAGCATGAGTCTTCCATGTCTTTACAATGCAGAATGTATAAATACACACAGAAGTGTATATATGAATCGTGACAAGAGTCAGCAGTTGAATTCTGATGACTCACCATCTGTTGTATTATCCCAGAAGCAGGAGCTGGCTGTGTGAAGTCCGGCTCCCATTTTCTGCATAATAACGCAAGTGACTACAAAAAAAACAAGCAGACAAAGCTTTCCAAATGGATATTTTCTTACTTTTACATTAAGGTAAAGTAAGATAATAGATTCTTTATTCATCCTCAATACCTGGAGTCAATCAGTTGCCAGCAATGGATGTTAACGAATGATTGCCATTCATTCTTGTTGTTTGTGGTTAAAGGAAAGAGCTAAAGGAACTCCTCTTCTTCTCTGTTCTTTCTTAATTATAACAATGTTTTCAATTTTTCCTTACCTCACCTGTCAAACTGCCAGAAACATCCTTGTTACATGACTCCTCAAAGTCTACCCAATTAAGTCATAAATATGAATCAAAATCTAGCGACAACATTGATTTTACAGGATTTAATACTGAAAAATATAAATTTAAAACATTACTTAAAGTCGAGACCTTCTTGAGGCATTGATGAACACAATAAGGAATTGGGAGGGAGGGAGGTTAGAAGGGGAGGGAAGGAAAAGTGAGGGAATGCAGGGAGGGAAAAGGTAAGGAGAGAGAAAAGAAAGGGCAAGGGAATGAAAGGAAGGAGTGGAATGGAAGCAGAAGAGGAAGGATGAAAAGGAGGGAGGAACAGAATCAGAGGGGGAAATGAGAGGATTAAAGAGGGAGGTAAGAAGATAGGATGAGACAGCAACAAAGAGAATAGAAAGAGAACTAGAGCACAAATGCTCTGCACAGGAGAGACTAGTCCTCACATATTTTGGTCAAGAATTCAGCTGCCTAACCAATGTATTTGAACGGCTTTTTCAGGGCAGTGAGGTCATTTAGACACTGTTCCACTATGTTTGATGTCCACTGAGCCACCTTCATCGGCTGATAGGACCCTCCACCTATCGCATTCTCCACGGCCTGAACAACAAATGACGCAGACAAATACAGCATTCAGTTTGATTCACGTGGATATTGCTACTGATAATCAAGTACAGTCACTGCCGAGTTCTGTCATTTCTGTAATGTTATTTAGGTCTATATTTAGGACTGTTTGAACTTGATTACCCACTGCAGCCAGACTTATGTGTTCCCTGATCCATCAAATTTCAACCAGGCTTCTTTAGTGAATCACAGTTTTCAACTATGGTTTCACTTGGTGCAGCCACTGACTGAATGAAGCTTGTGCATTATGTAATTTATGTTATACAATAGAAGTCATTTGATCACAATCTCTAGGTCTTTAAAGTCAATCCTTTTTCAATCTGACTGATAACTAAGTTCACAGCACTTCCGAGAGATTCTTAAAACGTGCTATATAAACGTTCTGTTACAATTACAATTACAACTAAATTATCCTTCATCCATACGACTCAGATGGCTTCAGCCAAGTAGGTATTACATCAGGCAAAAGAAAGTTGAGATGTTTATAAAAAGTGCTCATAATTGTCCAGATCTGTACCTAAGGTTCTACATGAATGCCTAGACACCTAATAAGGCTCTATATAAACACATAAGAAGTGGTTGTTCTATTGTTGGATTACCACTAAGTTGGCACGGTGGCCAGCTGCTGCCTTTTGCCTCTGCATCGAGGGTTCAAAACCCATTGTGCCAGATGAAATCTATAATTCAGTGTCAAGCTTCAAAACCTGAGAGGAAAGGTTGCTGGATAACCCATTCTGATATCTGCAATTCAGCCAAAAGACCCTTCAACCCAGGACCACCCTTTGAGGAATAACGCTGATAGAAGAAGTGCAGTCCCTTAACTAACCCCGAGAGACAGCCACGCGTAAGAAGTGTTAGCGACTTAGCTTTCTTAGCCGCGACCCAAGTGGACCTCTATCTCACCACCTCCTCTTCCCACCAACAGTGTGCAGTCAGTACACTCCCCAAATAGCTGAGTTTGCTGTTATGCACAGGTGGTAGAGGCATGCAGTGGATAAATGATTTGCACTTTTGCTTTTGATAAATCGAACAAACCTCTTTGATGATCGTGCTGACTTCATCAACAACAAAAGCACTGTTCTAAAAACAAATGCACAATCCTCATAAAACATCAAAACACTGGTATTCAGTCCTAGCAGAATTCATTGTTGTGCAACTAGTTGACTTATTTATTTAAAGTTTTAACTTCTTTAAGCAACCATCCTCGAGTAAAATCACATCCAGAAAATTACATACTCCGTAGTTATGTAATTTAACATAAAATTACATTACTCTGCAATTATGCAAGTTTACATAAAATCGCATACTCTTATTTCACGCACAATATACTTTTGTCTCTTTCAACATCAAATCATCATCAATAGGTCAGGTCTATATCTTGATGCCTGTCCAGATTTTAGGAACTTCGCAAATAAGCCCGTTCTCGATAGCAAAACTTTATGCGCTTAAAGTGCAGTGTTTCTACATACAATGGGTGGGTGGGTGGCGTCCCGCATCGGACAGACCGTGGGGATGTACGACTATTTAAAGCAGATAGACAGCGCTTAGAAACATTCTTAACATCGATCAACCTCCGGTGATTTCGGCGGCTGAGTCATTGTTTAAATCGATGAACAAAATGAATGATATCGCAGCCGTCGATCGACCGACCCTCCTCCGCCGACCAAAGACAACACCGATTTCCAGCTTCTGCTGTAACTGATGAAAAGCAGTTTCCAATATGGCGGTCTAGTCTCGTATGTTTTCTCGGTCTCGACTGATAGCAAAAACTAGGATGATCAACTAACCTTTAGATTGTCGCGCCCGAAGTACGCAGGAAAGTCATATGGCTTGGGACGAGCTAACCACTTTATTCACATACGCTCAGACAATAATTTGGGCACGCAACAAAATATTGGATCAGTTATGCCTAAAATATAAGACCCATGCATGTGTTAAATAAAAAATTAAATCGTAATCGTAAACTCGAGATTCCTACAGCGCCCTTCGAAAGCTAAGTTGCGGGAACTAGCTTATTCACAGATGCTCAGTCAACACAAAATCAATAGGCAAGAAGGGTTCGGTTCCAGGTCAAGATCCAAGAGTCAGACAGGCAGTCAAGGCAGGCAGACAGGCAGGCAAGCTACGGTTGGTAGTGTTTAGAATTGGACCTGTAGGATAGATAAGGGGAAGAAGAAAAATCAGGATAGGATCTGCGGAAGAGGAGTGTTTTCTGTTCTGAGTGGAAGAACTGCGCAAAAATTGCAAGGGGTGATGGTGAGTTCGTATGATGGATCAGAAAATAGTCGTAATTGTTGTTCTTCTTCTTCACGTTCTCTTGTGTCCAGCTTGTAGAAGATTGCTGGCGGTTCGTTGGTTATCCGGTCTCCTGGGCATTTGATAGGCCCTCTATCTTATTGTGGCGTTCTTCCGAGCTGTTGGCTATTCATCCAGCCTTGTACTGTCGATAAAGAAAATGGCGGATTGTCGCATTGAGTGTTTCTTCTGAAGACAGCGAGATTATTTGGGTTTAGTTTGAGTAGGATTTTTGCGTAAACGTAATCAGCCCGAAGATGGATTATGAAGAGGAACAACGGAATGAAATAGAAGCACTCGAATCTATCTATCCAGAGGAAATGACAAGTAAACAATTCCAGCACACTAGCCACTCCAGCTGTCTGTTCGCCGGCTGTTCAATGCATACGCTCGCCATTAAAAGGCGTGCACCATAAACAGCAGAATGAATCGTCTGTAAAACATTCCATTCTATTCCATTCTGGCGAATCACGTTTATAGAGATGGCCGCAGTATAGAATAATATTACACGCCAAATCTTCTTCACTTACCAATGAACCTGTGTTTCATGCTGTGTGATTTATGTTCATACATATCTTTTATGGTACATGGGGAATGCATGGGTGGAGAGAAACTCAAAGCATGCCTGGAGAAAACCCATAGCAGCATGGTATGGCTTCACATTGCTGACCATCTAGGTGTTGCCAGTGGAGAAAAAAGGATATGTGGAGTGTTAGAACTGATGAACCATGGCCTACCCATTAACTGTGTTTGTTCACCAAAAAGCTGTTCATTGGCTCCTTTATCCTCCACTTATTTTATCTAGTTTCTGTGCCCCTTGAACATCCCAAAATATTTCGTTCCTGATTGGAACCAACTTTTGTTGCTGTACGATCCAGTTTAAAACAATTTATCTTGACAGTTATATTATAAACTCCAGTTTAGATTCTAAAGTTATCCTTAGTGTAGATTATCACAACAGGTGGAAAAATTACGTAAGGTACTTGTGTTTAATACATTGTGAGAACTTAGATTTTGAAACTTGGTGTAATACTGCATTTAATTTAAATTACACATTTCGTTAATACTATGTTTTGATGATTGGATTCATACTCACTCACTTGCAGAAACCTGAAATGCTATCTTTCTGCTGTGGCAGAGATTCAAATCTTCAGCCTGATCTGTTAAATGCAAAAGTAGTGTGCTGTTCAATTAAGATGATAAAGACCTATGCATTTTATAATTTAATATGGAATATGAAACATTAGTGATATTTTAAGTATGTTAGCAGTTTTCTGTATCTGACTGAATGCTTTTAAAATTTTTTCCAGTTTTATCGACAGAACCTTTCCATGCCTTCGAACTGTCGCTTGCTTCACAGGTTGCAAAGGATGAGACTGAAAATGGTATGAGAAGAAGATTTTTATAATAATTCAGTCTAATCTTAAAACTTCTATAAAATTATGAAAGTTATAAGATTATAATAAATTATTGTAACTTTGTAATAATTTATAATAAATTAATAATAAATTATGAAAGTTATAATCCAATAACTTGTATAATTCTTATTTTATCTAAGCTTATTACTTCTAAAGTGCCATTATAATAGTGTGCAAGAGATTAATCACTTGATGATGCTGGATTAAACTTATAGGTTAGCCAAAATCTGGGGTCAATCCAGTTAAAATCTAATCTAGTTCTTTGATATGATCTGGAAAGATTATGTTTTTAGCCTTTATCTGAACACCAGCACAGACTCTGATCATTTCTTGCAAAGGGAAAAAAGTATTGAATTTAAGGTGGAGTGTATATGTACTTGGTTTTATATAACGACTGTATGGCCTCTACCTGCTCATTTTACAACATATTTATCAGGTGAGATCTGTCACAACGCTGTCCATTTGAATGGACTTCATGCCATTCAAGGTCCCCATATGCGTGTTGTAGAAACTGCCGTGTTATTCAGCTGCCGTATTATGTTTTTTGCTTCATCCAAAATTTCCTTAAGAACTTTGGCATCACATTTCTGAGATGTGTATGTAAGTGTATTACCTTTGTGTGTATTTATGTTTGTATCAAGACGCTTAATATAGCACCTTTTAAGTACCTCCTTGTTGCTAGCATAAGTGGTGTTAAAGTTCAGTAGGAGCAACAGGTTATGAATCTGTGAATATGAGTCCTCTGGTAACTGGAAAAGTCACTGCTGGCAAGCTCTCGCACACACACACGTAAAGCCTAACCAAAGTAGTCCCTTCCAGAGTTGATGACATAATGTCCAGAGTTCCTAGTCTATGTGGCAGTGAGGAAGAACTTTTAATTTTCTGTAGTACATTCCAACAGCTTGACTTGTGAAACCGTGGTTTCTGTTTTAGCGACGTGTACAATTAAGTTCACCTACAAGGCCAAATATCCTGAAGAAGCTCCAGAAATGGAAGTAACAAATTCTGAGAACCTCACCGATGAACATCTTGTCTCTCTCGTAGAACACATGAAGGAACTCGTATGTACGAAATTGATTCATCTTGGTTTTTACAACAACAAAACAAACACAATGGAATAACATGCAAATGAAAAATTTTGTAATTTGGTTCACTTTATAGAATTTAATCATATGGCTTATTCCAGCTGTAAGGCAAGACAAATGTGAGTGTTATACTGAAATATTTTAGTGTTAGAATGAAACAGGGCAAAGATCAGGTCAGTGGTGAATACTGTGACTGGACTCTGATCAGTTCCTAAAAGGTGCTGTGTGAATATCCAGCTACACACCTGCATGTAAGAATTGTAATCAGCCTTTTACTTTAGATTGCAAAAGAATGTTAAACACATTTAATTCTTTTTCTTACGTATTATGTGAAATTATAATTGTTGATGATGGAATCCTGATTGGAAGGGTTTTGCAGTTTATGGAATTCTAGATGGGTTTCAGGTAAATGAGAATCTACGAATGTTCAGAGAATGTTTTCTTTGACTTGTTTGATTTCAGGCAGAAATGTATAGGAAATGTTTGTTTTGATTTGTGTATTTCAGGCAAATGAGAACCTAGGAATGGTCGTTGTCTTCACAATTGTTTCATCAGTTCAGGAGAAACTGAATCAAATTGTGGAGCAGGTGGCAGAGGAACAAATGAGAGAGAAGGAACGCCGTGAAAAAGAGGCAGAGGAAGCTGAGCAGGTTTAAAAGAAGACAGCATATTGCTTGTTGCATCTTCTATTCATCTAATCTTTAATCTAATCCATGGGTGCCTGTAGAAAATTTTTGCAAGGTGGGGGCCAAACCAGATAACTCAGAAATCATGCACGTGTAAGCTGTACAACAGTATTGCTATCAACAGTGGTATTTAGCACTGTTGGCATATTCACTTATAGTAATGTTTTATATTTTGGTAAGTTAGGCAAACTCTCCACTTGTTTGCTTCTTCTTCATATAATCTTTTGATGTAATTTTGTACATCTTCCTTAACTTAAGGGCTTAACACGAGGATGATGAAATAGACTTCAAGCGAATTACCTTGCGCTTGTCTGCAATGAAAGATCACACTGAATTAATTAGAACAATTCTGTAAATTTCTTAAAGTATTTGTAATGGTTCTAAGCTAATTTCTGCACCAGACCCATAGGAAAGATATATACTCTCAGGCTGTGTGATGCAGTTGTGGCTTCATGAACTTCATCTAACCTCTCGTCGGTAACGTGATATATTCAGATACGCAGACATACACCGAGTGGCAATTTGTAATGTTAAGCATTTGCACCGAGAGACAGCCATGGGTATGAAGTGTAATTTTACTATTTTGATCAAAAATCTGCTTGCCCAACATGAGGGCACCCATGATTTAATCTGTGGACTTTTATAGCAACATTGTAATGCATGAGGCTTCAGTTGATGGTTGGGTCAAGTGAAACTGCAGTCCACAGTCTTTAGATGTTGGAAAAGGCCATCAAATCTGATCTGTCCACTGTGGCCTCACTTCTGGTTTGCCTGACTTCCTTGACTGTGACTGGACTTCACCAATAGATTATGATTTTTTTATTATGGCTTCGCTTGACGTGACCATGGACTAATAATACCTGATAACACCATTATAGAAGTCTGTTGATTAGATTGACATCTGAGGACTTCCATAGTGCCATTATAGTAATGCACAAGGCATCAGTCAGTAGAATGGCCTCCCTCTTAATCTGCTTGTCCTTCTAACGACGAATGCTAGATACACTTTTCACCAACAGTTGAAAACTGTTCTCTTTTGCCAAAGCTGGGCTGGGAGCGCCTCTGGGTATACTACTTGAAGGGGCGCTATATAAATTTTCTGAGTGATTGAATGAATGGTCATTTCCAAGTGAAACCATAATCCAACATCATCTGCTGTTGGAGAATTCTGTCCAGTTTAATCTTAGAATTTATATTCTTGTTCTGTTATTGACACTTGCCTATTCTTAGCTCCACATGATGTCCAGAAAAAAGGATACCCCAGAAAATAACTGAATTATATTTTTTTAAATTATTAATAAATTTGAAACATCGATAGTGTAGGAGTTCTTATTCATAATTTATGTTTAAAATGTCCCCTGTAGGTCTAGAGATGTACACAAAGGCAAGCATGGGTTTGAGTTACTGAAAACAATTATGTAATACTACGATGTCATTTAAAGGGATCATTCACAAACTGAACAATTTATTAATAGTAAGGAAAGAAACTGTTGTAGTTAATTAAAATTTTATAAATGTTTGCTCAAGTTATTCGAACTTGCCTAAGGGTTATTTATCTGGACTCAGTTTAGTTTTTTATTTGGAATTTGATTGCTTTAAATTTTGTTGTCGTTGCTCTTACAGAAAAAGTTTGAAGGTACAAGAGTAACAGTGGAGACGTTTATGACCTGGAAAGCAAAGTTTGAGGCAGAAATGGCTGACATAAAACGACAAAAGTCCAGAGGAATTGAGGAAAGTGGACCCAAAAAACTCACAGGTTACTAGATCATTTTATTCAAGTCATTTTATTTGAATGTTTTTTTTCTTCAAGTCATTTCAAGTCATTTCTGGTTACCAGAAGTTGAGCTGCATGTTGTTTTGATTTTAAATTCTTCTTTTCAGACTTACTGTTAAATATGTTTTAAAAGTACCTAGCTTTAATTTATAAACTTGTAGGATGGCTGGAAATGTTGCTGCATGAATGAAGAGATACAGCAAGTATTCAGCAGAAAATTTAATGTACAGACAAAGCAGAGAATTCTTGGCAGATACTGAGCACAAGACAGCTAGCCAACAGCCTCAAGTTACGGTGGTCAGAATCTTACCAGCAGACGCATTGCACTGCATGTAAAGGCTGTTAGTAGTAGCAGTGCGGGTAATCCATGAAGATGATGAAAGAGTGTAGCTTAGCCAACGGGATACCACATCTACAAGTAGAGAAATCCTAGACAACAAAGAATATATTTCGAGTTTACTCATAATCAGCTCTGCAATGGCTATCCAGCTATGCACAGCCAGCCAGAGACGCAAAATGGAAGATGAATTCTGATTCTTGCAGAGACGGTCAGGCAAAGTCTGTGTATGAGCCATACGTAGTCTGGTGAGTGGAGAGACCGGAGGTTTTGGATTGAAATGAGTCGTGTACCGATCTTGCCCAGAGAAACCAAGGATAGAAATTAGGCTGTGCAGTGGGCAGAAGAAACAGAGAGAAGTTTACCTTCGAGCAGGGAATTTGGTCAGCCATGACACAGTGGGAGAGGAGGGGAGATGGAAAGGATAACGACGACAAAGTATAAGATTTCTGAAGATTCTAGTTAATCATAAATGTGGTTAGGGATTAGATTAAGTGAAACTCTGTTGTGTGCAACGCTGATCTAGTATGTGTGAGACGTAAGTTCGTTGTTCATTAAGCTCATATGTGACACAATGTCTCACTGTGAGTAAATACTCCCCACAGAATCAATCAGTGGTCACCAATTAACCATCTTACAAACTGATAGATTTTAATTGTTAGTCTAGTGTTTAATTGTTAGTCAAGAAAATATTGTAATGATTATTAGAAGTTATTAGATTAGATTTTATAAAGTTATTTCAAGGCATTTTATTTTATTCAAGTCGTCTTATCAAATTATTTTGAGTCCTTTTATTGAAGTCATGTTATTGAAGTTAGTTTACACCATGTTGGTGAGATATGCATAAGAAAAATTACCAATTACCTGAGATTGAGATGACTTGAATGACTAAATAAAATAATAAAAGACTGTGTGTTTATAGTTAATGGAGCTGTCACAATGATAAGTAGTTTTTGTGAAATGCTTTTAGCTTTTGTTTTGTTAGGCTGTTAGCCCTGTTTCATGCTTTTATTATAGGCAAAGAATTATTCCTGAGCGATCATTTGATGGATGATTCTGATGTTAAATTCTTAGAAGAAGGTAATACTTCTAAATCTCTCTCAAGGATCTCATTTTCGACACTTGGTGCATGTAGACTGGTTATAATGCTGGCATAAAGGTTTAAGGCTGCAAAATTGTCAGTTGCTTGAGCTTCTGGATTTAATTTCTGCATCTAGGATATGAATCCCAGCAAATCACATGAAAGCTTAAAGTTTTCTTATAATGCATTTTGTGTAAAAGGTTTTTGTTATCATGTAGTGTAATGTAATAAATAAGTCTTCAAGAGTCTCTTCAAGATATGTAGTTGTGTAAACTGTGGTATGTGCCTGCTCCTCAACTGAAAAATTGTTCAAGCCCTGACAACACGAGAATGAGTTCCAATGGAGGAGGTTAATAAATTAGCAATTACTTAACCAAAATTTTTTTACACCTTTTTAATGATTAATTTTTGGTCAGATTGCAAGTTTTACACTTCTTTATTGTGTTTCAATCTAACTGTGAACTCTACAACATCTAGCTCAGTGACTCGACAGAACTGTCGAGAGATTGTTAGTAGGTGTATATGATGTTTTTGTGTGTATGTATTTATGAATGTATGCATGAATGTATATATTTATGTATGTATCTGGACACTTACTATAGTACCTTTTAAGTACCACACAAAAGGCATTGTCCATACTACGTAGCATATAAAGTTGCTTAAGTTCATCTGTAAGCAAATACTGCTCAGATGGGTCCAAAAATTATCACTGGCAGACTTTCACGTATGCTTAGAGCCTAACTGACAGAGTTCCATCCATAGTTGACAGTTGACTCCATTTTGATGCATATGCACAAGTGTAATCGGCCTGAATGCAGGAATTGGAATCCTGGATGCTGGTTCAAGTAACTGTAATGTTTTGTCCTTTAGGAGGCGAAGTTGTGGAAGTGG
>OZ029913.1:36662089-36715007 GCA_964023275.1 Norana najaformis | reverse complement strand
TAACTGAATTAATAAATCAATCAATCAATCAACAAATGAATGGAAATCAGAAACTAGTCTCAACTGTGATCGTACAAGCAGCGGGCAGCGGTAATGATCGCATCGCGTGCGATGATCGTTCCGCTGCAAGTGTGAATTTCTTTCTTCGTTTCGCTGAAGATGTTAACGTGCCAAGGAAAGGAATGCGGAGAGACGCTGAGAGGACCCTGCTCCGAGTTGGAGACAATCGGTTGTGCCACTGGCATTCCGCAAACTGCAACATATGATCAAACAATGCAAATGATGCTACAAAGTACATTATTATTATTTGTAGTAGTAGTACTACTACTACCACTACTACCACTACTACTACTACTACTATTATTATTATTATTATTACTATTATTATATTACCCGATGTATATGTGACCCCTCAGGATTTATATTATGGTCCAGAGAATGAAAAATTCTGGGACGGCTAGAAATCGTCGAGATCTGGCGAAGCTAAATTACCGTTTAAGGCAATAGAAATGATTGCTTTATTATTATTATTATTATTATTATTATTATTATTATTATTTACATTAACTATTATAATTAATATCAATTAGTCTTATAATACCAAACTCTTGTTATTATAATGTTAAACCAGTAAACCATCCTACACAGAAAGGGAGGGGCATTTACATTGGCTAACAGAGAGAGTTACGGAGGCTTACTGGTTTTGAGTTCTTTTCTGGCCGAAAAGTAGTTGATTGTGAAACCGTATCCGTTTCTGCTGTCGCCGTTGGACAAGAAGACAATGGTCGCCATGTTAGACGTCGTTTCGTAGATCAGGTGACCGGCAAATAGTTTTGCTTTCTGTGGAAAAGTCTGCCAGCTGCTTCCTTGTTTTGCCGTCCGAGATCGTAAGTGAATCGCAGGAGCCCATCTCTGGATTGCAGTCCTTGTCAATGTCCAGGGAATCCACGTAGAGCCTGATTATCTTAGTAAAGAAGAATAGCGGTCGCTTGAGTTTAAACCGACAGGCAACCACAGGTATGAAGTGACTGCGAATTCTTTTTCTTAGCCTCGGCAGCTACTGAGTCCTCCCTCTCACTATTTTATCTTCCCACGATAGTGTACGGTCGATGTACTAGTTTTGTATAGTTGGATACGCTACGAGCGCTAATGGGACAGAAATGTTGTCTCTCCTGGCCCAGATTTGAACAGCTGACCTTAGAGTCAAGAATCCAGCATGCTAACTATCGCCTCCGGTTAGCACTTGAGTTAGTGACTGACCATTGATTTTACTACCCGATCAGCCGGGCCAACTAAGCCCCCCATCTCTCCAGCGTCGGTTAATGAATAGGCCTACCCAAGCAAGTTAGTGATTTTAAAAGATGCCACTTTGTTGGATTGCTGTAGTCGTGTTTGCGCTTCAGTCAAAATATCTTTCAACTCCGAGATCATGTTAATGGGAAACCTCCATATTAATATGTAAACAGATTTGTTACTTTCAGAATCTGGAAAACATTTTGTTTAAATGTTTCCTTAGAGACATATTTGAACAAAAGGAAGACACAAATTGGTGAAGAATAAGAAAAGGACGAAGACGAGAATTAAGAAGAATATATAAGACATATTCAAGGAAAAGAAGAAGAAAATTGGAAAACAAGATAAAGAAGAAGATGAGAATCAAGATGACAAATTCATCTGCGTACCTTTTCGGGATGAACTGTGATCGTCCATTTACAGTGGAGATTTGGTGCGTAACCATCAAAACTCGTGTCGAAGAATTTAACCGTTCCTCGTTCGCTCACCAAAGATTCGTTATTACATCCTTCATATAGAAGAACATCGACATTTATGTGACAGCTGTACATGTATTGTATTTTATTGTATTGTATTTTTATATCCCACTGTAGATCTATAGTAATGTATCACATGTTATGGATTGTGTTGTATCGTGTCGCGTTTATTTGACAGCTGTATACTGTATGTATTGTATGGTAATGTATCACATTTTAGTACATCGTATTACATCTTATCGTATTGCATTATATTGCATGGCTTTGCGTTGTATTGCACTGGTGAATTTATATAGCGCCTCTTAAGAAACAAGCTACTAAGGTACAGCGGTTGAGGGACGTACCAATGAGGATGCGCATGTAGCTCTCAGTATCGGAATCTGTTTAAAATCAAGAAACGAACGTCAGGCAAAGTAAATTCAAAATTGAAAGTAAGATAAGGTAAGATAAGGTAAAGCAATGCAAGATAAGGTTAGGTAGAGTGATTCTAAGGTAATAACCTCCTGGCCAAAAGCCCCCGGCCAATAACCTCCAGGAAAATAGCCCAATTCAAAACCCCGGTCAATAACCAAAAAAATTAACATATTAATTAACAGATTAGTAAATTAAGATTGTAGATTAATTAATTAATTCGCATATCTGCTTATTAATAGATGATTGTCATACCTTATCAATCAAACACTGCTAAGTAGTATGGTATTTAATTATTAGCAACTTCTACAGCGCCGGTGTATTATGCTCAAGGCAACAGTCGATAGTCACTGCTAAGCAAAATTGTCGTGCAAGCAAAATTTAATGGTGAGTCTGGTCGAAAAGCCAAGGGGGAATCCAGAAGACACATACACAGCTTACGGAGGAAATGAGTTCCAGGAAGAGGTGAGTTTTTTAGTCGACATCTAAAGGCCAAATAGAATAATAATTAACAACTTCTAATGCGCCGGTATCTAATGCACAAGGCATCAACCGATGGCACAACAAAACAAAACCATAATCAGGTCGATATCCAGAAGGTAAGTCCGGACGACAGAGAGGCAGCTATGGTGGATAAGCAATTTGAAACAGGTAAGTTTTAACTTGAGAACGAAATGACAGAATCGACTAAGCAGAACACTGCTAAGTAGTATGGTATTCTTTGCAGAGCGATGTCAGTGATGTCAACTTAGTATTTATGACGAAAGTAGAAACGTACCTCTTTTGCTGTGCTTATAGGGAATATGCTCTTTCTATTTAAAAACGACAGAAATGCATTTATTAGTGATATCTCCGTTCATTCACACTCTTGAAAGTTGGTCTAAAATCTAGCAACAGCAGGAACCCATGTGGTCGGATTGCTCATACGCGGCATACAAAATACGTAAATTTGAGTTATTATTCTGTAGAAAGTTACGGTAAAGAACTGTAATTCAGCAATTACTGTGTGTTTTTAGTAATGAGCTCGTAGCACTAGAATTTTAATCTAATCAGTTTGCACGAGAAAATATCGTGACTTGTAGCCTGCTCCTGATTGGTGGTTCTGCCATTCGAGCCATATTTTATTTTAGCGAGATAGAAGGAGGGCAAAGACGTTTTAGTTCGGTGTTTTGGGAGATTTTAAATGATTTATTTCGGTAATCAATTGTTATATAGTCGACAAACATTTCATGATAATCTTCATATCGAATTGCTAATCGATTTCATCACTTTTGATATAAGCCTAGACTTTTTCATATCAAGTTAGATGAAGACAGTGAATATTACTTTGTTTTGTTTTTATTAAGTTACGATGAAGAGAAAGTGAACATATGTTGCCTGTCACCTGTCACTTACTTCTTGAAAATCCTGATTTGCCGTTCTGCACCCACAAACAAAATAAAACAAAAAGTATTTGACACACTTATCCAGGTAGAATTTGCAAGTAGAAAATGACTCAGACTTTGTCATCGTGCAAGTGATTCAGACTCAAATCGCATCTTCCTAGTCGGCACCGGATACGACAGGTGAGTGACTTGGAGCAAATCCTCCAGATTTATCTTTAATCATGTCTCTAGAAATACCTTCCTTCCATACACACGACCCGAGAGCAGAAAATGGTTACACATGCTTAGAAACACAGACTGTGCTATTACAGACGTTACCCAGAATTGATCTGCTGTTGTTCAAGAGAATGAACCAAGAAAGAGCTAGATATACCTTGAATCTTCGTTTCTCAACTGAGCGATTTCAGTGGTAATGTAGAACTATAATGCTAACTTACTACTTACTTACTTACTTACTTACTTACTTAATGCCGAAGCACTCACCTGGCGTGTTGCATTGCTAAAACGCTGTCGATTAAGATGACGATTAGAAGAATCAAATGCAATCTGCATGAGCGCATTCTGTCTTGTCTTTGATGTCTTCAGTATAAGCAGCAGGCAGCTGATCACAAAATGTCAGAAGATTAACGCGTTTTACAAATATGTTACAGAGAAGGGCTGTATGCAGATAAAATTTCGAAGAGGACAGGGTTTGTAAAAACAATTGATGACTTTTTATTCCCTCGGTTTTCATACGATCTTCATCTGTAAATGTTCATTCATGCATGACCTTCTTCTAATTTCTCTCAGTTAACAAACGCCAAAAATGTTGATGACATTTTGGTCTCGTTTATTTCATAATTTTTTTGCTTCTGCTTTTTAAATCTATTTTAGTTTTCTTATTTATCCCTAATATTTAATATTTTACACTCATTGAGAATAAAATCGGATGCCGGGTTTGAATCTATAAACTCCCTCCAATACAGTCCTGTACTAGAGCCATGACATACAAAACGCAAAAATTTGCTCCTTTCTCCATAATATTGTAGGCGTGAATGGCGAACGTGAGGTGAAGCTGGATGTGCTACATACATGTACATCTATTTAGGATTTGAGTCGTGTGACGTAACCCTACTCGTTCCGAGCAGTCGGGCAAGTTATGCGCATGATATGCCCTTGTTTCTTTAAAGACATCACCTGTCAGAAAGAGTCTAAAGGGCAAAAGTCGACGATCCTTACGACGCTGATGTTGAATTCAACGATGATGCTGAACATTGATTTCTTCTGCTGCAGTAGGTAACGATGCCCTTGGCAGATGATATATCCGAATAAATCTCCTCAATCCCGCAGAAATCCCATTAAGTAGTTATATCGACGCCACTCGACCATTAAATCGAAGCCAATTAAGCATAAAAGTTGTTTGTCGGCATGACATAAGCTACTGCGTAATTTAACATCATTTAGCAAAAATTCTACTCAACGTGTTTTCCAGTTGAGCGACCGCCAAACGCAATAATTTTCCACATCGTTGCACTTGACGTCTGATTCGAGAGTCTGAGAAATCGCTTAAGATTAAAACAGCAATCTTCACGTCTGTATTTCAACCGTAAGATCTAGCAACCTGTGCATCTGAGGAAAGAACGTGTGCACATAGGTCGGACTTCTACGGGCTACACTTTCAAAACTAATGTCTTGTAGCAATAGACACTACTGTGGCCTAAAATAATCTAAAATAAGCTTAGAACTTAGACAGTGCCATTATGATGATGCGTTATACATTAATCGATGGAACTCGAAAACAGATTTGCAATCCGATAGCCACTCCGATGAGACGAAAAGGCACCCAAGGAAGAACTCTAAGAACTAAGAACTCAAGTGACTAAGAATTCTCTAATAATGCACAACAGTTGTAACTATCCCATCATCGGGGTTTTTAAAGCTGCCACCCAAAATGGCAGACAACCCTTATTGTCTGGTGCAAAGCAGCTACCTCCGAAAGACGTCCAGAAGAAAGACTTGCCGCCCGACTGGTTTCATTCGGAAAGTACATTGTTCCTAGTAGACGTCTTGTCTTTGACCGGCGTTCATTCACAGTTGCTGGTCCGTCCATCCGAAACTCTCTACCTCCTCATGTTCGCAACTTTCTTACTAAGGCTGTCTTTCTCTCTAACCTGAAAACTTACCTCTTCCAGTCTGCTTATGGTTCTTCACATAACCCGGCTTTAAGTGCACTTCTGAACTTTATAAGAAGGACATTAACAAATTTAGTTGTATTGTATTATTGTATTGTATTCGACAACAATATACCTTTCCACTTGGCAGCCCGTTTAAGCGAAAAGAATCTGAAATCACTGTCTGAATATCGGAATCACAGGTGATTGAAGGACGGACGAAGAGAGGAATAAAGGATGACGCGTGCGTGAACTGCATGCACGTATGCGCGAAGGACATCGGCTGCCACCAGATGTCGTCTTTTTATGAGTAAATCTCACTATGACTTTTGTAATTAAGGAATGAAGTATGTCGTCTTTGCTGTTCTTCTGATAGGCCTACACCTGATTAACACTAATCGCCAGCTGAGTCTCTCTACTGTTTGTCGATAGCACCTAGTGTAATGCAATGTGTGTAGGATAGAGTTTTTAATGGCACTGGTTGCTGTGTCTCACGGTCAAGAGCGTCGATACGATTTTCAAAGTGGAAGGGAGCACAGCGGGTCTAGAAGTTTCGAAATGGGATCAAAGTAACGAAGATCGTGCTTTCTTTCGCCGAATACTTTTGCCCTGCGCCGTTTATTAAGCCATTGCCCCACAGCTTCTACTGAAATATAGGCCTACGTAGGCACACCAAATATTTTATTCTTCCGGGTCATAATAGCGGATAAAAGCACCTCCACCCCTCCCAGATTTCTGAGTGGGTAGGTCATGGCCCTGTCCCCCGTGTGTCGAGGCCCTTACTTACATTTGCAGCTCACACAGTGCAACACCAATTTTTTAATCTGTAGACCTCTGTTTCAAATGCACTCCGATATTGATGACGCTCTTGCAGGTCGCTCTGCTGGAAAGCACAATAACTTTTTTAAATGGAGTTCATTGAGCTGAGATTCTTGGCGCGAGGGCCATAATCTTATACGCATCGTTGACTTCGGTTTAACGGTCGATTGGAGTCAAAAGAGCTACTTAAACAAGAATTCTAACGGATTGAGACGTATTATCCGGAGATATCGTCTGTCTACCCAGAGCATCATTACCAGCTGCAGCAACCGACGCCAAGGTTCAGCATCGTCGTTGAATTCAGCATCAGCATCGTTCGGATCATCGGCTATCGCAACTCATACTCTCTCCGATAGGTGACGTTTTTAAAGACAAGGAGGACTTGTCTTACTATATTTCTTTGTCTCTTACGATATATTTGAGGGAATCAAGTCGCTATTTGTGAGTTCTCCCTTAGACACATATTGACAGTAGATTTCCTAATTGTAACCGTAAACTGAAAATTCCTAAAGCGCTACTTAATAGCTAAGCGCTGAGCAACAACTCATTCATAAACGCTGCGTCAAGTCAGCGGGGTTGTCCAGAGATACTGCACGAAGAACAAGATCGGGTGGCTGGGAGACCATAGATGGGAGGAGAGAGAAAGATGTTGAGCTGCTGTTTCTTAAAATGTTGGCGAATGCATTGGACGATCTGCTATTGAAAAGATATTGTATTATTGATGACATAATACTGTGTATTTTGAAGGCATCAACAAAACAGAATGTACGCAGACCGAACGCATCTGATTGATCTTATCTTCATCTTAATCGACAGCGTTTTATTAACACACTTCGTCAAGTCAGTGTTTCTACATTAATCCAGACGATCTTCCAATTTTCATTTTAGGGCCTACATTTCGCTTTTTAATCTAATCTATTCTAAATGCTTCTATAGCGCCGTTATCATAATGCCCAATGCATCAGCCGATGGTCGCTTCAAGTCAAAGTCGCAATCCAAAATCATAATGCGTTGGAGAAGCCGGGTCGAATTCCGATTAGTCATAGAATTCAGAAGCCAGGCTGCGGAGGGTAAGCAAGTTGAAAGAGTCTTAAGTTTAGACCTGAATGACATCAAAGAATTGACAGAACGAACTGAAACGGGCAGTGAATTCCAAAGCTTTCGAACTGAAACGGGCAGTGAATTCCAAAGCTTTCGAACTGAAACGGGCAGTGAATTCCAAAGCTTTCGAACCGAAATGGGCAGAGAATTCCAAAGCTTTCGAACTGAAACGGGCAGTGGATTCCAAAGCTTTGGACCGGCTACCGAGAAGGCCCGAGAGCCCAACACTGTTTGGATACGGGGCACAGTAAGAGTCACGGTGTCCACTGAACGAGTGCATTTACGATTGCTTACACATTTCGCTCCTGTCCTCGTTCCCCCCCACACTAGTTCAGAGTATCTCCCACAGAAAATACACATTACCAGTTCAAATAGTACTTAATATATCCGAATTCTGACCCTTATGCATTTTGCATTGTGTTTTATTACATTATATTGCGTAACATTACAGCATAGCTTACACCTGGATGGATTAACGAGCTGATTGTTTTTCACTATCTTGCTTGTAGATGCGGAGAGATAGGTCTGGATATTAATAAAGTAAGTGGTCTAAAATAAGCAATAGTGGTACTTTATCAGTCAGTCAGTCAGTCAGTCAGTCAGTCAGTCAGTCAGTCAGTCAGTCAATCAGTCAGTCAGTCAGTCAGTCAGTCTGCCAGTCAGTCGCTATATTGTGATGGACAGTATGCTATGCATTATATTCTTCATTTAGGCCTTAGAATTGCAGTATGTGGTACATAGATCTATCAATTTAAACATGCATTAATTAACTTATTAAAACCATGCTTCACTTTGTTTCATCTAGGGCTCGCTTGGTCAAAAACAGTTCCGCAACGCAGGTGTGTCTATGTTTTCGAACAATAAGCTAGTACTTAAATAATTAGTTTAATACGATGGGTGACGATTATGGATCGTTCAGTTTGTTCATGAAAATTACGCAGGGCAGCTCGTGCCATGGGAAGCCCAGCGCTTAAATTATATGAGGGGAGGGCCTCAAGTTTTACCTCACCTAATCTTTCTTATTCTAACCTATCACTGCCTAGCGAAAACTTACCTATTTTATTAAAACCTAACGGTGTTAGATTACTTTAATTTAGCCTAATCGGTCTAATCCAATCTATTCTATTCTATTCCAATCTAATCAAATTTCATTTGTACCTCTTAAGTATTTAATTGCAAGATGTTCTTTTAATTTACTATGAAAAGGTGCCGACGAACTCTTCTGTGATCTGAAGATCCTCATCGGTAAGTTTGCAGCACTAGCTGTTCGTTACTCTAGTAAAAGTTATGTTGGGTAGCAAGTGAGCAAAACAAGGCAAGACAAGGTAAGGTAAGAAAAGACAATGTCAGGTAAGGCAAGGGAAAGTAAGTTAAGACGAGGCAAGGTAAGATAAGGTAAAGCACGATAATACAAAGAAAAGAAGGTAAGTTAGGTAAACAAGCAAGGCAAAGCAAGACACAATAAGATTAGGTAAGGCATGGCCAGGTAAAGTAAGCTAACGACCTTGGGTCGAATACAATACATTCATGAAACAAACAACACTTACTTTCCCAAAAGAAAATTTATTGAGGCATTGAGCTGACTTCAGAATACTTAAAGCACAGCCGAACAGCTAGCTCTAATTAATGCGCTATATAACTGTGTCACTATACTGCAGTACAGTGCAATACACTACAAAAAGATGCAATTCAATACGATACGATGCAATACAGTTCTAACTGTCGCATTAATGTCGGGGTTCTTCTGTGAAGCTTGTAATAATGAAACCCTGGTGGGTGAACGAGGATCGATTAAGTTCTATCATCTGTCGTATGCCGAGTATGCACCAAATCTCAACTGCAAGTGGAACATCACAGTCAATTCAGACAAGGTAAGCGTGCATCCTCCTCTTTTTCTGATTCTTATAATTCTTCTCCTTCTTCTCCTACTTCTTTTCTTCATTTATCTTCCTCAACCACTCCTTTTTTCTTCCTCCTTCGCCTCTCCTCCATCTCCTACTTCTCCCATTCTTCTCCTACTTCTCACGCTGCCCTCCTCCGTTCTCCTCCTCCTCTGATTTATCCCATCCTTGTCCTGTTTCTATCATTCTCCGCTCCTATTCCTCCTCCCATCTTCCTCATACTTCTAATATTTCCTCCTCCTTTGAAATCTTGTTTCTGTCACGTCAGGGCAATACGTCACAACAGTTCAGCTCTTACCAAAGACATGTCATAAGCCAAAACGTGTTCTCTGGTCTGCTTTCGCCTTGATTATGCCAACTCAGTTTATACAAGTGTTTCAGATCTTGAACACGAAAGGTTTCAACGCATACAAAATTACCCGACTCATGTTGTGCTGCGTGCACCTTCTGGTACAAATTCCTTAGCTTTGTTAAACCAGCTGCGTTGGTTTCTTATGAAATTCCGGATAAGATTTAAACTAGCCTGTCTGACCTATAAAACTCTTACCATGAGCACTCCTACGTACCTTCAATCACTAGTCTTCCCTTACGTCCCTCCCTGCAGCCTACGATCTTCAGGTACGGGTCTCTTGGCTGAGCCACGATGCAGAACTGTCCTGAGCTCTCGTGCATGCCCACCGCCGCCCAGAAAAATGGAACCGACTACCAATGTTTCTCCGAAGCTCGAATTCCTTTTCTTCCTTTAAAGAAAGCCTTAAAACTTAATATTTCTCACTGGCTTTTAAACATCTGGATATCTAACTCGTTTCATCTGGCGAATGACTCACATTTCTGTGTGACTTTGCATGCGTTAAACATGTTTATAATGATAATAATAATCTTCTTTCTCATGTTTCTCCTCCTACTCTTCCTCTCCTATCTTTCAATTTTCCTTCTACTTATCCTCCTCCTTCTTGTCGCCTTTCCTTCCTTCTCCTCTTCCTTCTATCCTGCTCCTCCTCCCGTCTAATATTTCTCTTTATTTACACTATTTATTACACGTACTGGTATTTATTGGAAAGTTTAGGCCTACCTTGCTGTTTTCCATAATCACAAAATTCTAATGCGTCTTTTTAGTGTTCCACCCAGTTTTCGATCACTTTATTTCTTTGATCATCTATTAACTTTTCATACTTTTGATGATTTTTTTACTTTTCGGTTGTTTTTGTGATCTTCTCGTTTTTTTTGTTTTTCACTCAGTCAGGGTATAATCAGAAAAGTTTCTGGTGTTAGACTGTATGACCTTGTTTCAGGTGATCATTCTTTACATCGAAGAACTGGACCTTGAGAAGGGTGTTGACTGCAGAGGCGGCTGTGATACGCTGACGATCTTTGACGGCGACACGAAGGTGTTGACATCGTTCTCTAACATCTCACTGGTGCACGGTACATCCATGAAAAGCTATGAAACGACATCCAACACGGCACTAATAAGCTTTGTCTCCAATGGCGACGAACACAGAGGATACGGTTTCACAATCAACTACAATTCAGCCCAGAAGGAAGTCAAGATCAGTGAGCCTTACGACAATTAGGCAACTATGTCTCTGCCTCTCTGTTTTTCTGCTTCTCTATCTTTCACTCTGCCTCTCTGTCTGCCTGCCTGTCCCTCTCACTGCAACTCAACTGTCTCTTTGTCTTTCTGTATTTCTGTCTGACTTCATGTCTGTCTAGCTGGTTCGTCTTTCTTCTGTCTCTAGTAAGGAAGAATGTGCCTGGAATATTCTTCCTGTAGCCTAGAAAGAAGCCGAGAATGCTTTTGTTTTTAGGAGGCTGTTGAGATCCCGTCTCTTATCTACTAAGAGTTAAACTTTTCTCTCTTTTGTACTTCATCCATTTATTTTTATTATTGGACTCTTGTGCGAGCCGACATTTGACATTTTAAGGCACCCTTGACGTAGCTTGCTACTGATGATGCTGTATAAAATGTCGTGGGTTGCAATTACAATTACAAATATGTCGCAGGAATTTCTGACGACCTGGTTGTTTGTTATCGAGACTTCGCCGACCGTTTGCAAGTCATCAAAATTTCTGATGACCTTTATTTCATCCGGAAAAGTTAGGCTTTAAAAAGTTAACCCTAAGCGCCTTAATGGCCTTCAACTTATTCCTTTGCCGAAGCACTTGCTGTGGACTGATCTGTTTCTCTGTCGTAGTGTGTGGAGTGCCGAAGTACCAACCGAATGTCATCAAACTGGAACTGGCTCCTCTCACCGTCTCTCCGCATTCCTTTCCCTGGCACGTTAACATCTTCAGCGAAACGAAGAAAGAAATTCACACTTGCAGCGGAACGATCATCGCACGCGATGCGATCATTACCGCTGCCCACTGCTTGTACGATCACAGTTGAGACTAGTTTATGATTTTCATTTATTTGTTGATTGGCTGATTGATTGACTGATCAGAAGCAGCTGAAAGCTAATAGTTCTATATGACTTAATTTCTAGGTAACTAATACCAGAATAAAGATAGAAAGTTGCTAAAAGTTGCACAAAGTTCTAGGCGCCGTCCACCTTCCTCCCTGTTTGCTTCCCTATTTCTCTACTTCTCTGCCTCCCCAGCAACGCTGTTATTTTCTTCGTACACTTAAAATTTCACCTACAGTTCCACTTATACTTAGGATTACGATTGCATTAGCATATTTACAATTAAAATTACAATTGCGAAGGGATCGTGTAGCGACGATTTGTTTCTTGACAGCGATCCAGAGTTCACAGAGGCCGATTTCAAGGTGACGGTGGGAAAGCACAGGCTGCACACAAAGGATGCCGACGAGATGACCTTCAACATCAGCGACATTTTCCTTCACCCCGAATACGATGCAACGACATTCGACAACGACATTGCCATCGTCAAACTCAGCAAGAAAATAACCTATATCGACGCCGTGCGAGCAGTCTGTCTTGCGGGACCGAGGGATCAAATACCATTGGATTCAACCTGCATCTCTACCGGATGGCCTGACAAGCCAGGTGAGTCGCAGTTTGACAC
Source organism: Norana najaformis (assembly GCA_964023275.1). Classification (NCBI taxonomy): domain Eukaryota; kingdom Metazoa; phylum Annelida; class Clitellata; order Crassiclitellata; family Hormogastridae; genus Norana; species Norana najaformis. The sequence continues at coordinate 36,702,441 of OZ029913.1, read as the reverse complement.
TTAATTTTTCGGTAGCTTGCATGTTATCTCATTTTATATCCCTCAGAGTTTTGTTTGGTTTTTGATCGTCAGTCGTTTTTGCCATGTTATATATGGTTACATTAAAGACCTCTCAGCTCTTCTCAACTATTACAGTTTCCAAGGTTGGTTTTGGAATAGAAAGTCAAATTCAGAATTTAAACGTTACAGTATGAATGTAGTACATTCTAGCAGAAAAGTAATTCTAATAGTAAGTCGTGAATCGTCAGCTTTTAATGTCTTCTCATAGACTGTGTCACTGCGTATCTGAAAAGAAAAGAACGATACCAATAATAGAAGACGACTACACTTTCTTCCTTTTGTGTTCACCCTTTTAGGCAATTATCCAAATATGTTTCTTAGTATCATGTATTATGCAATGTTTTGGAAATCGACTTACAGTGTCTGTCAGGTCTGGAGAGCCTCTGAGGAGTTTTTATTGAAGAAGCGCTATAAAAATTTGCAATTACAATATTACAATCTGAAACTGAAGACTGAATCTTTCGCCGCAGGGGCGGACGGTCACATTGATCTGACGCAGTCGGGTGTAACGTTCCAGCCCATGACACGCTGCAACATCTCATCCGTAGCCAGACGCACCAGCTCCATCTGCGCCGGATTCAACAGTCCTTCCCTGAACGTCTGTAACCAGCGGGCGCCAGGAGGAGCCCTCGTCTGTCAGACGGGAAATCAGTGGATCCAATACGGAGTAATGAGCGCTGGAATCGGCTGCTCGGGCCCCCACTCACCCGGCGTCTTCACGAACATAGGAAAATATAACGAATGGATCTCAGCCAGGATGGCAGGTACGCGTGAACTGGCATTGCCAAATTTTATTAAAATACAAATGCATTACACAGAGCGATAACATGACTTCTAGAGCGCTACTCTGGGGACTCCTATCACTATCATCACTATCTATCTATCAAATCACTACCATTATCCGGAGGTCTCTTATAATTTAATCTAGTGGCTTCTATAGCGCCGTTGTAAAAAGTACACTAGGCATAAGTCGATGTCGTAGTCAAACCGCAGTCAAAAACCGTAATCGGTGGAAGGACCGAGTGGATTCGTGATTTCGAACCAAGTGGTTGATCGTTTTAGCTGACTGCGGGAGACCTGCCGTAGCTCCCAAAATCTTCGCTCGTATTGTCGGAGGTTCTGAGGTTAATCCTCACTCGTGGCCCTGGCAGGTGAGTCTTCGCTTCAAAGGTGCGCACCAATGCGGTGGATCAATATTGGGAAATCGTTGGATCCTGACTGCAGCTCACTGCTTGTAAGTATCAGACCAATCTTATCATCACAGCCATTCGTATGCATTATCCTCTAATACAATACACAACAAAGGCTCAATAGTCATGTTTGCAGCTCATTTGTGAGGCGCAGTAATAAGTGTTTTGATTCACACTTACATACATGCATACATATATATATATACATACATACATACGTACATGCATGCATACATACATACATACACACATCCATGCATGCATTATAAAATAGTACAATACAATTCAATGCAATATAAAAAGACATAACAGCTGTCAGAAGCCCTCTAATTTAGCAAACGTCCCGCCTGTTTGAAGTAATAAGACATCTTTATTCGCAGCGCGTTTGAAAGGAGACTTTATGCATACATGCTGAGACCAGTAACTCTGTCGAGGCGAAGAAAATGAAGTCGCTTACACTTCACATCCACGGCTTCCTCTTGGGGTCACAGGTCAAGGGACTGCTCTTCTTCTTCTTCTTCTTCTTCTTCTTCTTCTTCTTCTTCTTCTTCTTCTTCTTCTTCTTCTTCTTCTTCTTCTTCTTCTTCTTCTGCAACTCCTCTTCCTCCTCCTCTTTCTCCTTCTCCTCTTTATTCTCTTTCTCCACATCCTCTTTCTCATTTTCTTCTCTTCTTTCTCCTTCTCTCCTCAACTCTTTATTCTCCTTCTCTTTCTCCTCTTTCTCATTCTTCATCTTCTTCTTCTTATTCTCCTTCTATTGCTTTTCTTCCTCCTTCTCATTCTTCTCCTGCTCCTGCTTCTTCTTCTCGTAGTCCCAGAGGCTAATCTCACGATGTTCGATTTTGAAGTAACGACATTACGCTCAAAGTCCCGGAGCAATACACTGTGGCAGTTGGGAAGCACAATATTCGGCTGAAGGAGACAACAGAGAGGGCCTATTCTGTTGAGAGGATCTTTACCTATCCAAAAGGGACCGACCAGTTCCTGGAGTACGACATAGCCTTGATCTACGTGACCGAGGACATTGTCTACAACAAATACGTCAAACCAGTCTGCCTTGCTGACATCAAACAGAGCACCGACCAAATATGCGTTGTCACCGGATGGGGCAAGACTCAAAAATTAGCTGATCAAGGTAAAATGTTTATGTACAAGGTTTTCTGTAGCGACCGTGTGGCCTTGACTCTGCTCATTTTAAAATAAATTACGCTTATACGAGAATCGTGTGCTGGGCAAGGCTCCGTCTAGCGTAATCGTGATCTCCGGATTTCTTTAGCAACGCAGCCAGTTCCTAGATGATTGCAATGCCCGAATTTGAGCAATAAGTGCATATCATGTACTTTTCGCGGAATGACTGACCATCACAGCGGGGTTCCCATACTGAGCAGTCAGTGGCTTCAGTTGAGCCTTTACGGAATGATTTGGTAGGTCCCCCATATTGAGCAATAACTTGCTTAGGATCTAGACTTGGTACTGAACCTAACCATACCCGTCTCATGTTTAACCAAGCGCCTGTGAATAAGCTGGTTGCCTAGATGTTAACTACAGTAGTTAACTACTGCCCATCACTGTTGCCGAATAACCTATGGACGAAATAGATTAAATGTATACGAATACATACGATGTTTAAATGATAAGTCCTAAACGAAAAGTATTTATGCTTAAATCATTTATTTCCTTTATCCTACAGCTTAAAACCTGCAGAGTTTTTCTTGTTGATGTTGTTTATTCGGTTGTTTGGCATTCTCTTCGAGCAGAAGACAGTGATACCATACCGTTGTCGGACATCTTGAACGAACTCGAAGTTCCGCTAATCAGCGATGCGACTTGTAGAGATGCAGTCAACCGCAGCGATCAACTGAATCTAAAGAAGATGTCGCCGGACCTCATAGTCTGTGCCGGTTACCTGGATGGATCGAAGGACTCCTGTTTCGGAGACTCCGGAGGTCCTCTCGTCTGCTTCGATGACAGCGAGGGATCCTGGAAGCAGGTCGGCATCGTCAGTTACGGGCGAGGATGTGCCGTTAAGGATTTTCCCGGGTTCTACTCGAAGGTGTCCGCATACAAAGGATGGATAATGTCTCAGATTGCCTGTAATTCTATCCGCATTCCTTCATCTGTTCGTTTCGTTGCCTTTGCCTTCGTCTCTTGCTTTGTTTTTTATTTTTCCTTTGTCACTTCTTCTGTCGCTTCGCCTTATCAGCTGTCGTTTATTCACTCATTTTATTCGATACTTTTTATACATATTCGCGCCAGAAAAAAACATTCTAGCCTTGACAGGCGTCGAATGAGCCAATGTGCGTGGAAATTAATTGTTACAGATAAGATAAAAACCAGAAGTTAGACTACGGTAGGTAAGCAAGTTGAAACAGTGAGCCTTAAGTTGAGACCTGAATGACATCAAAGAACAGACAGAACAAATCGAACTTGGCAGCGAATTCCAAAGCCGTGGTGGACCAGCAACCGAGAACGCTCGAGCGCTCAACACCGTCCTGGTACGAGGCACAACTAGAGTCATGTAGTACCCAATGACCGACTGCAATATTTGTTGATAAGACGATTGAGCATGGAACAGAGAGGTTGGTTGATTTAAATGTAGTTCTTTGTGAACTATATAAGTCAGATTTTAAAATGAATTATTTGCTTGGGCAAATGGATAACCAGTGTAACGAATGCAATATTGGTGTAACATGTATTGCTGATACCTGTGTGGTTTGTTATGGCTCTGGCCAGAGACTTTTGAACCATTTGTAGTTTATCTCTCTTTGTGATGCCAATAAGAATTGAGTCACAGTAGTCAAGCCTAGCTAATGGGTTTAATAGAGTATGAGGAAATGGAGACCTATGAATATCCCGAATGTGAAATTGAGCTGATTTGCATGTGGTACCAACATGATGAGAAGAATACATAGTGAAATCAACTATTACGCTTAGACTGACTGCACATTCAGCAGGATTGACAAGCAAGCAGCCCGACTGAATAGATGTATGGCAGTCAAATTTACGGAGTTGTTGTCTTGTGCTTAGAAGGAGGAGTTCAGTTTTAAAAGGATTCAGAAGAAGTTTATTCCTAGCCACCCAAGACTGAACATCACCAAACACCGATGAGAGTAGTTGGCGGCAAGTAGGTCAAGGAGACCTAGAGCAAACAGTTACTTTTCCTTACCACCAACCACAGTATCAAGAAGGGTATATATAATGTTTTTGTCCACCAACATTATTCCTTCAGTCAAAAGTGCATTATTAAATTAATTGCTCGTGTTCCTTGCGCAGTGACGGTGTCAGTGCAAGCTCTAACCTGCACACCGCTTGAAAGAGGATTTAGTGCTACTGATAGAGTAATTTAGTTTTCGTTGTAGCATATCCAGCAGCTGCTGCCAGTGGGACGCTCTCTCAAGATAAAGTCAAGGGCCAAATGGAGAATAGCCATTTGTCGAACGCCCGAAAAAGCTGAATCACCCACATATCGGAACAAGGAATCGAATCTACGCGCCTTACAATCTTCTATCCGTCTTCTAAAGAGTCAGTTGTCGATTGGATTATATAGTTCTAAGACTTGTTCCGACGGAACCTTATGGAGTCGGTTATTAACAGACTTCTTTGGAATGGAATTTTCTAGATTTAATTGTCGGTTGCATTAAAATACCCTTGCCTGTTTTTGAGATTTCGTTCGAGTGATGAAACGTTGGTGACATTGTTTTCAAATTTTCTTTCCTTCCTTCCTTCCTTCCTTCCTGTTTTCCTTCCTTCCTGTTTTCCTTCCTTCCTTCATTTCTTCCTTCCTTCATTTCTTCCTTCCTTCTTTCCTATTAAACTGGTAAAGTAAAAACAACTCTACAGAAAACTGGAAAACAAAACGTTTTAAAAACTGGAAAGATAAAGAAAAGGTCATAAAAATACGGCGATGCCCACGCATACATACACATATACATACATACATGCAAGCATACATACACACATACACACTAGAAGTGCTCAAACTTCTGCTCTGAGTCTGTGTATTGATAATAAATTAATTCAACGAACTACTTAGAACTATCAAATTCCTTGGTGTGTGTATATAGCCGACAATTTAACTTGGAAGGAACATATCAACCATGTATCTTCAAAACTTACAAAAATATAGGTGTAGGCCTACAGTAGCGTATTAGCTAGGCCTACATTTTAAACAAACGAATAAGACTTGCCCTTTATTATTTTATTATTTACGCATATTTATCTCATTGTAATATTATATGGGCTATTAATTATCCTACTCGACTTAGTAAATTAAAGTTACCTCAGAAACGAGCTGTCCGTGTCATTGCAGGAATATCGTCCTTTTCTATCACTGATTAATATTTTAATAATTTGAATATTCTTAAAATCAATCAAATTAATAGATCCAAAATATGTGAATTTATGCATCGGTATGAACACCATATGCATCTCTCTTCCTTCAACGACTACTTTATAACTTACTAAATCTGAGGATAAATATTACGGTGAATTTGCTCCAACCAACATTAGGATGTTTTCTATTAAATGCTTGGACCCTTTTTACTGAAATAGACTGCCTCTGGATATTAATAGTCTGCCCAATTTGCGGATATTTAAGAAGCAGATGTGTGTTTACGTGAGCGCAATAACTACTAATTAAAGTTGATCAATTCTGTCTGTGATCGTTTTTTGTTCTATTGTTTTAATTTTTGTGACTGTTTTGGTATTTCTCAGATTACTTATTCACCACTGTATCTTGTTTCACGTCATAGGTATCTTCATTTAGCGGGATTTCATTCCATCGGTGCTGCCTTTTGCTTCCTGTATCTGAGAATTTGTGTACTCTTATTACTAAGTTTGATTGTTATTATTGGTGACAAAGAAATGAAAACTGAAACTGAAACACATGTATATACATATATAGATGCATACATGTATACATACATACATATATATATACATACATATAAACATATACAGACATACATACATAAATACATGCATACACACATAAGTACATACATACATGCATACATATATACATATATATACATACATACATACTTACATACACATATACATACATACATACACACATAAATGCATACATTCATGCACACATAGATATACATATAGACCTACATGGAAACCGGTTATTCGCGCATAAATTAGCACCTACTTGCAGGTGATGGCATCTGTACGATCGGTGTCTCGAAGTCAGATGAACAGCGAAACGTAACCGATCGTTTTCTCCAAGTGTCTTGGTCCGTTGCACAAAATCCCTAGTCTCGGATGACTGGGCCTCTCGAGTCACGTCTCAGGAAGTTTATCTTCGCATGCAAGAACGAGGCAGCGTGTGTGGCCTCGCTAAGATGTAATTTAATGTAAAAACATCTTCATATACATATGTATATTATGTATATATATATATATATATATATATACAAGGCTACGTTTCTCCGACCGCACACACCGATTTACGGTTAGACAAGATGAATGGTTTCTAGCCTTTGGCGGATTGAAGTCAGTCAGTCAGTCGCTCGCTTACTCACTCACTTGCTCACTGTCACTAACACTGTCACTCACCCACTCACTCACACTAGCTCCCTCACTTTCACTTACCCACCCACTCCATCTCTCACTCACGCTTGCTTGCTCGCTCACTTTCACTTTCTCACTCATCCACCCAAACACTCATTCACTCTCTCACTCACACTCACTCGCTTTCACTCACTCGCTCATTTTCACTCACTCGCTCAATTTCACTCGCTCACTCTAACTTACTAACTAACTCACTCACTCACACATTCGCTCACTCTTTCACTCAGTCACTCACTGACGAAGAGCCATCCATCATCAGCTACAACAGTTGCGTCAGATTTTAACTGAAAGACGACGAGAGTTCAACAGCCGCAGACGCCACAAAACAAATACCATAGAAATGAAATCACTACTGGTTCTATCGTCTCAGCCAATGTCAACGCCCGCCGCATTCATACGACAGGCATCTCTCCTTCGCTGTCTCTCTCTCTCTCTCTCTCTCTCTCTCTCTCTCTCTCTCTCTCTCTCTACATATATATATATATATATATATATCTCTCTATGTCTCTCTGCCTGTCTATCTCTCTCTGCCTGCCTATCTCTCTCTCTGCCTGTCTATTTCTCTGTCTCTCTCTGTCTCACTCTTATCTCTGTCTCGTCCCACCGTCTGCATATTTTCATCGAACCGCAACACACTCAACACATACGCACGCACTTTATACGAACGCGTTCTGCTTGGCATGAACTGATTAATGACCGTTGGAATTAGAAAAGCGAAACGTTTAATCATGCAGAGGCACAGACAGACATACAAACGGACGGATGGACGGACAGCTATATGCTCGTCTTCATTCGCACTTTTTTCGGTTTAGCTCCATCACTCGCCACGTCTTCGAATGAATAAGGTCGGATCCAGGAGGCCACTGCTGCTATGCCTTACATAAGCTTAGGGCCCACTGACAGAGTGTCTCCTGGATCCGCTCTTGGATAAGAAGGCGCTATATAAGTCTAGATACATACACATATACACAGACACAGCTTAGGACTGGATCATGCCCTGTCTGTCTGTCTGTCTGTTCAAGAAAGCGGATGACAACGACTTGAGATATTTATCCCATGTTGCATTGTGGACATACCAAGGAAACGTGACAGCGATGAATAGTTGGTCTAAAACACCCCAATAGACTCATCCGTATACACTGGAATTTCGTCTCATCGTCTTAGGCTTGGCCGACAAGACGATAGGGAGCGGGTTTCTCACTGGAATTCGTAGCCCCAAACAGACGCTTGCAAGTGGTGGCTGACAAGCCGTCTGAGCTGCCACGGCAAAAGACATTAGCACAGATTCAAGGGAAGCTCGTCTCGTCGGTCGCCATCTTAACCGACAACCATCTTGGATATACAGGTCCGCACAGGGGGCCCTTATAATGGCGTGGCGCCCATTCAAACTGGCAGCGGTGATTAATGATCTCACCCGAATTATTCATTGAAAAATGAGCACGGTAGAGGCCATACGATCGCTATATAGAAAACCGTGTATATTTACATTACTTGTTCATCAAAGGATAGGCCTATATATATATACTGTTTATATATAAATATATATACTGTTTATATATATGACCTCATCTGCCGATTTTTCTACAATTGTTTAAAAATGTTGGAGTTTTTCTTATAAGTAAGAATAAAATCTTAACACATATATGCGTCAACTGGACACCATTCCCGCTTAACAAAAGCCAAGCAGGACTTTTGTTCCTTCTGGTTGTAACCTTTCCATCTCGTTTAACTGCACCGGGGGAGGGGTTGTCCATTAAGGCCGTCCGCAGAGGGGAGGTAGGGTCACTCAAATGCATAAAAAGCAGGTCATCATAGTGCGGACGTCCGCGTCTAAATCTGAGACGTAGTTATTTCTGTATACCCTGCGCCAACTTCAGCCGGACAGCAGTATTAAAGTACCCCACTCCGAATCACAATTAGCCCTGCAAGATCACCAGGATAGCCTCATCTAGGTCTTAGCACTCTGCTGCAAAGCAGATTTCGAAAAGGGGAATGAGGAAGGTAATGCCAAATGCGGACACAAGGAGGGAAGGTCCAAAGTAGGTCATTTCTGCGGACAACTCTAAGCGTTTCTATCATTCTTGATTTGGAATCAATAAAAGCTGATTTCAATGTTGAAATCACAATTCATTTCCACAAAATCTTGCTCAACCAAACTCAGTAATTGCTGATTAGAAAAATAGCTATTTAATATGTAAACCTTCTTTCCATTAATAGTCAAACATGAAGATGAATCTCATAATTGTTGCGAAAGTTAATATGACGCTACTCTAAGAACATTCTATCCTTAACACTGAGATTATAGAGACAAGTTCTTGTAACACTAGATTCTGCAAAACGCTTCCAAAATACACAAAAAATACCACATACAAAAATAGAGCGTCTAACATTTACATACATAAGCAACACAAGAAAACGACAAAAGCACATTCAGTAGAGTCTAGAGAGACATCATAAAGAACAGAATACATCGCACAACTGAGCTTATTGGCTGGCAAAAGATATTTAATTAGTAATTAGATCTTTATTTAGGCACGCTCATCAGTGGCAGAACGGATACAGCAATAGTTAGAGAATTCCATGAGGGAATTTAGTTTTAAAATTGTCAGTAAACTGTGTGTGTGTTTGTGTGTGTATGTGCGACCACACAAATGTTAAATTTCTAAATAAATTCTACAGTCTATTATTTGATACTTCCGTGATCAAAACTATATGATTGCTACATCAAAATTTAATCTACATACCACATGCTAGTAAAATTTCTTTGTAAACAATGATGCAGAAGAAAACAATATGGCAATCAAACAACTTCCTCATCATAAAAATCACTAGTCAGCAAATCAACATCTGATACCAAATATTGGAAATTTAAAATGAAGCGTTTTAATAAACTGGTCCTTCCTTAATTTCTATTAATGCAAAGGGTAAGCCAAAGCTGACATCCACATCTAAATCTGGTTAATAGGTATTTTACTACAACCGGTGTCTTAAACAACACGTTCAGTCAGAACGAAGACAGATCCAGGCCTAGTATTCCGTTGGAGGAAGGACAGTGGTCATGCCAAATGAGGTCAAGGGAAAGGGAGGGGTCAAAAGTAGGTCATTTTGCAGAAGTGCTACACAGATGACCTCACTTGCCATTTTTTTTCTACAATTCTTTTAAAAATGTTGGAGTTTTTTTATAAGCAAGAACAAAATCCTAACACATAATGGTGGACTAGGCCAGTATACACACTGAATAATCAGATCACATTGCCACAAACATTTCAAGGATATAAACAGGAATGTTCAAGAACTGGAGATAAGCATTTGACCTGCAATAAAACCATATCTCTTTTATCCCAAAATAAAGCATTTTTACATTAAAACCAATTCTTTTAGGTTTTACAATAAAAACTTTTTATTAAAAAATATAATCTCCAACACTTAAAAATTAACCAAAAAACCAACTGAACTTTGACCACCAAAGTACTGCTTTACCATAAAATGTACCCAGGTGTTTTACAGTAAAAACAATTTAATCCGAATTAATTGTAGCTGGCAAATCTGCAGAAAATCTGAATGAAAAATCTCCAAACATTTTTCTGTCTTTGGGGTGGGTTGACAGACCATCATACTAACCACCAGACTACCTTGACTAGCGCACAAAACCACAAGATTCCCAGAAGGTTCTTAGCTCAGCAGCCAATTACTAAACCTCCCAAATAAAGGCATACATCTGACCAGTTGCAAAAAGTTGGGCATCCAGTGCTAGAGCAATCTGGCAGCAGAATCATAATTTTTATTATTAAGGCAATTCCAGATAAACAAGTCCTGTACTTTCACAAAACCTTTTCTAAATAGCTTATATTTCACAAAAATTAATCACCTACATCTCTTCTAAGTAAATCTGAACAATGACATAAAAAACTCAAAACAGACTTTCTCCAATGTCCAAAACTAAAATTTTAAGACTTTATGCAAATGCTTAAAACCGTGACAAGATTGCATAATACTGCGTCTTCACAAAGAAAAATTGATAAGAAAATATAATTGATATGCTTCTTTCTCTAGGTTTATACCTCTCTAATTGCTGAAACTTAAGTAGTCGAATTCATGGTCGGCAAAATAACCGAGACTACGAAAGCAGCTTAGACATCACTGGCTGTGCCATCTGCACGCTCCGTCAACGGCTTGTTGCGGAAGTTATCCCACAGCTGGCAGACGAACTCGGTGACCGTGAGGGCATTGGTGTTGTGACCGACGAGACGCATGACGAACACTCCGTCCTGACGCAGATATTCTTCTACGAACTTCACGGCCAGCTTCTTGTCTGTGTCACGATCGAGCTTGTCCATCAGCTGCAGGTGTTTCTTGATGTAGCGATGGCGGTCAAGGCTGAAGCCGGCTCGCAGGATCCAGGTAAGAAGACCAATGGCGGTGACTGCGGAAACAAACACCATCCAGATCCAGAGGAAAAGGAAGATCTTCTCGTTGAACAGGTTGATCGGAAGCACGCACTGAACGGTATAGCGCTGCACGTTGCCAAGACGTCGCACCTTCAGGTCACACATGGTGACGCGAGGGAAGCGTGGTGAGGCCGTCCAGTCAGTGCCATTGATGATCGACTGGATCACCTCAAAGCCGTAGAGGTGGAACTCCTGGCCAAGCAAGGCATTGAGGAGGAAGAGCTGGCAGACGGCATTCACAAACATGATGACCTTGACAAAGAGGTAGAGGCTGATCAGGTAGTTTCCCTTGCGACGGCCACACATGATGCAGCATGTACGCGACAGGAAGTGCTTCAGGCTGATAGTGCATCCAGTCGAAATATCTCGCTGGGCAGACAGGTATCTGCAAATAAACAGCTGTTAGATTTCCACCCACCCACTGACTCCAAGTCAGCATTTTCTATACAGGCAAATAAGCAATTAGATTTCCACCCATCCAGTGACTTGTTAGCATTTCTAAAAAAAACAAGAACCTTCCTGAAATACTAGGAATACATTTAGCAGCAAAACACAAAGTTCTGTGCCGTAACAGAGTTGCATTTTATCAGTTTGTGTTGGACTCGTATGCACAACAGCATAATACCAGCATCTGCATCATAACCATTAGCAGCTTTTGTTATACATACAGCCAGGTACAAACAAACAAACAAACAAAGGCAACATGCTAAAACGCTGCAGAGTATTTAGGCCAACATGCTGAACTGCCAGTGATCAACTGTATGACATAACAAAGTGATGCAAAACCTGAAGAAAAAGATTTTACTGACAGTTCAACACGATGTTCTTTTATGTAAACGTTTCACAATGATTGAACTGAATTTGTTGACTCATTTATCACAGCCAGTGTTATGCCAAGAGCATTTTTAAAGGCAACAACTACCTATATTCAAACCCACTTCATCTAGATTTGGAGAGCCAACCTATACAAAAATAAGCTTCCACTATGGAGCCATGGTACCCATAAACAAAAAATAAACATATTCCCAAAGCTCTAAGGTTTAGTCTTTCATTTTCCACAAGCAGCCTGATTAAACACATGCTACAAAAATTGCTTTTAATTATAATTTGGGTAATAAGAACAATGCCATAAAAATTATGCTTAATCATCATTTGCATTAGCAAATGCTGCTCTGTATGTAATGCTTAATCATGAACTGCAGGCTCGAATAACAACGTCAGTAATTTTATTTCGCTTTCAAAAAGGTCACAGAGTTAATTGGCAACATAATGCATGTGGGCTCTTGTACAAAGACATGAGTTTGCCAAGCTACTTTCTAATTACTTTTATCAATTAATATGAAATTCAACTAGAGCTGTGCAAAGTTGTATAACGAAACCGAACACCTGTTGTCACATCATACCTGTCCATCTGCTTAGTCATATATCTCAGAGTCTTCTCCCTGTTCTCAGACATCTCTGTGTTGGTGAAAGTCTCCCCAGCCTCGACAATGTTATTGACGTCGATCCCCGATCGGCTGTTGAGAGTCCTCCAGAGCACAATCGGCATGTAGAAGAGCAGGGCTTCGATCAGCAAGAACACAGGAACCCACTGGTAGTAGGGAATCATTGCCCTCTTGTCAGTCTCGTGTTCTTTCGGCACATACTCTTCATATGGCAGGTAGTACGTGTTTCGGATCCAACAGTAGTTGTTAGTGTACTCTTCGTGGTTTCCAGTGAAGTGTGCTGGAACCCAGCACTGAATCGGATCACCAACATATTGCTTGGTCGACACAAGGATTGAGAACATGATCATAAGTCCAGCTGTGTAGCGGTAGTTGAGACGATCAGAAAAGTCATCATCATTGCGTGACTTGGCTTGCGGAATGCCACCAATCACGCCAATGATCTTGTCCATCTTGCAATGTCACCCTAGCACAGCAAAGTCAAAAGTATTCTCTTTACACTCTTATTCCACTAATGCCCCTACGTAAAAAATGAGCACGTCTGTCCTAAAGTGTCAGGAAGGCGATCAAACAGTGAGGAAAGGACTGGCCATCTGCCCTCATATGCCAAGCCCCAGTTAATGAGCTGATCAAACTTGACAATAATGGCTGCTTCCTTGGGTTAACTTAATGGACTTCTTCTGCCTTGCCAAATGGAAGTTAATAAGAAAAGATCAGGTGTGAAAATGCTAGTAACTCAATATTATTAGCCTAGGCAAGTGAGGATTAGTTGCCAGTCCTCTCTCTTATATTTTTTATCAACAGTGGACCCAAAGTTAAAGTACTCATTTGATAGGATCAGTTCACTAGAGGGCACTAGCGGAACAGAAATCTTCAATAAATTACCTGACAAAATTTTTATCACATTCAAAGGTTGTGCACAGGATCAAACTTTTAATGCCAATAACTACTAAAAAAATTAAAAAGTATGAGAAATAGTAAACTAGTCAAAAAATAATTTGTACAGCATTTCTGAGTGCTTCTAGAGTTGTGTCATAGCATAATGGCTAGCATGGGAGTCATCCATTAAGGTCAGCAGACAGCAAGTTAGGAAGGGCTCATCCAGAAGCAGAGAAATGCTGACAATGGGGCGGGAGGAATCCAAACTAGGTCATTCTTTGCGGATGGCACCGTGCTGGACTGTCCAGCCAGTGGCCTGGGTTCAAACTCCTACCCAGACAAAGATAATCTAAGTTCTGTCCACTAGCACCCTGTGCCAAGAAGTAGATACAACTATATAATGGTAAAATTACATGGCGTGAGAGGATTGGCAACTTGCCTACATATCCCAAGGGCAAGATAACGCAGTAGCCACTACACTTCTAGTCTAGCAGAGGCAAGAAGTGCAGAGAGCATGTTCGAGATGCTCTTGAGAAAGTGGCTGTCTAAGGACTTTGACCAATTGGGTCCTTGCACAACTTGTTTGTGCCATCAACTGAAGTACTCATTATACAGAAGTGCTATATAAACAACAATAACCGAATAATATAATAAAAGCATACAGCAGGCTCAAACAATCATCCTTGCTTCATTATTTTTCTTTCAGGGAGGTTTACCTGATATTCAGATATCCAGATATAACTAAGAGAAAAATCTTCAGGTCACTTTTTTAAATGCCATAAAATTTGTTTAATCATGCTTAGCCTTTTCTCGTTTTTTATTGTCTCTTGACATACAAAGTACATTTTATCACATCTCCCTAAGAATGTCTTCAATTTCATCACCGAGTAATTTTCACAGCCATTCCATTTTCAGGTCTAGATGGTTTAATTGGTACTCCATCCATCCACGCACAATTCTACTTTCATTTCCGTGGCTGTCGAGTTAATTGCTCACGCGTACTTTGGCTATAATTAGTATTTTGGTTCCGCATCTCCTAGCCGCGCATGACACCGGTTATGCAATACTGATCACACGTGTTTCATCAACTCGGGTAAAAATTGCGCTGTTTACGAGATAATATTCCTGTTCAGACCAGCAATTCACGTGAACATTTTATTAAAACCTTTTTCTTTTCCAAGACTTACGTTAGTCTGTACTGTTTTGTGTGTATTTTAAAGTTTAATGGCGTCCGGATTAACTAGCGTCTTTGTTTAGCCGACCGTAATGGTCTTTGTTCCCAGCGACCGTGTGTCTAGTAAAATCCGAATATCGCCGATAAGCAACAAAATATTCACAACGTTAAATACGATTAAATTTTTTTGCAATCCATCTCTACTTTTTACTTCGACCGTCCACAAAAGTGGATTAGTAGACGACGACTGTTTTCAAGAAATTCACCAGCCTTACCTGACTACCGCGTGCCTGGTATGCTGAAATTTGCGCAATGGTTTTCCTCCGATGGAAGGCAGGTTCCGCCCAAACTTCGGATGAAAGAAACAGCGAAAAAGGTTTCAAAGGTCACGGTTCGCTTAGAAATGTTTACCCTGATTGTATCGAGGTCTGCTATTCGTTTGAAACGCGTATCAAATGCCTACAACGTGCCTCGCAGGTTCTCTGTCTCAATCAAATACCAACTACGCCGCGCTACTACTAATTCCTAACCACAACGAACTCTTCGACCGCTATAATTGTCTCCTTTATCCGGCTGTCGCAAAGTCCCCGTTGGCCTTACAGCCTGCTGCCAGCTATTCATATGCATACGCAGGAAATTAGCGTTTGGCTCTGCGGCCCTACTTCCTCCCTCCCTCACTCTTTGCCTCAGACGCCGTGATCTCGTGACCCGACCTTTGAACCGTAGCTCAGCCCCAGCAGATTGGCTATGTAGTACGAAGCCAGAGCCCCGCGTATACAATTTCACACCCCTCACAGCTTGGGTTTCTCCCGTCCGTGGGGATCGGACGTGTTTAGCACAGGCACCCTGCATGCCATTATCGTCCCAAGCGTTGGATTACTTTACAGCGCTCTGATCAGGCGGGGTGAGTGAGGAGGGTAACAGATGGCGGGATTGTAAACAAGGGGGCGACTGCAGGCTGTGACTGCTCGCTGTAGTTCTAAGAATAGGCGATGTACGTCACCGCAACCAAAGTGAGTTGCATCACGTCCATCGCTAATATGCCAACTCTCAACTTAGGCCTACTACTGTGAGCAGAACTCCTAAACTCCAATTCGAGACAGCTTAAGAGGTCTACATGTCGCCATAAATAGGTTGTCATTTCATTAAGTCTCAATGTAACGCAAAGCGATCGAATAACAAGAAGGAAATCTTAGACGCATTAAGCGAAATGCCAAACTCAACCGCAAATAATCATATGCACGATAAATCAATACACGCAAACGCAGACAGACAGACAGACGGACGGAAGGACAGACAGATACAGACAGACGGAAGGACGGATGGACACAGAGGCGGGGCAGGCAAGTGAGACGGGAAACACAGAAAGAGACAAACGGAAGAGACAGACACAGAGAAATGAGAGACAGGAGTTGCATCAGACGTAATGTAACGTTCTGAAATCGCTTAGCGCCACACGAAAGCAGCTTATTCTCCGGCGCTTATCTTAATCGAATGAAATCCGCAAGAACCAAGCCGGGTCAGTATCAATGCCAGTTTGCAACCCAGAAAAGTCAAAGATAACTATACTGTTAAGTCTTAGCACTTGCGCTGATATCTGACGTGAAGCACCCCAGACGTAACTTGTCCTTGTCGTTTTTACAATAACAATTACAATAAAATTACTATGATCACTTATAATAGGAATTCTTTTGATATCCTCCGGAGAACCAAACACAGCCCTTCCCTAAATGTCCCTCTGCCTTTCAAACAGTAGAGCTATACATAAATCTTATTAGCCACCATGAATTATTGCGTCAGACTTGTATTGGCTTTTGTTAGTTCCAACGAATTCTTTGGGCTGCAATACGAAACCTCTAGAGTATAGCCTAAAAATTAGTCTATGCTCCAACGAATTCTACATTTGACCAGCTTCTTCCTAACTTTCGCTCGGCACTCCTCTACGTAAGCCTTTGTGACATATTCTCACTAAGATCTCGCTTGGTTTAAGCGGCTAAAGAATAGGAATTAGGCTGCTTTGCATTCTGTTTGCAAGCGTGGGATAGCTGTGCATAGTCCAGAACTGTCGGCAGTGACTCATCGGAACTGTTACTGAATAACTTTGCATTCGTAACAGGTGTCGTCTGATGATGCGCGCCATGGAATGATTGGAAGGATTGACTTGAGCAGCCATGCATGGATGCGTCTGTTTCCGCAGTCATCTGTTCGTTCATAGTTCAACATCGTTTGCAGATAACCATCCATTCATAGTAGGCCTACTGTTACGTGACCTGAGCTTAGGCCGACGTGATGTAAAAGATCTGCTTTTGACTAAATTTCGTCTGCAGACTGTGGACGTGTCATACGATCTCGCCGCGTCAGTCAGAGGAGTCAGTTTCGTGGAACCGCTCTGCTTGAACTGCCACAATAAAATCTGCATCTAGGGTTATAGGTCTAATCTACATGCACATATGCACACGGACTCGTTTACAGTGTGAACCACCAATGCACACAATACATAGGCACAATGCACGACCTCCAGTATGCGAAGGAGCCCTGGGAAACAAAGCAAGACAGCACTTAGCTGGATGGATGGATGGTATAAACGAATACACAGCAAGACTTGGACGAAACAACAGAACAGTGAATTTTACAAATGACTGACAGTAATGGAGGCCATTTATTGGCACTCATCGCTGCCAAATAGCTGGCGTCAGGAACTGATGACGATGATGATGATGACGATAACAACGACGACGAAGATTACGATGACGATGGTGATGCTGATGACGATGATGATGATGACAACGACGACGAAGATTACGACGACGATGACGATGGTGATGCTGATGACGATGATGATGATGACAACGACGACGAAGATTACGACGACGATGACGATGGTGATGCTGATGACGATGATGATGATGACAACGACGATGAAGATTACGACGACGACGACGATGGTGATGCTGATGACGATGATGATGATGACAACGACGATGAAGATTACGACGACGATGACGATGGTGATGCTGATGGTCATGATGATGATGATGACGATGACGATGAACAATACATGCCCCTCAAAAATATAAGGCCGGTCTACAACAATGATAGGGGATTTCTTCCAAATTGGCGTCTAAAGTTTATAAAACACCAAACTCTGGCCAGTCACGATACTTAAGAGCAGTCCTCATTTTCCCATACCAATCATTAATCACCCAGGTCATCTGAATGACTTTTCCTTGTTGTGCCAAACACTAGAACCAGCTGCTCTTGGTGGACGAGCTATTTCGGTTGCTGGTCCTAAATTTTGGAATTCTCTTCCTGCATCCTTTCATTCTGCTCAGACTCTTAAGTCATTTCAGTCACAACTTAAGACTCGCCTTTTTCAGTTGGTTTATCCCCCATTGGCTGACTGACTTTCTGAATGTTTGCCTGGCTGAGGCTGGATTTTGGGGTGCGCCATCGATTGATTCCTTGTGTATTAGACACCGTCATTATGGAAGCTTCTGTTTGCAATTACAGTCACCTACGTACGCATGAATGTTCGGATGAACGTACGTACGTAAGCGCGTGCGCACGTTTGCATGTGTGTATGTATGTATGAGCATACTTATGGGAGGTGCTTGAAAGGCGCTTTATAAATGTCTGTTACATTACATTACTTAATATAGCGCCTTTATGTATACAAGCACGAATTGGTGAAAGAGTATATATGCTAGAGCCACTCCACATGTTTTGATCCTTTCAACAAAACAGGCAATTCAGGCTCTGTAGGTAGATCCAGCAACAGTTCATTCGTTTTGTAAATTATATATGCATACATATATAGACATGTATACTTAGACTGTATAACCTGCAGTCATCACATATAGGCTTATATGTATGTATAAATCCTGAAGACATTGCTTAAAGGCCAAGAACTAAGCCGTTGGACTGGATGATGGATAAAGGAAGCAGTTAAAAATGGCCCAGAACAGAGAAGCATGGCGTCGTTGGACTCCTGCAGGACCTACTTTGAGGGCAGAACGCGGTAGAAGAATTTACATTTTAGTCAATGTTTATACTTTATAGCTTACCATTGCACTGTGTCTAATTCTCTCTACGTAAACGTGTAATTGCTTTCTTACCCTCGTGGGTGAATAGACTCTACCATATAATTACATAAATATTTACGTGTATATGTAGTCACCGTGGATAATAATACATGGAGAACTAAATAACTAATGGGGTCCAAGGATAATATAACGTTTAATGTCTATGTATATAATGCCAAGCGTCTGTTAAGTGACCCGGCCTGGAATTAATCAACTTGACGAAATTGGATAACAAGGTAACCAAGCTTAGAAAGGCCCGCTTCCTGCAGGCTAATACCTAGCAACGGATTGTAGAGCCTACAGCCTGGCGCCTGGTGCGTGTCCAGTAATTAAGCGATCCCTTAATTAGTGTATATGAGACTCGCGGACGTGGTGAACAAGTACACAGAGAAACTGGGCTGCATCTGTTGGGACGCATTTTAGTGGTTTAATGGCACAAAGGCCGATGAAACAAACAGACCTGTATAACGCGTCCTTCCCAGAGTTACGCACAACCCTGTGTCTTCCCGCTATCGGGAATCATTCCGTCTCGCGACTAGGTGGGCCCGCAGCCAAACCTCGGATCCTTTTAAGGCGGATTCTGAACCAGACAGCGAATAGTTCGGCTATGACTCGATCGATCTATCGTGCGTAGGGAAACTCTTCATAATAGGGTCGGTAGCTACAAAGGCGCCGTTGTGTCGGCCTAAAGAGACAGCAGGCGCCTCTATGTTCGAACGAAGTCTTAGGAGCAATTAATTATTGCATGTGGAGAGAGTGCTGAACTCGAAGAACTTAATTATTAAATCGAATTAATAAAATCAGTCTTTAAACTGTTAGAAATAAACTACGGCGAACAGAACAACTTAGATATGAAACTACTGTAACAGTTTAATTTAATCGTTATTTAAATAAATAATTATTATTCGTAAACCTACATTCAAACCACTGTGGACGGTCCGCGAAACTCTAGTCTACTAGTGGTAGTCTAGTCTACTAGTAGCAACTTCGCACCGGCACTCTTATGCTCTGCAAAAACCAACCATTGCAGTTGTATTCATGCACTCGGTTGATCCAAAGTTCCACTTTGCCAAGTAGACAGAAGGTACTAGTAACAATACTGATACAGTAGGAAGCTAAGCTAGTCATTAAGAATTATAGTGCTTCTGTCAACGCATTAATATTACGTTACGCAGGCCGAATACCTTTACCGAAACGTAAAATTGCTACAGTGTATTGAAAATAAGACCCTAATATGAATTGCATAACATCGAACTGCACTTTAGCGCTGATGAATTGACTCTCCTTATAATCGCGCCGTGGTAGACCTATTCCCGGCAATACACGTCCTACGCAGAGTGCTAACCATGGGGAGCATCGTGATATTTCCAACTTGTGACAAGCATCGAGTCTAGAGACTGGTCCACGAGACCTAAGCAGGTGAAACGCAGACAAGACCCGAAACATCCTGTGTTATGTACGCAGGGCCGTTTTAAGGTCGTAGTAGGCCCTAGGCACTCTCGCATTCGTAGGCCCCAAACTGCCAATTCTGCATTAGAGCTAAACACATTGAAAACAGACTTAATGCGGGGAATGACATTTGAGGACAATGTATGTGATTTTGCTAATGCAAAGAGCCGCAAAGTTAACATAATGTAACACAGCTAACTTAAACTGTTTCAGTACAAACGTGTAAATTTGTATTTCATCTTTTATTTTCGGGTCAACCAATAAATTTATTTTTTTCAATATCTCATTTTTGACTTTCGTAGGCCCTTATGAAGTTCGTAGGCCCTAGGCACAGTGCCTACTGTGCCTAATGGATAACCCTCTGTTTGTACGACTTTAGATCATCTCAAGACTGAGACTATATCCCTGCTATATGCTCTAGCATATGTCCCCACGGCCCTGATCTGTTCACTACATTCAGAGCCGCATGGAGACAAAATTCGGAGGGGGCTTAGTTAAACACGCAATTCTGTGACCTTTCCCAAGTCCCTCAGTTTCTGATGACCTTTCTATTTTCCCAGTTCTTTGATGACATTTTTACTTTAATTTTTACCGCCCCTGCTTTTTGAAATAATCTACCTTCCCGGCGATGACCGGTTAAAAGGCTTTTTGTTCCTCATGTCGATTGTTCTTTAGAACGCCGTTTCAACAGTCGATATCTCAATCCCATTTTCGTGATCTTTTTCTTATTTCTCACTCAGTGAGGGTTAAATTTGAAAAGGCCCAAAGGGGTTGTATCCGTAATACCTCCCCTTAAATTTGACCTTGAATACATTCGCTGATCGTGAGAAGCAACTGGTGGAGACGGGTCATCACACAAAAATATGAGCTCGTCTCGCCCGACAATCGCAGGGGTCATCAGAGGTCAAACTAGACGAGGGCGCCTGAAACTGGACTACGGCGGTCAAAGTTCACGCACTCGGATCGCCCACCCACGAACGTGCACTAGAACCCTCGCCCTCACCACCTATAGCTGGGCAGCGTATTGTGTAGCCCTATATCATCAGCCTACATAGTACTGTTCATTGTATGAATATCGTCGACGATAGGCCTATGTCTAAGCATACATCATATATACATTCTTACGCTTACGGCTACTTACAGTCCTATGCATGCATATATACAGACAGACGTCATACATATGTGCAAACATGTTATTTCTGCATTTATTAAGCGCCACTGTATAATGACTAAGCTTGAATCGATAGCGTTGAATACTTGTAAGTGAAGGACTTGCTCAAGGTCCTCACTCAGTAATCGTAATCGTAATTCCGAGATTTCTACAGCGCCCAACGAAAGCCGCGCCGCGGGGACCAGCTTATTCACAGGCGCTCAGTCGAAACAATATCGATAGGCAAAAAGGGTCCGGTTCCAGGTCAAGATCCAAAAGTCAGGCAGAGAGACAGCGTGGCAGCTACGGTGGCTGATGTTTGGGATTGGATCGGAGAGGGAGATAAGAGGAAGGGTCTCGAACCAATGTTTTCCAGTTAACAAGCAGAGCGCTCTAACCATTCGGCAGCTGTGCCCTACACAACATACATGACACAAACACAAATACATATACACACGTATACATACATTCATACATCACATGGGTACGTATTTACACGTACAAAGATAGCCTACATCCTTAACATTTGGTAATCGCTAATCCACAGCCAAAGCTGCCCCACCACTCTGGAATAAACCCCCCCCCCCCGAACTGCGACAGTTATCTGACCCATCACAAACACTCGCCTATGCTCCACCGCTTTGCAATTTCTGCATTGGCCTTTCATTCAAAACTGAAAGCATTCCTCTTTCATATTATGACTCCCCTTCTTCCTCTTATCCCTCTTTCCTCTCCAATCCCAAACATCACACACCGTAGCTGCCACGCTATCTCTCTGCCTGACTTTTGGATCTTGACCTGGAACCGCACCCCCTTTGCCTATTGATTTGGTTTTGACTGATCGTCCGTGAATGCGCTGGTATCCGTGACGTGGCTTTCGTTTGGGCGCAGAAGAAATCTTCAGATTACGATACAATTACCTGAAGTACATGTAAGAATACATGCACACATTCGTACACACATTACAAATACAATACATTTAAGAACGCTTATATCGTCATACCTGAACAGTGAGCTATCAATAGATAACGGGTTCTAACCAAGGTCTCCAGTCCTCATCAGCTTCCTCGTCAAACACCCTTTGGGGGTCGTCCATTAAGAACGGGTGCAATGAGAGGAGAGGGAGGGGATATCCTAATTGCGAATTAGGGGAGATGGTTAAGCTCAATGCGGACGTCCGCATCTAAGTTGGAGCATCATAGTTACCTCAGTACGGCATGTACTTGACACATCTACTTTAGTCAGACAGCAAGCCGTCTGTACTGCGCTGAATCATTGGTGCACTTCGCCCGGAGCAGCCTAACCTGTACCACGCCTTGTACATGTCCCTGGCTACGGAGCTTCAATAGACGTTGGCGTGCAGACATCTGCAAGGAGGAAGGGAAGGGTATTGATAAATGCAGACAGACGGATGGAGGGGTATAAAGTAGGTTATTTTTGTACGCGTCCTCTGACGACGGCCCCTTACCTTGGCGTAGCCAGTGAGGGACACCGCGACACCTAGAGAATAAATGATTTAGCGTAACCGAACAAGAAACAAGAAAACGTACATCCGGGGTTATTCTGGACTATTGTTGTAATTGAAAATGGGAAGTGCCAACCAAAACAGGTGGCGCTGGAGTGAAAGTGGGCCTATAGCTCTACCATCTGGTAGTTTGCTTACTGGAAGTTATGAACACCAATAATAACGGCACTATAGGTTAGGTTATATAACAATTGATTTGCATACGACGAGTAGTCTGTTTTAGTCAGAGGTCCTGTACCTGAATGAAATTTAAGGGGCTGCTAGCGGTTAAGACGAACCCCCGGTTAAGACGTGAACCCCCAATGACTAATGGTTCTGGGAGTGTCATAAGCCCACGTTGGGAGGTCAATCTGAAGCATAAAGTTTGAAATTGAGGACATCTGAGCTACTTTATATAGTATGCATCGACGTATCAGGCGAGTCACTGCTCTGGGAAGGGATACACCTCAAACACCCCATTTGCTCAACACAGATGAAGAGTTATGGTCTTTGCCTCAGGGACAACATGGCTCTATCACCAGCTACGTCACTGCTGAGTGACTTAACAAAAATTTTGAGGGGTGGAGTAACTTCTTTGCCCCAAGTCAGAGGAAAAATTTTCGTTTGGGAAGAAGGCCTCTGGCCTCCCTCTGGCACCACCTCAGTTGCCTCAAACATGTCACAGTTGGATAAGAGTAAATTCATCTGCAGGCAAATGATGCTTGAATAACAAGAAGTCTCCACTGGCTTTTGCACATCACTACCTGAAATCGGTAAGATGTCTTGAAACAAAGGTAAAAGCCGATCTAACATCAAAACGATTTTATTGTTTAACAAACGTTTCACAAATCTTTTTGGAAGTACACTTGGCAAGGTCATAATTAAATGTTGGCTTCAGAAGATGAGGCAGACTTAGTAATGATGTTGCAACCCACACATAAGCAACGTTTGAGCATATTCCTTGCAAGGAAGATGAAATCAAATGCTCCCATATGCCTTAACTGCCCAACCCTTCTTAACTTGGGGCAAAACTGCAAAATCCTTAGCCAAACGAGTTCCACATGCAAAAAGATAGATAACCACCGTTGACGCATTGACAGGAATCACTTGAGTGGTTAGAAGTGGTTAGAAGTGGTTAGAAGTGGTTAGAAGTGGTTAGTCATGTAAACAAGCACTCCTGTATTCATATTCAACTACTCTTGTTTGTCACATATGGCCATAAAGATCATACCCCATCCGTAGTGCAACAGTGACACCTAGCAGAGTAGTTTTAGTTGCGGTATCCTAGTAGTTTCATATCTCAGTCATCGTCATCATCATTTTTACTGAGCACTGAAGGGACTTCGTCATCGACATCGTCAAGTCCTTCTTCCAACGTCAGATCGTCGATGTCTTGAAATAACGATTCATCCACTTCCACAACTTCGCCTCCTAAAGGACAAAACATTACAGTTACTTGAACCAGCATCCAGGATTCCAATTCCTGCATTCGGGCCGATTACACTTGTGCATATGCATCAAAATGGAGTCAACTGTCAACTATGGATGGAACTCTGTCAGTTAGGCTCTAAGCGTACGTGAAAGTCTGCCAGTGATAATTTTTGGACCCATCTGAGCAGTATTTGCTTACAGATGAACTTAAACAACTTTATATGCTACGTAGTATGGACAATGCTTTTGTGTGGTACTTAAAAGGTACTATATTAAGTGTCCAGATACATACATAAATATATACATTCATGCATGCATACATAAATACATACACACAAAAACATCATATACACCTACTAACAATCTCTCGACAGTTCTGTCGAGTCACTGAGCTAGATGTTGTAGAGTTCACAGTTAGATTGAAACACAATAAAGAAGTGTAAAACTTTGCAATCTGACCAAAAATTAATCATTAAAACAGATGTAAAAAAATTTTGGTTACGTAATTGCTAATTTATTAACCTCCTCCATTGGAACTCATTCTCGTGTTGTCAGGGCTTGAACAATTTTTCAGTTGAGGAGCAGGCACATACCACAGTTTACACAACTACATATCTTGAAGAGGCTCTTGAACACTTATTTATTACATTACACTACATGATAAAAAAACCTTTTACACAAAATGCATTATAAGAAAACTTTAAGCTTTCATGTGATTTGCTGGGATTCATATCCTAGATGCAGAAATTAAATCCAGAAGCTCAAGCAACTGACAATTTTGCAGCCTTAAACCTTTATGCCAGCATTATAACCAGTCTACATGCACCAAGTGTCGAAAATGAGATCCTTGAGAGAGATTTAGAAGTATTACCTTCTTCTAAGAATTTAACATCAGAATCATCCATCAAATGATCACTCAGGAATAATTCTTTGCCTATAATAAAAGCATGAAACAGGCTAACAGCCTAACAAAACAAAAAGCTAAAAGCATTTCACAAAAACTACTTATCACTGTGACAGCTCCATTAACTAAACACACAGTCTTTTATTATTTTATTTAGTCATTCAAGTCATCTCAGGTAATTGGTAATTTTTCTTATGCATATCTCACCAACATGGTGTAAACTAACTTCAATAACATGACCCCAATAAAAGGACTCAAAATAATTTGATAAGACGACTTGAATAAAATAAAATGCCTTGAATTAACTTAATAAAATCTAATCTAATCTAATAACTTCTAATAATCATTACAATACTTTCTTGACTAACAATTAAACACTAGACTAACAATTAAAAACTATCAGTTTGTAAGATGGTTAATTGGTGACCACTGATTGATTCTGTGGGGAGTATTTACTTACAGTGAGACATTGTGTCACATATGAGCTTAATGAACAACGAACTTACGTCTCACACATACTAGATCAGCGTTGCACACAACAGAGTTTCACTTAATCTAATCCCTAACCACATTTATGATTAACTAGAATCTTCAGAAATCTTATACTCTGTCGTCGTTGTCCTTTCCATCTCCCCTCCTCTCCCACTGTGTCGTGGGTGACCAACCTCCCTGTTCGAAGGTAAACTTCTCTCTGCTTCTTCTGCCCACTGCACAGCCTAATTTCTATCCTTGGTTTCTCTGGGCAAGATCGGTACACGGCTCATTTCAATCCAAAACCTCCGGTCTCTCCACTCACCAGACTACGGCTCATACACAGACTTTGCCTGACCGTATCTGCAAGAATCAGAATTTGTCTTCCATTTTGCGTCTCTGGCTGGCTGCGCATAGCTGGATAGCCATTGCAGAGCTGATTATGAGTAAACTCGAAATATATTCTTTGTTGTCTAGGATTTCTCTACTTGTAGATGTGGTATCCTGTTGGCTAAGCTACACTCTTTCATCGTCCTCATGGATTACCTGCATTGCTACTACTAATAGCCTTTACATGCAGTGCAACCTGTCTGCTGGTAAGATTCTGACCACTGTAACTTCAGGCTGTTGGCTAGCTGTCTTGTGCTCAGTATCTGCCAAGGATTCTCTGCTTTGTCTGTACATTAAATTTTCTGCTGAATACTTGCTGTATCTCTTCATTCATGCAGCACCATTTCCAGCCGTCCTACAAGTTTATAAATTTAAGCTAGGTACTTTCAAAACATATTTAACAGTAAGTCTGAAAAGTATAATTTAAAATCAAAACAACATGCAGCTCAACTTCCGGTAACCAGAAATGACTTGAAATGACTTGAAGAAAAAAAACATTCAAATAAAATGACTTGAATAAAATGTTCTAGTAACCTGTGAGTTTTTTGGGTCCACTTTCCTCAATTCCTCTGCACTTTTGTCGTTTTATCTCAGCCATTTCAGCCTCAAACTTTGCTTTCCAGGTCATAAACGTCTCCACTGTTACTCTTGTACCTTCAAATTTTTTCTGTAAGAGCAACGACAACAGAATTTAAAGCAAACAATTTCCAAATAACCAAAACTGAGTCCAGATAAATAACCCTTAGGCAAGTTCGTATAACTTGAGCAAACATTTATAAAATTTTAATTAACTACAACAGTTTCTTTCCTTACTATTAATAAATTGTTCAGTTTGTGAATGATCCCTTTAAATGACATCGTAGTATTACATAATTGTTTTCAGTAACTCAAACCCATGCTTGCCTTTGTGTACATCTCCAGACCTACAGGGGACATTTTAAACATAAATTATGAATAAGAGCTCCTATACTATCGCTGTTTCAAATTTATTAATAATTTTAAAAAATATAATTCAGTTATTTTCTGGGGTATCCTTTTTTCTGGACATCATGTGGAACTAAGAATAGGCAAGTGTCAATAACAGAACAAGAATATAAATTCTAAGATTAAACTGGACAGAATTCTCCAACAGCAGATGATGTTGGATTATGGTTTCACTTGGAAATGACCATTCATTCAATCACTCAGAAAATTTATATAGCACCCCTTCAAGCAGTATACCCAGAGGCGCTCCCAGCCCAGCTTTGGCAAAAGAGAACAGTTTTCAACTGTTGGTGAAAAGTGTATCTAGCATTCGTCGTTAGAAGGACAAGCATATTAAGAGGGAGGCCATTCTACTGACTGATGTCTTGTGCATTACTATAATAGCACTATAGAAGTCCTCAGATGTCAATCTAATCAACAGACTTCTACAATGGTGTTATCAGGTATTAGTCCATGGTCACGTCAAGCGAAACCATAATAAAAAAATCATAATCTATTGGTGAAATCCAGTCAAAGTCAAGGAAGTCAGGAAAACCAGAAGTGAGGCCACAGTGGACAGATCAGATTTGATGGCCTTTTCCAACATCTAAAGACTGTGGACTGCAGTTTCACTTGACCCAACCATCAACTGAAGTGAAGCCTCATGCATTACAATGTTGCTATAAAAGTCCACAGATTAAATCATGGGTGCCCTCATGTTGGGCAAGCAGATTTTTGATCAAAATAGTAAAATTACACTTCATACCCATGGCTGTCTCTCGGTGCAAATGCTTAACATTACAAATTGCCACTCGGTGTATGTCTGCGTATCTGAATATATCACGTTACCGACGAGAGGTTAGATGAAGTTCATGAAGCCACAACTGCATCACACAGCCTGAGAGTATATATCTTTCCTATGGGTCTGGTGCAGAAATTAGCTTAGAACCATTACAAATACTTTCAGAAATTTACAGAATTGTTCTAATTAATTCAGTGTGATCTTTCATTGCAGACAAGCTCAAGGTAATTCGCTTGAAGTCTATTTCATCATCCTCATGTTAAGCCCTTTAGTTAAGGAAGATGTACAAAATTACATCAAAAGATTACATGAAGAAGAAGCAAACAAGTGGAGAGTTTGCCTAACTTACCAAAATATAAAACATTACTATAAGTGAATATGCCAACAGTGCTAAATACTACTGTTGATAGCAATACTGTTGTACAGCTTACATGTGCATGATTTCTGAGTTATCTGGTTTGGCCCCCACCTTGCAAAAATTTCTACAGGCACCCATGGATTAGATTAAAGATTAGATGAATGGAAGATGCAACAAGCAATATGCTGTCTTCTTTTAAACCTGCTCAGCTTCCTCTGCCTCTTTTTCATGGCGTTCCTTCTCTCTCATCTGTTCCTCTGCCACCTGCTCCACAATTTGATTCAATTTCTCCTGAACTGATGAAACAATTGTGAAGACTACGACCATTCCTAGGTTCTCATTTGCCTGAAACAAATAATTTAAAACAAACATTTCCTATACATTTCTGCCTGAAATCAAACAAGTCAAAGAAGACATTCTTTGAACATTCGTAGATTCTCATTTACCTAAAACCCATCTAGAATTCCATAAACTGCAAAACCCTTCCAATCAGGATTCCATCATCAACAATTATAATTTCACATAATACGTAAGAAAAAGAATTAAATGTTAACATTCTTTTGCAATCTAAAGTAAAAGGCTGATTACATTTCTTATGTGCGGGTGTAGCTGTACTATGTAGCTGGATATTCACACAGCACCTTTTAGGAACTGATCAGAGTCCAGTCACAGTATTCACCACTGACCTGATCTTTACCCTGTTTCATTCTAACACTAAAATATTTCAGTATAACACATTTGTCTTGCCTTACACCTGGAATAAGCCATATGATTAAGTTTTATAAAGTGAACCAAATTACAAAATTTTTCATTTGCATGTTATTCCATTGTGTTTGTTTTGTTGTTGTAAAAACCAAGATGAATCAATTTCGTACATACGAGTTCCTTCATGTGTTCTACGAGAGAGACAAGATGTTCATCGGTGAGGTTCTCAGAATTTGTTATTTCCATTTCTGGAGCTTCTTCAGGATATTTGGCCTTGTAGGTGAACTTAATTGTACACGTCGCTAAAACAGAAACCACGGTTTCACAAGTCAAGCTGTTGCAATGTACTACAGAAAATTAAAAGTTCTTCCTTACTGCCACATAGACTAGGAACTCTGGACATTATATCATCAACTCTGGAAGAGACTACTTTGGTTAGGCTTTACGTGTGTGTGTGTGAGAGCTTGCCAGCAGTGACTTTTCCAGTTACCAGAGGACTCATATTCACAGATTCATAACCTGTTGCTCCTACTGAACTTTACCACCACTTATGCTAGCAACAAGAAGGTACTTAAAAGGTGCTATATTAAGCGTCTTGATACAAACATACATACACACAAAGGTAATACACTTACATACACATCTCAGAAAAGTGAAGCCAAAGTTCTTAAGGAAATTTTGGATGAAGCAAAAAATATAATACGGCAACTGAATAACACGGCAGTTTCTACAACACGTATATGGGGACCTTGAATGGCATGAAGTCCATTCAAATGGACAGCGTTGGTGACAGATCTCACCTGATAAATATGTTGTAAAATAAGCAGGTAGAGGCCATACAGTCGCTATATAAAACCAAGTACATTTACACTCCACTTTAAATTCAATACATGTTTTCCCTTTGCAAGAAGTGATCAGAGTCTGTGCTGGTGTTCGGATAAAGGCTAAAAACATAATCTTTCCAGATCATATCATAGAACTAGATAAGATTTTAACTGGATTGACCCTAGATTTTGGCTAACCTATAAGTTTAATCCAGCATCATCAACTGATTAATCTCTTGCACACTATTATAATGGCACTTTAGAAGTAATAAGCTTAGATAAAATAAGAATTATACAAGTTATTGGATTATAACTTTCATAATTTAGTATTAATTTATTATAAAATATTACAAAGTTACAATAATTTATTATAATCTTACAACTTTCATAATTTTATAGAAGTTTTAAGATTAGACTGAATTATTATAAAAATCTTCTTCTCATACCATTTTCAGTCTCATCCTTTGCAACCTGTGAAGCAAGCGACAGTTCGAAGGCATGGAAAGGTTCTGTCGATAAAACTGGAAAAATTTTTAAAAGCATTCAGCCAGATACAGAAAACTGCTTACATACTTAAAATATCACTAATGTTTCATATTCCATATTAAATGATAAAATGCATAGGTCTTTATCATCTTAATTGAACAGCACACTAGTTTTGCATTTAACAGATCAGGCTGAAGATTTGAATCTCTGCCACAGCAGAAAGATAGCATTTCAGGTTTCTGCAAGTGAGTAAGTAGGAATCCAATCATCAAATCATAGTATTAACGAAATGTGTAATTTAAATTAAATGCAGTATTACACCAAGTTTCAAAATCTAAGTTCTCACAATGTATTAAACACAAATATCTTACATAATTTTTCCACCTTTTGTGATAATCTACACTAAGGATAACTTTAGAATCTAAACTGGAGCTTATAATATAATTGTCAAGATAAATTGTTTTAAACTGGATCGTACAGCAACAAAAGTTGATTCCAATCAGGAACGCAATATTTTGGGATGGTCAAAGGGCACAGAAACTAGATAAAATAATAAGTGGAAGATAAAGGAGCCAATGAACAGCTTTTTGGTGAACAAACACAGTTAATGGGTAGGCCATCGTTCATCAGTTCTAACACTCCACATATCCTTTTTTCTCCAATGGCAACACCTAGATGGTCAGCAATGTGAAGCCACGCCATGCTGCCATGGGTTTTCTCCAGGCATGCTTTGAGTTTCTCTCCACCCATGCATTCCCCATGTACCATAAAAGACACGTATGAACATTAATCACACAGCATGAAACACAGGTTCATTGGTAAGTGAAGAAGATTTGGCGTGTAATATTATCCTGTACTGCGGCCATCTCTATAAACGTGATTCGCCAGAATGGAATAGAATGGAATGTTTTATAGACGATTCATTCTGCTGTTTATGGTGCACGCCTTTTAATGGCGAGCGTATGCATTGAACAGCCGGCGAACAGACAGCTAGAGTGGCTAGTGTGCTGGAATTGTTTACTTGTCATTTCCTCTGGATAGATAGATTCGAGTGCTTCTATTTCATTCCGTTGTTCCTCTTCATAATCCATCTTCGGGCTGATTACGTTTACGCAAAAATCCTACTCTAACTAAACCCAAATAATCTCGCTGTCTTCAGAAGAAACACTCAATGCGACAATCCTCCATTTTCTTTATCGACAGTTCAAGGCTGGATGAATAGCCAACACCTCGGAAGAACGCCACAATACGATAGAGGGCCTATCAAATGCCCAGGAGACCGGATAACCAACGAACTGCCAGCAATCTTCTACAAGCTGGACACAAGAGAACCCGAAGAAGAAGAAAAACAATTACGACTATTATCTGATCCATCATACGAACTCACCATCACCCCTTGCAATCCCTGCGCAGTTCTTCCACTCAGAACAGAAAACACTCCTCTTCCGCAGATCCTATTCTGATTTGTCTTCTTCCCCTTATCTATCCTACAGGTCCAATTCTAAACACTACCAATCGTAACCTGTCTGCCTCCCTGTCTGCCTCACTGTCTGCCTACCTGACTCTTGGATCTTGACCTGGAACCGAACCCTTCTTGCCTATTGATTTTGTTTTGACTGAGCATCTGTGAATAAGCTAGTTCCCGCAACTTAGCGTTCGAAGGGCGCTGTAGAAATCTCGAGTTTACGATTACGATTTAATTTTTTATTTAACACGTGTATGGGTCTTATTTTGTTAGGCATAACTGATCCAATATTTTGTTGCGTGCCCAAATTATTGTCTGAGCGTATGTGAATAAAGTGGTTAGCTCGTCCCAAGCTATATGACTTTCCTGCGTACTTCGGACGCGACAATCTAAAGGTTAGTTGATCATCCTAGTTTTTGCTATCAGTCGAGACCGAGAAAACATACGAGACTAGACCGCCATATTGGAAACTGCTTTTCATCAGTTACAGCAGAAGCTGGAGATCGGTGTTGTTTTTGGTCGGCGGAGGAGGGTCGGTCGATCGACGGCTGCAGATATCATTCATTTTGTTCATCGATTTAAACAATGACTCAGCCGCCGAAATCACCGGAGGTTGATCGATGTTAAAAATGTTTTAAGCGCTGTCTAGCTGGTTTAAATAGTCGTACATCCCCACGGTCTGTCCGATGCGGGACGCCACCCACCCACCCATTGTATGTAGAAACACTGCACTTTAAGCGCATAAAGTTTTGCTATCGAGAACCGGCTTATTTGCGAAGTTCCTAAAATCTGGACAGGCATCGAGATATAGACCTGACCTATTGATGATGATTTGATGTTGAAAGAGACAAAAGTATATTGTGCGTGAAATAAGAGTATGCGATTTTATGTAAACTTGCATAATTGCAGAGTAATGTAATTTTATGTTAAATTGCATAACTACAGAGTATGTAATTTTATGGATGTGATTTTACTCGAGGATGGTTGCTTAAAGAAGTTAAAACTTTAAATAAATAAGTCAACTAGTTGTACAACAATGAATTCTGCTAGGACTGAATACCAGTGTTTTGATGTTTTATGAGGATTGTGCATTTGTTTTTAGAACAGTGCTTTTGTTGTTGATGAAGTCAGCACAATCATCAAAGAGGTTTGTTCGATTTATCAAAAACAAAAGTGCAAATCATTTATCCACTACCACCTGTGCGTAACAGCGAACTCAGCTATTTGGGGAGTGTACTGACTGCACACTGTTGGTGGGAAGAGGAGGTGGTGAGATAGAAGTCCACTTGGGTCGCGGCTAAGAAAGCTAAGTCGCTAACACTTCTTACGCATGGCTGTATCTTGGGGTTAGTTAAGGGATTGCTCTTCTTCTATCAGCATTATTCCTCAAAGGGTGGTCCTGGGTTGAAGGGTCTTTTGGCTGAATTGCAGATATCAGAATGGGTTATCCAGCAACCTTTCCTCTCAGGTTTTGAAGCTTGACACTGAATTATCGATTTCATCTGGCACAATGGGTTTTGAACCCTCGATGCAGAGGCAAAAGGCAGCAGCTGGCCACCGTGCCAACTTAATGGTAATCCAACAATAGAACAACCACTTCTTATGTGTTTATATAGAGCCTTATTAGGTGTCTAGGCATTCATGCAGAGCCTGAGGTACAGATCTGGACAATTATGAGCACTTTTTATGAACATCTCAGCTTTCTTTTGCCTGATGTAATACCTACTTGGCTGAAGCCATCTGAGTCTTATGGATGAAGGATGATTTAGTTGTAATTGTAATTGTAACAGAACGTTTATATAGCACGTTTTAA
Organism: Norana najaformis; assembly: GCA_964023275.1. NCBI lineage: Eukaryota > Metazoa > Annelida > Clitellata > Crassiclitellata > Hormogastridae > Norana > Norana najaformis. Next base: position 36,668,868 of record OZ029913.1, on the reverse strand, counting down.
GAGTCTCTCGGAAGTGCTGTGAACTTAGTTATCAGTCAGATTGAAAAAGGATTGACTTTAAAGACCTAGAGATTGTGATCAAATGACTTCTATTGTATAACATAAATTACATAATGCACAAGCTTCATTCAGTCAATGGCTGCTTCAAGTGAAACCATAGTTGAAAACTGTAATCCACTAAAGAAGCCTGGTTGAAATTTGATGGATCAGGGAATGCATAAGTCAGGCTGCAGTGGGTAATCAAGTTCAAACAGTCCTAAATAACATTACAGAAATGACAGAACTCGGCAGTGACTGTACTTGATTATCAGTAGCAATATCCACGTGAATCAAACTGAATGCTGTATTTGTCTGCGTCATTTGTTGTTCAGGCCGTGGAGAATGCGATAGGTGGAGGGTCCTATCAGCCGATGAAGGTGGCTCAGTGGACATCAAACATAGTGGAACAGTGTCTAAATGACCTCACTGCTCTGAAAAAGCCGTTCAAATACATTGGTTAGGCAGCTGAATTCTTGACCAAAATATGTGAGGACTAGTCTCTCCTGTGCAGAGCATTTGTGCTCTAGTTCTCTTTCTATTCTCTTTGTTGCGGTCTCATCCTATCTTCTTACCTCCCTCTTTTCCTCCCTTCTTTAATCCTCTCATTTCCCCCTCTGTTCCTCCCTCCTTTTCATCCTTCCTCTTCTGCTTCCATTCCACTCCTTCCTTTCATTCCCTTGCCCTTTCTTTTCTCTCTCCTTACCTTTTCCCTCCCTGCATTCCCTCACTTTTTCCTTCCCTCCCCTTCTAACCTCCCTCCCTCCTCATTCCTTATTGTGTTCATCAGTGCCTCAAGAAGGTCTCGACTTTAAGTAATGTTTTAAATTTATATTTTTCAGTATTAAATCCTGTAAAATCAATGTTGTCGCTAGATTTTGATTCATATTTATGACTTAATTGGGTAGACTTTGAGGAGTCATGTAACAAGGATGTTTCTGGCAGTTTGACAGGTGAGGTAAGGAAAAATTTAAAACATTGTTATAATTAAGAAAGAACAGAGAAGAACAGGAGTTCCTTTAGCTCTTTCCTTTAACCACAAACAACAAGAATGAATGGCAATCATTCGTTAACATCCATTGCTGGCAACTGATTGACTCCAGGTATTGAGGATGAATAAAGAATCTATTATCTTACTTTACCTTAATGTAAAAGTAAGAAAATATCCATTTGGAAAGCTTTGTCTGCTTGTTTTTTTTGCAGTCACTTGCGTTATTATGCAGAAAATGGGTGCCGGACTTCACACAGCCAGCTCCTGCTTCTGGGATAATACAACAGATGGTGAGTCATCAGAATTCAGCTGCTGACTCTTGTCACGATTCATATATACACTTCTGGGTGTATTTATACATTCTGCATTGTAAAGACATGGAAGACTCATGCTTGCCCCCCCCCCATCTTTCCCCTCATTGGTTCAGACTATTTCTGTGTTTGGGATGCATTCCACATTCATTTTGCTCTAGGTTTTTTCAGTCTAGGTTTTCCCTGCCGGAGTGCCAACTTTAAATCACATCCATGTATGCTGTCTGACTTTGGATAATGGTGGTGATGATGATGAGGATGACGAGGAGGTTTTATTTTGTGTGTAGGCTTTGAATCTTAGACATTGAGGAACAAGCACTGACAGTGAGCAACCAGCAACTGGGCTACACGCCTGTAAAATGCATGATATTATTTTGTATTCCAGTTAGACCTGCCAAGGGTGACAAATAAAGCAGGATCCCTTCTGGAACGCTGTTTGCAGCACCTGGCCAAATATAGTGACTCCATGGGACCACAGGAAAGCCTTCATAATTTATGGGCACTTTTGGTGTTTTTTGTAGCTTATGTATTAACATGCATTATTGATTCCTGAAGTTTACAGTTGTTGGGCAAGGCATCCCTTTTGGTTTCCCACATTCGTAATGGCCTTCATTTAGTTTCACAGTTTTTATGACTTATGTTCCCAGTTTTTTTATGACCATTTACTTTTCCACTTTTTTGTTGATCTGCTTTTTGCTTTCAAATTTTTATAAGCAACCATTGCCCACATTTAGGGACGGGGCCAATGGGCCATAGCTGGAATGCTTCTGGATCTACCTTTATTAACATGTCATGTTGTAAAACGATTTGTTATTGTCTTTCATTTTGCAGGCAGCTGCACAGTCAGATGGGAGAACAAAACCATGTACTGTATCGTCAGTGTGTTTGGCCTGGCTATCTGACTTTTCTGTTCAGTGCTAATTTTGTTAGGCTTTTCCATGTTAAATCAAATTGTCATATACTTATCTTCATTCTAAAGTTCCATGCATGCCACTTTGGATGTGGAAACGGGTCGCAGAGATGTTCTGCTGTTCACTGTATTTCTGATGGTATTCCGATAATGATATTAACATTCAGCTTGTAATCGTGAATAAAACATGAATTTGTGCAGATGTAATGTACATTTCTGACCAGTTCGGACGTGAAAGAATTTTGCTAGCATGTTTATGTGTTCTGCAATTTGTGTCTTGCTTTGCTTAAATCAGTCATCATGTGTTTACTGCTGAATCAGGTTGTGTTGCAGTTTTTTTATATTTTAGAAATTTCTATGTTTTCGCTGTTAACTGTACATGTGGATTTCTTAATTTTTTTACACTTAGTTTTACTTTTTGACAGTCGCTGTCATTAATCTTTAACGTCTGTGTTAGATTTGTGTCTCGAGGAAGTTATGCCCATTTCAGAATTCATGACTCCTAAAATAAGAAACTAATGTGGCAACAGAAACTTACCAGGATGCAACATTGTCTAATAGTGCAGTATTGTGCAGTAATAGTTATTGACTTATGGAGACCAATAGTGTGGCATGTATAATCTAATCTGATGACTGCCATAGTGTGCTGATTGTTACACACAAACCCTCAGTCAGCAGTTGCTTCTAATCAACACCAACAGGCATCCTTGTCCCAAGCCATGTTCAGGAACTTCTGTCTTTCGTTTCTATGAATTACTATTAGGAGTGTCTGCTGAATTCAATTTTGGATGCTGCTGAATTCGAGCACAAATGTCTGACTTGGTCAGAACACCTAGGTCAAAGGTTCGATGGTGTTGTAGGGTGAACTTACCTCTGGTGGGTCAAACTGGAAACCACAATGGCCCAAAAACATTTTAGCCACTCTTTAAATTAAAAAGTATAAAAATTATGAACTGAAAAGGATAAATGACTTAAACCTAATGCAGCACATCAGTAAAAATGATGTTTTTGTTTCTGTCAACAACAACAACAGCCATTTTATCCAGTAGGCACTACCTCGACTGCTAATCTGGTATAGTAACTTCTGTAGCATCATTACTACAATGTACAAGGCATCAATCATCTATGCAAAACCGCATTCCAAAAGCATAAGGGGTCACGCAAATGTGGACAAAGGGGGAGGGAGGGAGGGAGGGCTATGGCCTATGCTGATGTCTCCATATAAATTCTAGTACAACCCGTGCTTTAAACACCAACTTCAGTCAGATGGCAGACACTCTGATTCATCAATAGTAATGTTCCGTTGCAGACAGATAAAGAAACATTTCTAGTTTTCGACCTATCTTAAGTCGCATCTATTTAGATCTGTTAGATAGCCATACATATATGGTGCCATTGTGAGGTTCTCTTAAACGAGATATAACGTGTAGTTTATTAACGATGTTAGTCTTTTATTGTTCACTGGCTTTGGAATGTCGATGTCTGCAGAGGGGGAGGGGGACAGGGGGATGGAGAGGTCCAAAGTAGGTTATTTTCCCGGACGTCCTTTATGGACGATCCCTAAGGGGTCATTCGGAAAGAGAGAGCGGGTCACCCAAATCTGTCTATCCCCACTGAGATTTCTGTACAGCCTGTGCCATAAACACCACTCAGTCAGACAGCAGAAAGCCTGTACTGCATTGGATCTAATTGATGTCTGCTGGACACAGACTCATTGCACAGTTAACCCTGCAAGAGCAGTAAGATAGCCTACTCTAGGCGTTAGTACCCCGTTGGAGCGCAGACGAGCGATGGAGGGAGGGAGCACCCAAATGCGGACAAGGGAAGGGAGGCGTTCAAAGTAGGTCATTTTTTGCGGATGCCCTCTAGATGACCACTAATATTATTGAGATACTATTGTAATTCCGAGATTTCTAGAGCGCCCAACGAAAGCCACGCCGCGGGGACTAGCTTATTCACAGGCGCTCAGTCAAAACAAAATTGATAAGCAAAAAGGGTTCGGTTCCAGGTCAAGATCCAAAAGTCAAGCCGAGAGCTATCACCACAGTGGAGCAAAGGAAGACCACAGCTACGCGGGGATAGACAACTTTAACGAATATATACCAAGATGGACTAAACGTGAGAAAAACCCGCAATGACAAATGACCGAACGATCACTTACTTATTCGCACCCACCAAGTAGGTTTTCTCTAGATTCACGCGGAATTGGGAGTACACTTGTACATAGCATAATTATAATCATAAATGATACCGTTCAGACTTTGTCAAAACTGTATCGCTAGAAAGCAAAACATGCCATTGCGTGTCTACATTTTGTCGAAACATTCTGTAAAAACGGCCAGATGAAAGTATTTAGCACCAATTTTAAGCGTTGGTACACTTACTGTATTATTGGTATAGACCACGCTTTTCCCGAGTAAATGTCAAGTTTACTCTGTATGTCTTTAATGCACTAGGTCTTTGTCCTGGTTCACGCGAGAAACTCAGTGCGTACTCTTAGTAAACCTGGAATGCACCCTGCCGTGAACAGGTTTCGATTTTTTGGACCTTTCTGGTTTTGCCTGAACCTGTTTCGTCTCGCAAAATAGCGATCTTGAAGCTTTGATTCGTTGGTTCGTGGAAGACTGAAGCGAGTGAAAATAGAGCGTATACGATTTTCGTCTTTCTGTTTCATAATTTCGAAGGCTAATCTTAAGATTCTCAAACGAAAAGTTATTGTTAGAACCTAGCTAACCGGTTGATTAACCAATTCTTGTGTGTGTGTTGTACTTAACCTTTTGACACCAAGGAGACATCGGGTATGATTATTGTGCAGTAAACATATCGTTTTCACTTTAGACTTATCAAGCTCGATCGCTGTATATTCGACTTTGTCAAACATTTTCAGCCCATATATCGTATTTCACCATGGCTCATACGCTGACGTGACAAGGTCATGAGTTGGGTCAGAATAGTGCGCTGTATAAGTTTTCCATCACATTAACAATCCTGTATGTATCCAAATATTTATATAACGGTATTTAAGAACTTACTGAGAGGCGTCATGTACTTCAGATTTCAGAGACCACCAGAACGCAGCTGATTTTAGTGGCATAGGTATTTTTAGTTTTGGGCTACTGGATGGTTTCCATTGAATTAGTTACAAGAAGTCCACAGACTGATATAGAGTTAGAATGCAGCACCTGTTAACATACTTACTTACTGATATAGGTATAATGTAACAAGTTTTCATACACTTGCTAGCATATGAGTCGTTCCATGCAACTCAACCTTTGTTCCCTGTAATCACGAAATTTGAGGATAGCACACAACCATTCTCTTCTAGCCCACACGTTTCAAGCACAAATTAAGTTCTGAGCATTCCATCTAGCGTAGTATTCTGGAAAATGTGGCTGTTTTTTATATATGGCTTGATTAATGGCTCTACTTCATGCAGAACTAGCTATCACATTTGTAGCATGTTTGGCACATCATCTAAAAGTATGTTAGATAGACTTTGCATTTCCTGAAACTAGACCACAAACTGAAGCTACATGGAAAGTTTCTGCTTGTATGTGGAATGGCTACTGAAATATCACTATCATCATCAATGGCTTGCCCTCTCTGGAACACTGCCATTTCTTTCTACAGCTCTGCCAACTGAATTTACTGAAATATAGTGACTGAAAAACATGAAAGCTATGCAGTGCTAAAAATCAGGCTACCTGGGGTGTTTTCTAAGCAACTACTGGATATCAAGGTCTAAAACTTTGCAGACCTTTATGATACATATTTAGCTATGTACTGGCCACTACTTATCACAATATGAGACAGTGAAGTGGGACATTTCCCAAAAACTGGTTGAGTTGATATCGAATGACATATATAAGTCTGTGTTGGTTACAGTAATAATTTCTTGTATACTTACATAATTCCAGCTTTATTAGTGTTGCTTTTGGGTGCAGTGCACTATTTCTAAGCCAGTCTGGGAGTTCTTGTTACTAGTTCCGTGCAAACCATTCAGCAGCCTAAAATTAAATATTTATGTGACATATACTGCTGATGTTACTTTACAGCAAACACCATGTCGAACCCACTTGGTCCCAAGCTCGGGACCGGTGTCATCGAGAACTTCAGAAGCGACTATGACACCAGATTTACGACTGATATCAGCAAACAGATGCAAATGCCAGACAGATTGGGAGCAATCAGCACCGTGTATGATGCCTACATGCCACCACTCAATCCTTTAAAAGACTCAACGATGCCAAATTTTGGTAAGAATTGCTCAATGTTCAGTGACAAGGTTTGAACAGTCTGCCTTTCTTGAAGGTCAGTCGTGAAAAGTTCGTGCTGATTCAGCTTCAGTGAATGGGATCAGTATCCATGTTGCAGACTTTATAACAACTATTATTTCAAAGGTGTGAGTAGGTAAATAAGTAAAGGTGCTGTATAAATTTCAACACAGAAGATGAAGAATGGAGCAGTGTTTTAAGCTATTGCTGAGAGGCAGAATGGTGTGAAGCATCAGTGACCTAATTTTCGTATTCTA